>CM023618.1:921014-1003514 GCA_013358685.1 Antennarius maculatus | reverse complement strand
ACACACACATACACACACACGCACACACACACACACACACACACACACACACACACACACAGTTATGTAATTGTCTGTGGTGCACAGCTGCTTCCTTATAGTCACAGCAGAGGAAAGAAGAGGAAGTCAGAGGAGAAAAATAAAGGAATTGAGAGAAAACAACAGAATGAGAGACCGATATAGAGACGGACAGACTGTCAAAGAGAAGAAGGAACGTCAGCGATTACATAACAAATGTCAGCATGTATTAACAACTTTATAATACTTCCGTTCAATTATTAAGTTGTGTTATTTTCTGTGGATAAACATTTGATAAAATGAAATATTTTTGCCCCAGCTGCTCATATGCACATATTTTATGGACATTTTATGCAAACTTGTTTGTATTGCTGGTTGTTAGTTGAGGAAACAAGTTTAAGTCTCTAATTGTCTTTTTCATAATCTGTGTTATTATTATAAAAAAAGTTATGGATTGCTAAACTGTGAACCAAAATGTGTGGAGTGACAGTTCATGAAAGGGGAAATACGAGTCTAATAATATTAATAATAATAATAATAATAATAATAATAATAATAATAATAATAATAATAATAATAATAATAGTAATAATAACAATAACAAAAGTCATAATAATAAAAATAATAATAACAATAAAAATAATAATAATAATAATAGTAATAATAATAATAATAAAATTAATTATTTAATTAATAAATTAAATAATTTACTTTATTCATCCCTCAGTGGGGAAATTATCTTTTTCACTCTTCATGTACATGCATATGTATATATATATAAATATATATATATATATATGTGTGTGTGTTAATCACAGCACACAATGTTATGTACAGGCAATGTAATAAACATTCATATTACATCATATTTACAGTATTTTTTATATATCTGCCAATAAAAGACGATAAATTGATAGAAGTTCGGTGATGAATTACCACATCATTACCAGGCTCCAACAATCTGACAAACTTACATTTGTCACACATTACACTATGTAGATATTATGGTCTATTGACAACCGCAGAGTGGAGGAAGATGGTAAAACTGTTGACGCTATAAAAGTGTGATCTGCTGTCTTCATTTCTTACAGTGTGGAACCCCGGTGCCAAAATTCTCCTCAATATAATCCGCTCTAATCACTGCATTCATTCATTTTCTTTTTATCACTGTCCCAAACACACACAGCCATTGTCTCGTCCTCATAATTTAAAATCACTCGAGTCTAACACATGCACATACTCGCCCGAGAGCCCCCGATTCAGTAAGTGAATAAGGCATTCAGTCTGTGGAGGCAGAGATTAGATAAGAAAGTGAGCAGTCAGGCAGTCGTGGTAAGAAAGCAGAACAAATGAACTGCACTCATAATGTAGAGAAGCTTATAGTGTGAAAGCCATAGGCTTGATCTTTCAAGATGAGTGGTTTCTATGGAGGGCAGCTCTCCAACACGGTTCAGCATGGAGTCTGATTAGTGCGGTTTACAGGGAGATTACCCATCCATCCCCCCACGCTTCCAGAATACCAAATCTGTTGGACGTCATCTGTTGCATTTATTGATATTTTCATGTAATTAACAAAAGGTTTAACATATTAGGAGATGTGATTGTTTGCCGTGTCTCAATCAGATTCAAATATCACACAATGGTGCGGATGTTTGTTTGGCTTCCCCAAGAAAACCTCCAGCAGTATTTAATGGCTTCTTGTCATCACAGCTCATCACAAATTGTATGTTAGACTTTGAGAGTATTATTTTATGCATGGTTCTAGTGTGTGGTTCAGAGGTCACACAGGTTCTTTTGCTATAGACATATTGGATGTGAAGATTTGACAAGCTGGACAATTCATTTATTCACGTAGAAAATCTGCAGGTTGATGAATAATTTAAAAACTGCTAGTTAAAGTAGCTGAAATCTGTTCCAAAGTATTAAAGTATCAGTATTGACTGTATTTTACTTCTAATTTCTCTGTTGGCTCTGATGAGGCTGGGTTTGTATGTATTTAGAGTAGAGAGTGGAGTAGAGTAGAACTTTATTGATCCCTTAAGGAGGTTCTGTCAGGGAAATTAGCGAATGTATTTATATTTATTTTTATTTTTATTTTTATTTTTATTTTTATTTTTATTTTTATTTTTATTTTTATGTATATTTTTATTTTTATTTATTTCATTTATTTATTTTAATAAATTTATTTGTATTTAGGAGGTTATTTAAAAAAGGACAGCGGAGTGTTGGATTCTATTCATTATTACTAAGAGGAATCCTCTGGCCGGTATCAGGCTGAGCAGTGTTGACACACACAACACGACACACAGGTGTGTTGTGTGTTTGTGTTGCCACATCCTGCTGAGCCAGTGTTTGCAGACCCGCTGGCTCAGGGACAAAACCTCGTGACCTGGCATTCATTCACTCATCTCTCCCTCTGTCTGTCTTTGTTTCGCTCTTTCTCAGTCATCCTCCTTCCTTCCTCACTCTCTCCCTAATATCTTTTTTGCTTTTGCACATTTAAATTCATGCATTTGGTTAAAAAAAAAAGTGAATTGAAAGGATCAAACTTCAAGGAAATGACTAATGACTCGTCTGAGGCTGAAATCGGTTGACATGTCAGCAAAAAGCTTCTATAAAGGCTGACAGAAACATTTTCCAAATAAACAAAAGCTGCTTCCTGTTCGTTTTCTAACTTCTCTCCTTCATCACTGCCAGAATAGAGTCATCAGAAATAACAGGAAGAATAAGAATTAAAAAGAGAAGCTGGAAATAAATGATGTTTGACCAGACAACCCAAAGTTTATATCAACGTATGTATTGAAAAGTCCCGATGCACATGGGATATATGAGGGCTTTTAATTCGATCATCTTGTTCTGAATAATCTTGCAAAGCTTTGGCTATTTTTCTTTTTTAATTATGAAGAACGTAAATTGTTAAACAAGTTATTTCTGTGCTGGATTGATGGAACGGAGCTGCTTGACGTTGACAATAATTGGAACTCCCAACATTTCTGCGTTGAAAGTCCAGTTCACATTAGAACTGTGGGTTATTTCTGCTTCTCAGTGCAAAAATAATGTCTGGTTCTGCAGCAGTGTTTTAGTATGAATGTAATTCTTACTACACAAGTCTGACTTACAGTTAAAAACAATCATATTTGTACAATCTAAAGGGGGATGAAGCTGTTACTTAAAATCGTGATAAGACAATCAAAGTGTGCACAATACACACTTGGTCCGTTGTTGCTGCTACGTTTGTGTCACATAAAGCCTGAAACAAAGACACATGAGGTAACGGAGGCTTATGGAGCGTAAACTAATGACGTCTGCGATCACGTCTTCACGCAGAGACCTCTAGCTGTCAATCTGCAGAAACGTGGAGGCATCATCTCGTCCTCTGAGTGAAACCAGCACCTTCTCTACTTTCATCAGGGTTGTCACAGCGTTTCAGGGCATGTGAGCGTGATATTCAGAGCAGACAGCAGGAATTAGAGTCGCGGTGAGGATGCGACCCTCCACTAGGCCTTTATGCATGCATGGGTGCAATGAGTGCACGTTTGCGTGCGCTGACTGGGGGGACGCAGTAAGTGGGTCATTTGCAGCGAAGGAGGACGACCTTGGGAATTTGTCCTGTTTTCTTCAGTTTGCCGACACAGTTGTTTGTGTCGAGAGAGAGAGAGAAAGAGAAGAGGTCGGAACACAAGATTTACCAAAACGTAGATTTATCAACGCGGAGGAAAAGGATCTCAAACTGTTGCCAAAAAGTGGGAGGCAGTTTGATCTGTGATGCAGCATTTATTTATATTTATTTTTATTTTTATTTTTATTTTTATTTTTATTTTTATTTTTATTTTTAGTTATTTAGTTATTTATTTATATTCTTATTATTTTATTTATTTATTTATTTTAATTAATTTATTTGTATTTAGGAGGTAATTTCAAAAAAGAACAGCAGTGTTTTGGATTACCCTTAAAGGTTTTTCCTTTAAGGGTAATCAGATGCACCTTATAATCCAGTACGCATTATATATGAAAAAGTTTTAAAATTGGCCATTCATTGAAGGTGCGCCTTATACGCCAGGGCGCCTTATAGTGCAGAAAATATCGCATGCTTGTTACGTCGGGAAATGTTAGAATCAAGTTTATTCCTCTTTCCTTTGGATTTCAATTAAATTTTTTGTTTGGAGCGTCACACATTAATCTAAGATTTTTTAGTCATGTTTTCATGTTAAATGTGTGTTTCTACACCGGTGTGTGTCTTTAATGGACAATTGTGGTGTCGGTCCAGCAGTGTCGCTCCTGCTATGCTGGGATATCTGGGTCGTCAGCTATTTTAATCCACATCGTGGTTCAGAATACCTGAGGGAGCAGCCTGGTGCTGCAGTCAATGCATTTGTATGCGTTTAGGTGTGTGTATGTGTGTGTGTGTGTGTGTGTGTGTGTGTGAGTGTGCTGTAAATGTGCTGCTCCACTCAGACACATTCACACGTAGAAGAGACAGTCATCGGGGAAGACAGTGAATAATTCAGATTAATTAAAACAGTGATTTATGGAAAAGTGTGTTGACTGGTCGCATTATTTGATGAAAACAAATACTGTTGAACTGATTAAGTGCTTGAACACATTCTAGTGTGTGATCAAACAGCACAGGCATCAATTTGATCAATATAATCAATGCTTTGCATCTGTTTGTTGCTAAACCAGACAGGTTTCAGGCCTCTGCTCTGAGACCAATCTGTTCAGACATTTTTAGTGGAGTAAAATGAAAACGATATTGATGACTGATCATCAAAGACAGTGTATGCTCTGTAATGTAGGATATCACTGATTATGGATCATTGGTCACTGAAGTGTTTGATAATTAATAGATACATTTATTTGAAAGGAAACTAAAGAAACAACTGGAGGAACTGATAACTGAGACCGGTTTGGTGCTGAGGATCATTGTTCCAGTTCAACATACAGAATGAAATCCAGAGAGGAGCCCACAGTACAGAATCTAATGATGTCATCACAGACTCATATCTAAAGTCACTGAACTGTGACCTTTAGTCTAAATGAAGTTCACTAAACATATCAAAAATTATTGGAAGCTCATGGATTGAATGTACTTGAAACAGCTTTTTGGATCTTTTTTTCCTCCATCTTTACTCCATCGTTAGTCAGTCCTGATCACGTATTGATAAATTTGAATGAATGAATGAATGAATGAATGAATGAATGAATGAATGAATGAATGAATGAATGAATGAATGAACTGGAAGCCCAGAGCAAAGACAGAATGCATGTAAGTTCAGATTTATGCATATTAGGACGACACGGCCTCCATTTGCAGCTGGATGGAAAGCAGACTTCACTCTGGTGCCAATTCCAGACACAATTTGTGTGTGTGTGTGTGTGTGTGTGTGTGTGTGTGTGTGTGTGTGTGTGTGTGTGTGTGTGTGTGTGTGTGTGTGTGTGTGTGTGTGTTTCAGAGGAAGAGAGGAGACATCTGAATTATTTAAGGTTGAACTGCAGGACACAGTGGCTGGAGAAATAGATGGTGTTTCTCTTTTACCCCCAAGACAACTATTGAAAGGGCTCACACACACACACACACACACACACACACACACACACACACACACACACACACACACACACACACACACACACACACACACACACACACACACACACATACTTTACAGCACCTGCAGTAATTCTTGCTTTACATCTCAGGCTGTTGTGTTTAAATTCCTTTATCGCAGCAGATTCTGGACGTTTCTTCTGGCCCTGAGATGAATCTCATGACGAGCATCGGTGAGGGTGAAGTGGGCGTGTCTGTAGTGATTTTATTTTGTTCAGTATCGAATACTTGAAATGAATTCTGATTGTTTTTGTGTGTAGTTTAGGGAAAACTGGGCGTCAGATGTTGTGTTTCAGGATGCCTGAGCTTCTTGAAGTCATAACTACAGACACGTGTTCAATTATTCAGTGTGGCGTTCTGGAGATCAGAAGTACACTCAGTCTGTCTCATTTTCACTTTGTTTTATAAGTGTAATGGTGACGCCACAACACAGAGAAGAACGACTGAGTCAATAATCCTGATTTGATGATTCTTGATCTTCTAGATGAGTCCATCACAGGATGAGACGCACGCGTTCAACCGAGCTGAAGAGAAAGGAAGGGACTGCTGCTGAGGGGTCCTAATGGACTGACCCTGTCTGTGTGTTAGGGTGTGTGTGTGTGTGTGTGTGTGTGTGTGTGTGTGTGTGTGTGTGTGTGTGTGTGTGTGAGACAGAGAGAGAGAGAGAGACGGGTGGAGGAGGGATGATTTGAGGTATGAGGTCATTGTCTGTTGTGAGCATGCGTGACTCTTTGTGTGTAAAACAAAGGCTGTTGGGTGCATAAAGGATGACTTCATTCATCATGTATTTATTTATGATCAGTGTGTGTGTGTGTGTGTGTGTGTGTGTGTGTGTGTGTGTGTGTGTGTGTGTGTGTGTGTGTGTGTTTGTCGAGTTAAAGGGAACCAGCAAAGATCTTTTTAATTTTTTGGTCTTTTCATGTGATTTTGAACAGTAAAATAAATTTTTGTGGTTTTTTGTGGTATCGGTGAGTCACTAAATCTGCAGCTCTGTGATATTTTTATCATTGAAATCTGTTTATTATTAAGTCATCGTCCTAACAGACAAATCAAACTGGAAAAAAAAAAAAAAAAAAAGAATGAACTCATCGCTTATCATCCAAGATTCATTCAGAAACAAGTGGACTTCTTGGTTTGAGAACGTTTCACGTCTCATTCCAGTTCTGACTGACTGCTGTAAACCAGTTTAAACTAATTTAAGCTGGTTTAAACACCTGAAACCTCTGGGCTGAGAACTGAAACATCCTCCAACCATAAGCAGTCGTCCAGCCGTTCCCTCTGAGCTCCGAGCTGATTTAAGACTCTTCTTCTCTGCGTCTGTAAACCGTTCAGAATCAATGATCAGTCAGAAGGATCGTTCCTCTTCCTCTGATACACGTCAGAAGATCACACACTTCCTGTTAGCATCGCCTTTTATCAGCACAGAAAGAGTTCCAGCAAGCAAAAAAAAAAAATTAAATACTTTTAGGGACAGAAAATAGGTGTTTGCTGACTCAGCGTACCCCCACCCCCCCAGATAGATGAGTAATACCAGCGTTTAAAGGATCAGCTGAGCGCAGCACAAACATTGTCCCTTATTGAATCAGCTGTCATTCAATGGTGTTGTGGCCTTTGTGCTGGTTTTCATGTGGAGACAGAGAAGCTGATTGGCTGCTGATGGTGACCATCACCAGTGGGATGGACATGGATGACAGTCCTGGTCCGTGTGCGTGAGAGGAGAAACTAACGTCCAGTGTTAGCGCCACGCTAATAATGTGCGTGCAATCTGCTAAAATAAGGATCCCAGTGGCCGGAAATGTACCGTTGTCAGACGTCCGCCGTGAATCCTTAAGTACAGTGGTACCACTACTTACAAAATTAATTGGTTCTGGAAGAAGTTTTGTAAGTAGAGACGCGTTTTCCATTCAAATGCCCTTATCTGTTCCAAGCCCCCCCAAAATTCAGACATAAATGTTTTATAAAGCATAAAAAAACATCAAAACATGTAACAAATACATGTTACAATTAGATTATTACACACTAAATGAGAGTTGTGCATAACGTAAAAAACAAAGAATAGAGTAAAGAATAAAAATGATGGTCATTAACCTTTTAACTGCTGTCCTCATTGTTTTTTACCCTCTTTGGTTCATGCGCTCCTGCCTCACCATGAACAACAGAGTGAATTCCAGTCCTCCTTCTGAACTTCTCCAACCACCCACGCCATGCCTTAAACTCCTTAAACTTCCTTTATTTTTAATAACGTGGTGATTGTAGATGCATTACGGCCATATTCTTTGGAGAGATCAACCAAACGCATCCCTTTTCATGCTTTTCTATGATGTCTTGCTTTGTTTGTACGGACAAAAAAACTCTTTTCTCCGTCACTTTCTTGGGGTCCATAGTGAATACTCTAAAAGTTAATATATTTACGTAAAACTATCAGAACACCTCATGGGTCGGGGGCCGAATGACGAGGACGCTGCATAAACACCGATCTAGCTCCACATAGAGGTCCCTCTTAGCCAATGGGATGCTAGGAAGACACTAGGTAATAGCCAATGGCAGAGCAGCTATGAGAATGTTGCGTTCAGGAACCTGTGGGAGCTGTGGGTATCAGCCCAAACTGTATTTTTACCTTTCGTATCCTGAAATTTCCTTCGTAAGTAGAGACAATATTTTCTTGTTGAGGCGTTTCGTAAGTAGAGGTACCACTGTATATTAAAATAGTGTTTTTTACATTAGATTTATTACACATTTTTAAAAAAAACTAACCCTGAAATGTGAGTTTCAGGTGGGAGTAGAATAATCAGGACTTCTTTGTCTTAGTATGAGCTTTACCAGACTTTTTATGTGTGGACACGTGCCACTGATTCAAACCCGAGTCTCCACTGGATGACTTTCTCTTCGTATCCTGTATCTCTATCTTTGTGTGTTTTAATCGTGTTCTGTGTTATGCAAAATTTTGGATATTTCTGTTTTCTTCATGATCACACACACTAAAACTAAGACACATATCATGTCTTTTTATAGCCTTATTTTTTTTGTCCAGGTTTGGCACCTAACAGACAGAATAACAGGAAACATGTCGTGTGGAGTTCATCAGTCCCTTTAAACATCTGATGCGTTTATTTTTAGCTGAGCTACCTGACAGTCCTTCATTACAAAGAGTTTTTTTTAACTAGCATCCCAGCATTTGATTTTCCTATCCAAATAATTCTCAAATTCACACAGCAGCGTTCTGCAGGTGGGACAGACAACATGCTGACTGTCAAAGCATGAACACACCGGTGTAAACAGAATAATGTGTCCGTGTCTGGACTTAGACCCAGAAA
Organism: Antennarius maculatus; assembly: GCA_013358685.1. Lineage (NCBI taxonomy): Eukaryota > Metazoa > Chordata > Actinopteri > Lophiiformes > Antennariidae > Antennarius > Antennarius maculatus. The sequence continues at coordinate 994,574 of CM023618.1, read as the reverse complement.
GCTTCATTTTGACAGAAAATCTAAACATGTGAATGAAATCCAGATTAGTGCTGTACTGTTTCTACATTTTATGAGTCTTCCTCTTTCTGTATCGGCACAGAATCAGGACCAACGCAGAAAGCAGAAGAAGAACTCTAGTCAAAGCAGAAAGCAGAACTTTAGTCTGCAGAACTCTAGTCTTGCTCTAGTCTAGTCAGCAGACTAGTCTAGGCAGGGTAGCCTAGGCAGACTAGTCTAGCTCTAGTCTAGTCAACTCTGGTCTGGTCTGCAGAACTCTAGTCTGCAAAGGCAGAAAGCAGAACTCTAGTCAAATAAAACAAGCAAGCACACAATGTTGCTTGATATATTTATGTTGGTATTGGTGTCGTTAAACAGTTCATTTCACAGCTATATTATTATTGTTGTTATATATAATTAATTATACACAGGTAAAGTCTGCATGTCTATTGGTTGGTAAAAAGTTTTCTTATATAATTTGGGGGGTTTGTGGCTTTTTCTCAAGGCTGGAATGGATTAAAAGTGATTTTAGTTATTTTTAAACGGGGAAGATTTGTTTGACTTACAAGTTGTTTGACATACGAGTGTTTTGATTTACGAGCTCAGTCACAGAGCGAAATAAAACTCTTATGTCGTGGTCCTACTGTACATGGATCTACGCATTTAAGTTAACTTTTAAAGTTGTTAATTTCTGCTTGTAGACATCTACAGATATCTTCCTGCAGCAGTTTGAAAACATGAATTATTCAAATCATTTTCATGCCAACATCCAAAATGTTAATTGTCCCATCAAGTCTGTGGTTAAAGGTAAACAGATGTCATATCATTTTAGTGGATCCGTTCTGCTGCATCTATTATATTAAATCCGGTCCATCTGTTTCCAATAAAATATACGATCAGAGTGACCTCTGCGCCTGATCGACAGAATCTAGACTCACACACAGCAATCATTAAATAAATGTGTTCTTCAGACTACAGGCTGTCAGCATTATACCAGAAATACATCAGGGGTTAGAAGTCAGCATGTGTGCTGTCGCTCACAGTGCAGCTCAAACACACACACACACACACACACACACACACACAAGTCCAATGGTGCTGACAGCACACACACACACACCATCATCATCATGCGCCACATCGTTTAGCAGCTTGTTGCATCTGTTTGCGTTCAGACTGATGTGTAGGTGATAAAACCCAGGATGTTCTTCAGAGTCGGGGTCGTTTACACTAAATGGTCTTCACCAATGATAACCTCCGTTTACCAAATGAGAAATGGGCGATGAACAAAATAACATCTGGGTGAGCCAATGAGCTCTGAGAACAGGAAGCTGCTATTGGACAAGATGGATTAGAAATGTGTTATCAATACGTGGGACTTATTTGTGTAAAGGACCACGTCTACTGTAACAGTTCAAACACTTGTGTGTGTTTAACATGTAGTCTCTATCTATAATGATCAGTCAGTACCATAAATCACATGACTTCAGTCGTGTGGGATCATGGAAACGACAAACAGTGTTGATGACATCCGGTCTGACTCAGACAGACAAGATGATGATTTACAGTTTCTGAATGTTACTGATGTTAATGATGTTATTGCACCAGGTGAGAAATGGAACACACCCCTGACTTGCAGTTTGGACAGTTTGCCGTTTGGGAAGTACACAACTCATTAAAATATAACACAAAGCAGATATCTGTATGCAGTACTTCATGATGTGACGGTAACAGTGAGGAGTGTCTTATATTCAGACTCCACAGAGCATAATCCCTGTCGACATAACGACTTCTAACCTTTCAGCTATTGACATTACTCTGTTAAGGTGTTCTCCTTGACTTTGGTGCTTCGGTGCTGCTGATGCCGTCAGCTGGATGTTCTTCAGAGATTTCATGCTCCACCACAGGTTAAGCTGTGACCGCAAACCTGAGCAAAGCTTACATTTGTAGTCCCACTACCTCTAAAGCTCAGCTCAGGTTTAGTAATAGAGTGTTTCCTCCACCATTCACTCAGAGGGGGAGTTACCCCTGCCCTAAGCACTGACCCCAACAGCAAGCACAGGAAGACAGGTGAGTGGAATAGTCCTGCTGGCTCTGCTGGACAGAAAACTACCCCCTCATTTTGAAGGACATCCTACTCTGTCAGAACTCTCTACTCCAGGAATAATTTTAGGAGACGTTGTGCATCATTTGCGTAGAGATAGACCTTGGTTTACGTCATTTTGAGTTACGTCATTTTGAGTTACGTCATTCTCAGTTAAACGTTGTTTTTCAAAAAACAAAGAACACGAAAAAATAAAAATCAAGTTTACGCCATTTTACTCCCATTTACGTCTTTCCACCACCAATATTAGAATCGTAAAGTCACTAGTAAACTGTTAAAAGCACATAATATCATGTTATTGCACAATAAATGAGAATAAAAACATGATTATCCTGTAGCAACCCCTGTTACTTGCAATACAGAAGAAGTAGCTGAGGACAAGACGGCCACGTACTGTATAAGACAACGACCTTTTTTCGTTGGCCTCTTACAGGCCAAAGATTCTTCTTCCTGTTGAGGATAGCATCAAACTGTCTTGGTGAGGGCGACCACATCTACACAGACGTTGAGATAGTCCGTGAGACATCGGGTCATCCCATCAATGTCCTCGTCATGTTCACCCAGCAGTACATCCCAGTCCGTGGTGTTGTAGCAGTCTCTGAGAGCCTCTTCTGCTTCAGGAGTCCATATCCTGGTGGTCAGTGGACAGTAGAGACTGTCTGCCTTTGGACCAGGGGGGTGTACAGGGGCTGGACGTACACCAGGTTGTGGTCTGACTTGCCCAGTGGAGGTAGGGCTGTGACTGTATGCCTCCATAACATTGGTGTACAGTAGGTCGATCGTCCTGTTTTTCCTTAAATGGTAGTTAACAACCTAGTGGAAAGCAGCCAGGACAGTGTCCAGTGTGACATGATTACAGGATGTGTTATAAGGAACGTTGTCTGACCCACTGACAGCATCTGCAGAAGCCGAATGCTTTCAGTACTTCTCTGGAACACCAACATGACTTGCAAACTCAGTCACACAATGCAGACCGCCGTCCAGAGTCCTCTGTAGGGGGTGGGATGGTAAAGGCTGTGCTCAGCACAGCCTGGGCGATCTTAAACAGACTGTACGTCATCACATACAGATGCTCAGCAACACACTCAGTTATAGATGGGTTGGGTACATGCTAAAGAAAATACTGCAGTATTATCAGCATTTTCCAACGATTCAAAGTGGTGCTACTTGCTGACAGCAGCTCATACTGAAGCATAACTCACCTCACTCCACAAAGCACAGGCAGGAAAGAAATCAAAGGTGCATTTGCATACTTATCGTGATTGGACCAGCTGCCATGAACACACTGCTGTGTGTCTTTCATGCAACTAAATAAAGCCAGAAACCCTGTATGCATTTGAAATAAAGATAGAATGTGTGGAAAGTGGGTGCAAGTGCATTAATTTGCATTTTATCTCCCCTCTAGCCAGCTGGCACGACTGCGGATTCATATCTCAAAGTGAACATGATGTGCGTCAGTGTAGGATCTGCTGGTCCAGACCAGGGCTGTGGGGGAAGGCCAGTAGATACAGACATCATCTCTGGAGAAAAAGAGGAATATGTTTTCATGTAGATGCAGCAAACACAGGTAGTCCTCAACATACGAACGCAACTGTTTCCGGTAGGTTGTTTGTAAGCTGAATTATTCGTAAATCATCATTTATTAAATTTCATCCTATAATCACCATTTGAGGTCATTTACATGTCATTGCTACTCTAAATGCGGAAGTACTATTCCCGAAGACTTACCAGAAACAATTACAGGACATAGAAACAACACATAAAGAAATAAAATACTGTAATACCATAATGTCATACAGAACAGAGGCTGTTCTGGCCTGTAACCCAGAATACATTGCAGCTGAATTGAAACTCCTAAGCTAACACAACCAACAAAATAAGTTTCAAAGAAAGTTTATTTCTGCAGCAAGATGTTCATATCTCGAGGACTACCTGTTCTGCAATGATTCATTTAGATTGAGTTTGTTCATGCTGTACAGTATGTTTATACAGCACGAAAGAAAGACAGCGGCACAGTTTGAAACCGGCTGTCTTATTTTTTCGTCTTTGACATTTCATGTCTAAGACATTTAATGAAGTACACTTGTGAGTCATATCAGTAATTCAGCTTTTGTAAAGTTAAAGTGCCATCCTTGATATTTGCCTTTTGAAGGGTAGGATACCAGAAGCAATGCAATTTTCCCCCAAAATTCAGTCTGACATTCCTGACCTAAAAGTCCCACTTTTCTTTTGGGATGTGAAACACAGTGCGTTTGAGCCGTTCTTTGTGTGACCAGAACAACAATCTGTCTGTTGTCGTTAAATCTGTCAACGTCATTTCTGACTGGAGGTCATTTTCAATGTAGTATGACAGCAGAATGAGTGATGCTTACCTGTGCCAAGGTCGTCGCTTGTTTGTCTAGAGTTTTATCTGACATTAAAACATTTGATGGAAATGGTGCTTGATAGTGACAATATTTCACTTTCATAATAGATAGAGACTGGGAATAAAAATGAAAAAAAAATATGTTGAGGTTCTGGGTTTTCTCATGAATTCATCCGAGGGTATCCGTCCATCCTGTCTGTCTTGTTGGTTTCCATGACATCTGTTCTCATGATAAGGATTATCATGAATAAAGATTAATAAATACAATAGCATTTTATAATTATATATTTATACTTCAAGGAAGCTGTGAAGAGTAGCCAGGTTATGAGAAACAAAGACTGCTTTCCCTTTCGTTTCCCATCAAAAGTCTGCTCATTTCCTAAAGCAATACTGTTGGACCTGTTAGCGTATGGCAGAGCAGTAATAGATCTGAACCAAATCAGAGTCTGAGGACAGATTTGAAGCCTGGTCCCAGAGTGTCTCGGCTCTGACAGACAGGGGAGGGGATGAATGAGACAGTGTCAATATTGAAACAGGCTAATGGGCTAATGAATGTGGAGAGTTCTGCCTAATGTTCCCAACAGAGCTCCTAGCAAAACCATTAAAGCACTTTTATATGACTAGACAGGCACAATGCAGTAACTCGATTTATGGGGTACTTTCATGGTCAATTAGGAAAGGAGAAAGAGGAGCGCAGCTTCGTATGGGAGGGAGGCTTGTGTGTGTGTGTGCGTGTGTGCGTGCGTGTGTGTGTGTGTGTGTGTGACATTGTTTTATCATTATTGTTTTGGATGACACTGCTTCGGACTGTGTTATTCTCATCTACATGTAGAGAGGACTTAACAGCACAATGAATACGCTGCCAATCAGACGCCATCATATCTGTCTTGTTCAAGGTGGACACGAGTGACTGACCCAACATTTCCAACAGAAGACTAATATCCACAGGAAATGTCACCGGGGAATCATCCAGACTTCAATATATCAGCCTGCATAATAAAGTTTAGCATTACTTTTATGAAAGGAGAATCTCCCTCTGGAACTCTCTTCATACCTTTTACACGGCTGACTGCGGGCGTGGCTGAACGTCCTTTCAACGCCCGGTATTTCTAAATGACCGCCCTTCAGGGTCTTCATCAAATCACACAGAACCGGCCCAGAGAGATAATGTGGGGGGGCCGCTTCAGTCTCAGCACAGGTAAAATCAAGGATTTAATTACTGACCTGAAAGGAACTATCTCTGTTTAACACAGTCGTAAAATCATCATGTTGACTTTGAAGAGAAAGAATCAAGGTTATAATGATTTCTATTTTATAAACTTATGAAGACAAGTTCAATCAGAATGATTTTTTTTTGTCTGTGTTTGGAACAGACCAATCAGGAGTTGGGATAGATCTTGACTCTGTTATGAAACTGAATGGCAGACCAGAACGATCACACCGAGATGCCGTTTAACTAACAACCATCCCACCAAAACCAGTTAACAGTTCTTGTGTTTTGTACTAAGGATATGTTACTGTAGTATTGCTGTGTATATAGTAAAAAAAAAAAAAAATTCTAAAGACAATGAAATCACAGCCAAACCTCGAGCATGCCTATTGCTGTTCTAGCTTTATTAGCTTAGGACAAGGGTGTCAAACTTATTTTCCCTGAGGGCTTCATCAGCATAACGGCTGTCCTCAAAGGGCCAGATGTAGCTAATAAATGTAACTCAATGTAATGTAACATAAATGTAAAATAAATGTAACTACTCCTTAATGTTAAATAACTCTGAATGTCTTACATATTAAAGTTCCAAACATTACAGTTACACAGAAAAAACATGTTTGTTTCTCTGTTCTAACATAAATCCTTTTCATTTGTCCATCAATCAAGGATCAAACTATCAATGAATAAAGAAAAATAACATCAAACACAAGTTAGGACGTTAACTTTGTTCAAAAAGGTTTTGTTAAGGTTAAAATGGGCTGAATTACTGCATTATGGGAAATGTAGTTTTTGATGAAAGCACACTTTTGACCCATTTATTTTTACACACTGACATGCTCTCGTGGGCCACGTAAAATGATGTGGCTGACCACATTTGGCCCCCGGGCCTTGAGTTTGACTTAAGAGGACAGAACTCCAACATGGAACTGTCCCGTGTTGAGTCAATTTTGCATTCCTCCAATGTCAGTTTGCTGCAACACTATTGCAATCTCTTTCTGTAGTGTTGATTTTGAAATGGTACCTTGCCACTGACTGAAAGGTACTTGCACCGGGGGTTATTTTGAAAATATTGACCTGTGAATGCAGAAGTTTTTCAAAATGCTTCTGAAAAAAACCTGGAAGGTTTCTTTAATACTTTTATGTACAAACCTACATGTTCCAAACAGTTTAAACTTCAAAAAGAGAGAAAAAAACTGTTCGGAAGAGTTTTTTAAAAATTCTTTTCATCGGAAGCCGATAGAAAGCAGATTCTAAAAGTGTTGCACACCCTCCTCATTGTCCGTCGCTTGCTGCTGTTGCTTTCAGAGAAACATTCCACCTCGACATTCGCTGTGTTCCTTTACTGGTCTTCCCCTCAGAGAGTCGATGAGGCAGGCAGATTAATTGGAGGATATTTTTAGGATGCAAAAAACAAATCAGGTACAGTTTCTCTTGGCTGTCGTGATACATGAGAGGAATAGAAGTGTGGAGTGAAACGGTTCGGTGGTTGGAGGAGTAGGTCCATATGTCGGTCTCATGGCTCAGTGGGACGAGATTTAGCAATTGTCAGAGAGCCTGCATCAAAATGAAAGTAGACCAAGTGGTCATTTAAATTTATAAATCCCTGACACTAATATTAATTTCATTTTTACGATTCTAAAACGAGTCTCTGCTATACCGAGCCTTCACTGGACAAAGAATGAGCATCGAGTGTCTCCGCTCTGCTCCAGCTGCTGTAAACTGTATTTACACCATCAGAAGAATACCGATGAGATTAATTCAAATCTTTATCATCATATTAGATAAGACCCCCCCCCCCCATTAATGATCCTGGTGGGGAAAATAAAGTCATTGTAGCAGAAAACTGAAATGAGATCAAGAAAAAACTATGAAATATAAACAGGATTGTTCTCAATGGGGGGATTAATTTAATCACATTAATGTATTTCAGCACAAGAACATTGTGAACACTTTCATTACAGGAGCAATGCTTACCAAGTAAATGAAAAGGAAATACTGTATGCTAAGGTGAAAATTAATGTTATTTTTTTAATGGCAGAAAGTAGATTATTTCTGAAAGAATGTATAAACAGGAACATTAATTTTAATGGCAATTAATTTTTTTTTTTTTTAGTGCAGATACAGATACACTACCAATACAACAGATTTCCTTTGGTAGATGAATTTTAAAAATTATGAATTAACAAAAAACATTTTATATACACATCTTTTGCAGCCCATTACAACATCCTGGCATTAAATCCTGCCTTTTATCAAGATAGGAAACATATTTAAAGAACACATATATATATATATATATATATTTTTATTTTTTTTTAAATTCTGCAGCTATGATCCAGATCATACTTTTACTGTCAGATCTTATGGGGGTGTCAATGCGTATTTTTTTCCCCAAAGGTCTTTGATGCTATCTATTCAATTATATGCAGGAATCTTGGAATTACCCACTATAAAGGTAAAGAATCCTTTAAATAATTCTGCTTCAGACAGTAAATGATCAATGACATGTGATGGTTTATCCCTGAGTCGTATCCTAATCTCTGCAGAATTTGAATCAGGACGTCTGTAACCTTTCCAGTAATCCTGCCGACAGCCAGGCCGACAGAAACTCTGCTGGCGGTTATAAAAATAGATGGTTTTGATATTTCAAAGTGGGACACCAGGTGGACCAAATGGTTTGTTCTTTATGTAGATATTATGTTGAACAGCAAAGAAAGAATGAAGTGTTTGAATGTGAGGAGTTGACAGCTATCCCATAATTATTTTCCTGTCTGGACAAATGCCTTGTGTTAGAGGACGGGCCGTCCGACATGATGGACGACCTCCAGAGAGAGAGAGAGAGAGAGAGCTTCATCAACAGAGTGCAAAACAAATGAGTCTGCCAGTTAATGAATTAACACACACACACACACACACACACACGCACACACACACACACACACACACACAGAGGGACAAAGAGAGTGAATGTCCATAAGCTTGGTTAAGCAGTATTAAATTATCCCTCAAATTAAAAGGGTGTACCTGTCCTTTCTCTCTCTCTCTCTCTCTCTCACACACACACACACACACACACACACACACACACACACACAATATGTGATTAAGCAGTTAATTATTTCTATGTTCTTCCACTTAATAACATGGACAATGAAGGTGCTGTGTGTGTGTGTGTGTGTGTGTGTGTGTGTGTGTGTGTGTGTGTGTGTGTGTGTGTGTGTGTGTGTGTGTGTGTGTGTGTGTGTGTGTGTGTGTGTGTGTAAGAGAGAGAGAGAGAGACAGGTAGGATGAGGCTAATGTCTCTCACATATTTCCTCCATGATGAAATAAGGACCAGGTGATTTTCAGACACACTCAGCGTGAAGGTTTGTGATGACGTTACTGTCGTGTTTCTAACACTCATTAATCTCATTAATCTGCTCTTCTTGTGTTTACCTTCACTGGTTCATCTCAGCGGAGAAAGAAATCATTATTTTGATTTTCATTCAACTTTGCAGAAGGATGTGGCTGGATCGATGTATTAGATTTGACTTTTTACCCCTGAGGTTTGTGTGTGACTCCCCAGTAAAGAGAAACTAGAAGATGAGAAATAGAATAAAATTATATGGATAGTCTCTGACTGACAGACATGGATGTGGTTTCTGGAAGAGTCACTGTGAAAAATCAGCTTAATAAGAATTTTCAATGAAAAAAACTTTATTCAGCAGTGAAAGGGTTTCAATAGGATCTGTGTTACAATAATAAGATAATGGATCCCTGAGAAATCAGAAGGAGCCAGGAAATAAACAGAATAGGAGCGCACGCACACACACACACACACACACACACACACACACACACACACACACACACACACACACACACACACACACACACACACACACATTTAAGAAATGAAAAGGTGAATTTGAAGAAGGGAAAACAGGTGAGTTTTGGTTTTTGGATGAGGACCATTTAAAATGAATGACCAACAAACTACAGGAGCCTGGAGGAGACACGTGGAAGGAGAGGAGGAGATGCTCACATCATAACCTGATAGAGAGACCGTGTGTGTGTGTGTGTGTGTGTGTGTGTGTGTGTGTGTGTGTGTGTGTGTGTGTGTGTGTGTGTGTGTGTGTGTGTGTGTGTGTGTGTGTGTGCACTGACACAGCAGGAGAACCTGAGTGCTCTCCTCCGCATGAGACATTAATTAAAATTTAATTGGTTGAAGCTGGAGGTCAAAGGTAATGCTGTGTGTGTGTGTGTGTGTGTGTGTGAGTGTGTGTGTGTGTGTGTGTGTGTGTGTGTGTGTGTGTGTGTGTGTGTGTGTGTGTCTGTGTCTGTGTCTGTGTTTGTGAGAGAGAGAGAGAGAGAGAGAGAGATGCATTCACTCTTCCTGTATTCTCTCTCCCTCATTGGTTAATTGTCTTTCTTTCTTGCGTTCTGATTGGATCTTCAGTTCAGTCATCCTGTTGGATTTTTTTAAAGACTGTATTTCCCAAATTTTTTTTCTTCTGAAGTTCCTTCTTGCCTGTGGCGTTTAGTCGTGGATGAGAGGCCCGTGGCGTCCTGTGGCCGAGCTCTAATCCGTCCTCACATCTTCTGCTTGGCGACAGTGATGGGTTCTAACATGAGACTCCTATTAACAAGGTCTACTCACTGTTCAGAATATAAATGTGTACGGGGGTGTCAAACCTACCGGTCACATTCCAGCCCCAGATTTTTATCATTTACTTCTTCTTTGCACTAATACAAAGAAAGAAAATTGACTTATTGGTGCTTCTATGTAATTCAGCTTTAGGGTTTATTGGTCTGACCCCTTTGAGGTCAGATGAGCTGTATGCAGCCCCCCCAGAACACAATGAGTTTGACACCCCTGAGGTTTGTAAATTGAAGCATTCTGAAGCATTCTAGATAGTTAAATAGTATTACAGGAGAGAAAAATACATTATTGTGGGGATATTGTGCATCTATATTTTGGAACCATACTGTTCATAACTGTAATGATATGTTACTAAAAATATACATAGAATGACCATCAAGATGTACAGCATGACTGATGCTGAGTAACACCTTGTGATTACTTTTAGTGTTGAAGTGTTTCTGCTTTTAGATTTTTATAATTCCCTGTTAGTTACAGTAAAGACTAGTTCTGAAAACCTAAACACGTTTACATCGACTTACGATGTTAAATGTTCCCGGAGAGTAAGTCGAAAAATAATGTGAGTCTCCAGGCAACTTCATTGTACTTTAATGCACTTTATTTATTAATGCATTTTCAATAATATTTGGTTAACAAAAATCTATTTTAAGCCTACAAATTTTTTAATTAATTTTTTTATATAGTACAGAAAAAAAAAAAAACGTTACTGTCGCAACTTCAGTCCTTCTTCCGTATTACGGGTGACACGTGCTAATAATATGATATTATATGTTTTTTTAATTATTGTACAGGTATCATAATATAATGTACTCTTAATGGTTAACTACTTATTTTATGATTCCAATAGTTGCAACCGATGTAAAGTGTAGTAAAATGACGTAAACTTGATTCTTATTTTCTGTGTATTTTATTTTAAACTCACTGTATAATTGAGAATGAAGTGCAGGTAACAGAGCCAATATTTCCATTTACTTAAAATTTAGATGATCTAGAGAATTTCTACTTTAAATGTGTAATTGTGACACCACGATAATAAGGAGAACATGATGTGTCATTGGTTAATGCATCTGTTGCCGTGTGACTACACACTGCTGCAGCAGCGACAACACATCCAACATCTTCACAGAAACCTTCACATCAGACGCACTTCAGTTTCTACAAAGCAGCAAAACACACACACACACACACACACACACACACACACACACACACATGCAAACACACATTCAAACACACACTCAGCTCAGACATGGAGGCAGCTCGCTGCCAACAGCCCCCCCCCCCCCGTTTGATATCCTACACACCCCCAGACATGAGGCATCACATAGTCACACAAGAGTTTGTCATTACGCTCTTCTCACTCTTAACTCTTATTAACACAGACATCCACCATGAACACAACGGCATCAACAAATCAGCTGAATAAAGACTCTCTTTCTGCTTCTGGTTTGAGTGGCTAATTAGCCATCAGAGCCCCCGCCGCATGGAGAGAGGATCCATCAAGAGGTAGAGCTTCAAAGAGCGCTTTATGGACGCCAAGTGCTTTAATTAGGACCTATTTGTAGGAGAAAGTGGGGAGAACAACATAATTTGAAGCCAAAAGCAATGCACACACAGAGAAGAAGAGACAGGAAGAAACTGAAAGGATCAGACTCACAGAGATTTTTTTACACGGAGACTTTCTGGCACCCCGAGGGGAAAACTTAGTAAATATTGGGGGAAAAAATGGTTTTGTATTTATCAATGATGGAATTTCATTGTGATTGTGGCAGTGTGTCTGTGGAAATGATGTGAGGAGAATCAGAGTCAACACAAAATATCAATTAGACACAAAGACATCACACTTTGTTTTATCATTTTATTCTGTCGTGTTTATCCTCCACACTTTAAAGGCCAGTCCGTTAAAATATTATCTGATATCAAACAAATCATTGAAGCGGAAAAGGTTTGGGACCACTGCTCTATTTGACAAAGACAGAGGTTTGACTTTCATTATTTGGACAGATGGTGGTGGTGGCTGATGAACCTGCTGAGACTGATGAGGCTGATGAAGGATTAAGTTGGTAAACCTGTGAAGAGGATGGGGAGGCAGGGGTTAAAGTAATGGCAGCATTAAACACCAAAAGTGCAGAGAACATGATTTAACAGTCAGTAGCAAAATTGATTGACTGATTGATCGTTCGATTGATTGGTTGGCTAACAATAAATGTATGTAGCTGTGCTATTGTTTGTGACCAGCGGCTGATATTTTAATTGATATTGCCAGTTCCCAATCGTTCTATCAATCATTCCTGACAGAACGATTGATAGAACTCAAGTGTGTGACTGGAAGAATGAATAATGCCTCTATGGTGAAACACTTGTTGACGAATGTTAACGAATCGTGGTTTGATCACAACATTCATACACATTCATTATTTACCATCTAAAATACCTGTGATGCAAAAACTCCTCATCTTTTCACGCAAATGGTCCCTGTCCTGCTGAACCCACTTCAGTCTGCTCGCTGATCTTTGTCCACAATGGTCTTTTGTCTGTCAGAAGCTCTTAGCATTTCCATCCAAAGCCCCTTCTCTCTGCATTTCATTATTAATGGAGCGCAGCAGGCTGACAACACACACAGAGGTGAGGCTGCTCCTCACTGCTCACACAAACGTGTAGGAAAAAACATGTACTGAAGGAATAAGAGACGTTATAGGTTAAAGTATCTCTGTTTGTATTTTTAGCTCTGCAGAAATAGTTACGTTTGACCCAAGAGGGAATTTAATGTCTATTTAGAGCATTACAATAAAGTACAGCAGTAACTCGAGATACGAGTTTAATCCGTTCCGTGACTGAACTCATAAGTCAAACAACTCGTAACTCAAACAAATTCTCATTTAAAATAACTAGAATCATTTTCATCCATTCCAGCCCCCAAACCCTCTAAATTATGAGAAAAAATATAATTATGCATAATATAATTATATATAAGTTATATACACAATGCTAAAATATGAAAGGAAACACAAAAGTCATAAGAACACACGAGCTACTCCATGTCTTTACACAATGAGATCCAATCTCAGCTGATGTTGGATCCAATTGTCTTGGATTTTCGCTTGTATGTTGAACAAAGACGTCGGCGGAGCGACGACTTGTATCTCAAATAACTCGTGTTTATCAGCTCGTATCTCGAGGTACTACTGTAGCGTACAATCAGGACATCCTAGGCTGACCTTGGCTTTAACATCGTCACTTTTGTCCTTGACCTATCCAATAAACACACTGCGTGAACGTTCACACACACACACACACACACACACACGCACACACACACACACGCACATACACACACACACACACACACACAGTGAGTGGTGGGGTCATTTTAATTTTTTCATGAACTTTATTAATCCCCCACTTGACACACACACATACATACCCGAGCATACACGCACACACACACACACACACACACACACACACACACACACACACAAAGGGCCCTGTTCTTGTGGTCTGGGCTACTGTCGCCCCCGTGTTCCTAATTTAATCTGTGGCTGTAGGCGAGAGCAGTAATGATGCACAAGATGACATGAATGTATTATTAGTTATTTATTCTGTTTTTATTTACCTCGACTGCCAGCGAGCATCTGAGGCGCTGTGATTGGCTGTTTCACATCGCAGCAGTTTGTGTGTTCTGAAACTGTTACATTCCCTTTAGCACATTTATTTCATTTGTTTTTTGTTTTTTTTTGGTGATGCAAATTTGAATCTGTGTGTGTGTGTGTGTGTGTGTGTGTGTGTGTGTGTGTGTGTGTGTGTGTGTGTGTGTGTGTGTGTGTGTGTGTGTGTGTGTGTGTGCCCTTATGTGTAAGTCTATTTCCGTGTGACCTTCCTCCATATGGTGTGGGACTGAGCAGAGGGACAGGAGGTGAGCCTTACACATGCTATCAGTCTGAGCCACCGCTGAGACACACACACACACACACACACACACACACACATGCTGCAGATCATACGTGTCATTTTTACCTGATATTCTCGGGGTGTAGGAGAAACAGACGAAGGAGAAGGTCACGCCTGTGATGTCAGACGCGGTGCGTTCACTGCCAGCTGTGGATTTGATCGCCACTCGGTCGTCTTCCAAAGCCTGCAGCTCTCTCTACCCTCTGCCCCCCCCCCCCCCCCCCCCCCCCACACACACACACACACACCTTCCTCACTCCACAGCATCAGTCAAGTCCTCGCCAGGAGACTTATGGATCGTTCTATTTTTAATTTCCAGTCCAAGTGAAAACAATGGTCCAGGACCGTCACTACTGAAGAACAAATCTGCTGTCAAAGGAGCTAATATTATGGGGTGTAGTCATGTCTGACAATTATGAATAATATATAGATACGTATTATACTTGCGCGTCACTTGACAAGTATTATTTCACTGATATTTATATTGAACAAATAAAATGTCTTTATTTTTAACATTTTCTTGGGTCATGTGATTTTCAGCGTTTAACACAAGTCGACTGAAGAAACTACATAAATGATCAAAGTACTCCTGTTTTGACACTTACATCATCTTTGACCTTCACTTACCTCGTCATAGTATCTTAAATCTGTGTCACACTTCATTCAAATAGTAATAGTTAGTAGTTTCTTCTGCTTTTTTTTTTTTTTTAAGGCTTCTGCAGGAACATTGACGTAAAACACTGAAACATCCTCCATTTGGTTGCGTTGGTCACCCGTTGCTCATTTAATAGTTTTAATTGTTTACAAATGCCAGGATGAAGCACGTTCTTCAAGGCTCTCTTGAATGTGATATAACACACATTGATTCACGGAAGCGGAGATCTGCTCGTGTCTTCTTGAGGGGTTACTGAGAGGAGGACTTTCTTTGTAGTCTTTATAAACGCCATTTATTTTTAACTCTGTTTGTTGTTTGTTCCATTTGAACTATTTTTAACAAAGCTAATATCTCCGCAAATTAGTTTTAAAGCTCTTCAAATTACTCCAATCAGAGTGAGACTAGTGAATGACAGAGTGGCTTTTTGCAGCTGACAGTCTAGCAAGGAGATTGTGATGAAAAATGAGCAGCAGCAAAACAAAATACAAGCTCAGAGAGTACAAACCTCCCCCAAGGCATTTACAAAACCCTTAAATAAAGATCCAGATCATAGCAGATACTGTATATAGCCCCCTTTCTGAGGTAAAAACCACCTACGGCGTTCTGACGTTGGTAGTGGTGACTAATGGTCCTTCTGCGACAGATGATGCTGATGAGGAGATGATGCTGGTGAATCTGTGAAGGCTGTTTGCTGATGGGGAGACCGGTGGGGGGGGGGGGGCACGTTTTAAGGGCAGCA
Source organism: Antennarius maculatus (assembly GCA_013358685.1). NCBI lineage: Eukaryota > Metazoa > Chordata > Actinopteri > Lophiiformes > Antennariidae > Antennarius > Antennarius maculatus. The sequence goes on along the minus strand of CM023618.1, from coordinate 978,911 downwards.
TTCGGGGAATTCAGGTTAAAAAGACAGCATCAAGATGCAGGACAACAATGAATGTGTGTCACTGTGTTGTTTTCAAGCAGAAATGAAGACCCAACATGTGAATGGTGGGAATGATAGGATGCTATGAGAAGAAAAGAACTTTGGCAAAAAGAGATGGACTCTGATGGAATAGAGATTCACTTTGTTGAACTAACACATGGTTTTGTTCAGTATATCAAATAGACATTTATAGGGACCAAGCAAATACGTATTAGCCTTAAGTCATCAGTCATGAGGACACAAGACCTGCCTCTTTACTCCAAAAAAGAGTTGATGTTGTATCCATCCGCCAACAGGTGGGAAAGAATGAGGTCCGGTCTCAGCTGATGTATCCATCCGCCAACTGGCCGCGGTGTCCCGATGCACAGCTCACATATCTTAGATTTTGCTCGACAACGTTTCATATCTCAAATAACTTGTATGTGGAGCTGCTGGTTTGGCGAGGTACTACTGTGCAAGTTTGTAGATTATCCATGGAAAGTGGGAACCATGTAAGAACTAAAAAACGTTGTTGGGAAATGTTGATGGTGAAATGATACCATCTGTAGCACTTCCAGCTCATTTTAGCAGTAGTATAAATTAGGTAGACTGGATAGGTGAGAGAAAACAGAACGCTGGTCTATTCATCTTCCTCCTCTCAAACCACGCAGCTCCTTTGTGCTGGAATTGACCAAATGCACACAGTTTGACTTCTTTATACAGTAGGGTATTGGTTTCTAGTTGCATTAGCAATGACTGATCTAATTTAAACAGAAACACAATAGCCTTATTTAACATGCTTGACTAGATATTGTATTGCACACAACAGCTTCTGAAAGGAACACTGGTGCTAACAAATTATAGCAACAACCCAGACAAAAGATTAGCCAGGAGGTTCTCCTTGCAGCGCTATCAGCTTTACACCCAGACATTGTTCGTCATCTGTGTCTGCACATACATGCTTGTCTTTATCAAGTTTTCTTATGTAGCAGTATAACCTCAGAAGAGATATCTTTGATTTTTATTCATATGCAAATGAGCATCATGAGAGGGGGAAAAAAAGACATTCTTTTAAAAGGAGGTAGAAAGGGAGAAGAGGAGCGAGAGGGAAGTTCAGCTTATCACCCCTCAACAGATGTTCAGACTATGTGTTCTTGTGTCTCGTCACCGAGGCTGAGCGGAGCAAAGCTCCAGCGCTGGCCCGTCTGAATGGAGCAAATCAAGCAGCTGCTGCTAAGGGGAGAAAAACATTTCTATAGTGGCTGTAATTTGCTCCCCTGGCAGAGGTGGGAAGAGCCAGAGGATAAGAATGAGAATTTTCAGACGGTAAAAGCCATTGGTCAAACAGAGGAAATTCATTTTCCTAGTATTTACAATGAAGGAGCCATCCTGCAGGCTGCAGGTTACCTCTGGAGCCAGGTAGCCTGGAAAGAAAGTGCTGAATGGAGAGTTACAGAACATTCAGCCAAAGGAATATATATTAAAAAAAAGAAGCAATTGCATTTTTTTAAAACTCATATATTCTAATTTCTAATAGTTTAAATTGGTACACATATTATTTGTTTCATTGAACTTGGTAGGATGTCCATACAGACTTCCAAAGTGCAGAATGTTTAGGACGTACAGAAAAAGTAAAGGTTCAAAGAAAAAACTCAACTTATATCATTTCAAGTTACGTCGTTCTCTGTTATTCGTTGGTTTTCCAAAAAAAAAAAACATGGAAAAACAAAAAAGTTGACTTCATTTTACTTGACTTTACATATGTCCACCACAAATATTAGAATCGTAAAATCACTAGTGAACTGTTGAAAGCACATAATATCATGTCGATGTACAATAAATATGAATAAAATATCCTTTTTATTAAAGTACATACGTATACATGACTGTAGTACTGTAAGGTAACTTCTCTGGAGGGAGGGAGAGGAGGTAGTTACTGTTGGCAGAGTTGTCATCAGAAAGATCATCACCACTACCGCTGTCCTTCTCCCATCCTGGGTTCTAACTTCTGTGGCTGGTTGATTTGGGTGAGCAGAGGAAACAGGAAAGGCCTCCACAGTTCAGAGCTCTAGAGAGCTCCCCCAGGCAGCAACAATCAATCACAGACTAAATCCCTTTTCTCTCAGGACCGCTGTGTGCCAGGTGACATGGTCAACGGCTGCAGAGATATAAAGCCTACAGCGGGTTTGAATTCATATCTACCAGAAAAACAGTCTGTGAAAAATCAACAATTTTGTAAAGCAGTTGGTTACACTCAACTAATCAAATGAAGTGATCACACGGAGACTATTCTATTGTTTCAAATGCTGAATCAATCTGTATTTTAGTTTTTAAGACATATGATGATTGTGCATTCAATATGCATTGTGACTTTGACACTGGAGATGGTTTTATTCACTTTTAGAAACACCACTTTCTTTTTCCATCCATATTGTGGGTTACACAAGAGACATAAACTTTATTTGCATTCATCTGGATTCAACAAATCCAAGTCTTTTTAAACACAGAGTTTTAATGGAGCATCAGGTTCGAGTCAGAAAATGTTCACGATAACCACGACAAGGAGCCATCGTGAAAACGAACGTCTGTCCTGTTGTCGTGAACCTGATATCTTTAGAATATCTTTGGAGAATTTTATTGACATTTTGAATGAACATCTTGGAGTCAGAGATGAACGGATTTGATTTTGGTCGTCAACAGTCAAACCCAAAACCTCCAAAATACCCTGATAAAGACAAAACTTGATAAGAAATGATAATAAATGGTAGCCAATGATAATAAACGATAAGAAACAATGATGAACTGATGATATTTTAAATCCATAAGGTCTGAGATCTACCTGATGTTGGAATCATAATGATCTTTTTCCAGCAATTATTCAAGAAAATAACTCAGAAGCAGAAGGGGAAACTGTATCTCACATTTGGTCTGACAATGAATTGGTGACACTAATCTTTGGTCCAAATCTGTCACCTTGACGTTTGTAAAGATCTTCTGTTCTGCCAGGTTTAATTTGTGACTTCATATCACTGCTGTATTTAACAAACATGAACATAATCAAGAATTTATTTTCCTCTATATACATTTTATTCCTTTTCCTGACGTTGACTCTCCACTGGGGCGACATGGTGGTGCAGTGGGTAGCCTCACAGTTCTGGGTTCAGTTCCTATCTGAGTGGAATTTGTGATTTCTCCCCAAGTGTTTGCGGGTTCTTTCTGATTCTCTGGCTTCCTTACACCTCCAAAACCATACGGCTTAGCTGAAGTGGTCACACCAAATTGTCAAAAAGGTGTGAGTATGACCATGTGTGGTTGTTTGTCTTTGTCTGGCCCAGTGATAAGCTGGCATCTCCCTCGGGGTGCACCCTGCTTCGTGCCCTGGATATGGATGCACAGATATGGATGTACAACTGGTATGACTGGTTTTGCTGATACTGTTTGGGTTACCTTCTAGTTTGTATTGGAAGGCATCAACAATGGAACTGATGACAATTATAGATTGTGGTGTGTGAACATGATGCATTAATGGGAGCCTTGACAGCACCTGACTTACCAGTAGACCAGAGTATATCAAGCATGTCACAATGAAGGCCATCCCATAAACCTGTCTGAATGTAATTGTACTTCTTGTTTCCAGACGTGTCTAGAGTTGGAGCGGTATCTACAGACGGAGCCCAAGCGACTCTCAGAGCTCTTCGATGAAGAACTGGACTGCCTTTTAACGCCAGCATTCATGCAGGGTGCCGACAGCGATGAGGATCTAATGGACCCCCTCCTTCCCAACCTTCCCGACCAGCCCAGCCCACCCCCATTACTCGTAACCCTCCCCAAGATCCAGACCAAATTCCACCAGGTACCTAAACCCAGTAAGACTCAACCAGAGGCTGGGAGTGAAACCCTCGCATCCAAGGACCAGGTCCTCACAGGAGTCAGTGCCGCGCAGCTTAGCGCCGCCGTGACGTCCCTAACGCCGCCATCATCACCGGAGCTCGGACGTCACCTCGTCAAACCAACGCAAACGCTGACTGCAACAGCAGACGGTACACTAACACTCAAACTTGTGGCAAAGAAAGTGGGCTTAGGCGCAGCTAAACTGGTGGCAGCACGAGCGCTACCATCACCGCCAAGCCGAGGAGGGGCCCTCAGTGACAGTGAACAGGGGGGAGGCAGTCTTGGAGGCGACCTGCCGGAGAACAAGAAGAGAGTTCATCGCTGTGAGTTCAATGGCTGCAGAAAAGTCTACACCAAGAGCTCCCACCTGAAGGCACATCAGAGGACTCACACAGGTAAGACCGTGTTGCATTCATTACATTAAGAACGTCATGTGAAATCTAGTTTGTCTTTCTATCCGTTTATTTTTATTTAATGACGTTTTTATATTTTACATTTCATGCTGCTAGCCTTTCTTTCTATTGTCATTAAAAAATGTGCTAATTCAGAAAGATCTCATGCTTGTGACCCGTATTTAAACATGCAAAGACTTAAATTTGTCACTATTTATTTGCTCACAATTACCTTTAAAACAGTGCCCCATATTTACACATCATAAACATATGAAAACAAAAAGTTTTTATGTCCAATCATAACGTTACTGATTGTCACATTTATGCAGCTTTTCAGCTCCTGCATTCATTTTCTATTCCCTTACTAAGCTGATCATCAGCACTTTTATCTTAAACAGATAGTCCTCAACATACAAACTCACTTGGTTTTGAGAGGTTGTTCGTAAATTCAATTATTTGTGTTGTTATTTATTAAATTTCCACCTATAATTGCCATTTGAGGTCATTTAAATGCCCTTACCACTGTTAAGTTTCACCCCTTGGCCCTTCTAATTTAATTATTGAGGAGAAGAAGAAGAAAACACTTCAAGAAACTCTCGACCAGTCTTTTAAGCACATCCAACAAAAGCCACAGTCAGCTGGTGATGTTGACGATCCACTGTACAGTACTATAGCTATGTAGCATGTAGCTTACCTTTAGAGCAAAGGGAGAGGAAGAGGCAGGGTTATCATCAGAGAGATTGTCACCACTACCACTATCTTCACTAGTCCATGATAAATATTATCCAGGTACCAAAGTATCCAAGGTACGAAGCCTGACGCTCACAGAGACAACAACAAACAGCAACCAAAGGGAGAGACGAGTGTTGGAGAAACGCAAACGCAGCGGTACTGCTCGGTGAGGGTTGTGGCAGAAAGGGGAACTGCAGGACAATAGTCGGATATGACGGTAGACATTTGTTTGTAAGTCAAATGTTTGTATCTTGAGGACTACCAGCATATTCAATTTTATTATTATTGTACTTGGGTCAAGACGTAACATTTATATAAGTCTTCTTGCCAACACTGTTATGTAAGTTTCAGTAGCTTCACTACTGTTTTTCAGAATCAAACTGTGTTTGAGGCATTTTGACCACAATGTATGACTCAGGAAATACTTCACCTTCTGAGGGTTGATTTTCTGATAAAAATCTGCACAGAAAGCACCACATCTTTCTTTTTAATAAAGTAGGACCTCTCCTCTTCCTTCTACCTCTCTGATGATCCTCTTGATTTATTGATTTCCTTCTGGAGACCTGGTACCAGTGCAGTGCCAAAAGGCTCTGCCTCACTAATTGCCTGATGATTGATAGTCTGGTAGTAAATGACATTGTTAATTCAGCCATGTCCAACTGGGTCTTAAATTCAGCTTTAGCTGCTAACTACAGCTGCCCTCTCAGTGACCCTCAGACAGCAAATACACCAGGCTAATCCATGGACTGTTTGCTGCGAGCTTTCTCAAAGGGAAAACAAGTGGAGACGGCTTTGGGTTAATGAAGGAGACACTTGAGAAGATGAAGATGGATTTGATTCATATAGATTGGGAGGAATTCATGGCATAGCTTAGTTTAAACAGAATCTGAATCTAAACGATTATGAAGTTCAAATGCATCATGATGAGATGGAACACAGAAACAAATATTTTCAATTAATTTCAAATTTAGTTCCGTACTGCAGGTCTTTGTTGTGTGTTAGTAGGTCTGAGGTCAAACAACTCATAATTTTCTTGGTTGACATATGTTAAAGGTTCATAAAATGCTCTGATGTTTAACCTGATTTCAGCAAAGAGGTCCAAAACACCGAATGAATGAAAATTGAGTTGAAAAATTATCTAGTACTTTAGAACGTAGATAGACCTACACTGATGTTTCAGATACCGTTGAGATACTGGAGGTCCACCAGACTTTAAAACACTGCACATGTATTACAAAACTATGAGGAAGTCACAAGTTAACCATTTCACAAAGTAGTCTGTATTCTAGCGTGTTTGATTGGCCATGGCAACATCTTGCCAATAGCGGCGACTTGTTTTGGAGTTGAGGTTTATCTAAGCTCAGCTGTGTTTCTGAGCAACTTCATAACCACTGACTTCATACCATTGATTGAATCAATAAGGTGATTGCTTTTAGGCAATGTTGTCTGTCTGAACAGAGCCTCAAAAGTCACATGTTGTTGGACAGCAACTCAAAGTGTTAGTAAGCTGTTTGGTTTAAGTTTTTCTTAAAGTTGTTTCAGTACCTTAAAAGTAACAGAAACGGACTTTTGCGCTCTTATGAATCCGTATATTTCCCGGTCTTTGGATTGGACATCCCTCAACCAGAGCCTTCTGAGACTGCTACCACCTGAAGCAAGCCTTAATGGACTTTGGCTTTAACCACAGCATCACTTACAGTATCTGGAGAGGTTCATGGCCTCCAGTTGTCATCATCCACTGTTGGATATTTTCTTGGTGTTCACCAGGATTACAGTAAATAGCCTGAAGACCTCCTCTGCACTAATACTGGCAACCTTGGAATCATGAATACAGCGTGATACAGGCTTTTACGATCCCAGCGACCATCACATGGCTTTATTAAGGATAGCATTACATTCCAGGGCAGCTAATCCAGAATAGGGTAGCTTTGTGTTATCCTTGCCTCCAGCTACAATATCTTAAATCTTATGATGGTTGTACAGTCGAGTCAAACCAACAACAAGCCTGCTAAGGCAGAATCCTTCACTGAAGAAAGACACCCTGAAGACTCTACAGTGTCCTCGGTGTGTGTGTGTGTGTGTGTGTGTGTGTGTGTGTGTTTGCGTGTGAGCGTATGGTAAAGAGTGGGGGTGGAGTATTCCCTCCCGATATGTTCAACACTGTTGTTTAATTAGCTTAATCTTCTTTTTTGGTTATTATAACAATAAATCATTAAACATACATGTAGGGAGAGATTAACGCAGCAGAGGATACAAGCAGCAGAAAACCTGCATGGCATCATTACGCTGACTGTCATAGTGCACACATGGAGGCCATTAGAACTATCATTACAGGGAGGATGTGCAGCAATCCTACATAATGTTGTAATAATATTCCTCTGTTTGTATCCACAGTCATGCCTAAGCACTGAGGCTATGATGCGAAGTCAGGTTTCATTTCCGATAAAATACATTATGAAAATATTATGTTAGAGATGAGTGGCAACATTAATAAATGTTGTTTTTTTTGTTGGTTTTCAGTTGTTGTTTTTTTCCCCTCTTGGTTCTTTTGAAATCTCTGAAAAAACTAGAAAACTAATATCTGTAGTCTACTTTTTATTCAAGCAACATTCTAAAACAATATACTTAACTAGAGGGCATACGTCCACCAGGCAAATTTATGAGTTCTACTATGGGTTTGCCATGATCCGCCCTACTCTGTGTTTACCGATTGAAGTTTCTTTCATTATCGGAGCTCTTTCGGTGAAGAACATCATTGGTATGCCAACAGACAGAATAGTGTGGGACACGTCATCATTTGTCTTTCTGGATCCATACTCACTTCTGGATATGCATCAAAATGTAATCACCTTCCCAAGAGTCACCTTTCCACAAAATGTCATTTAGTCAAGTGGTTCAAGATGCTTGCCTCGGTCACATGACGACCCTTCTTAAAGGGGCTGCTTCAGACAGCTGTATTGAAACCCTCAAGGTAGAAAAATGAACAAAAAATAAAGGTAAGTATAACGTTATGACGATTCTGCATATACATTGGACTCACATTTATTACGATATTTAGATTTATTGGCCACAGTTAAAAGGCCGGTCCATGAAAATATTGTGTGATGTTAAACCGGTCCTTGGCGCAAAAAAATGTCGGGGACCCCTGATTTCATCTGCTCAATATATATTTTGTTGTCCTGCTTATAAAGTCACACACAAACCAATCAGCACCAATCAAAAAACTTCAACGTCTCATTGGGGGCAGGTGTAACTTAGCTGTCAGGAGCAACATCTCAAGGATGCTGCAAAGTGCACACGGTGCAATATTTGGATATGAATACATTAAATCACAGCTCAAAGGAACAAATTCGCTTCATTTTTTACATTATATGTAAACGTGTACAAACTGTTTTTCCTTCTTGTGAACTATTATGATCTAGTTTATGTAGTGAACCCTTTCATGTAATCCTCCCATCACATTAGATAGCAACGAGCGCTAACCTAAAACGTGACCTGCCGCTTTGGCTGCACCAGTTCGACTCTGACTTCACCGACTGGACCCCCGCCCCTCCCCCACCTGGCCTCCTGTGGATAAAGGAAAACCTTCCTGTAACCCCAGACCTCCACAGTCTGTACATCTGGTGTGCACCTCCATACCCAAACACACCCACTAACTCCAACCTCCAACCTGTTTTTCTCTCTCTTCACTCGCTCAGGCAGTTTGGGTTGCCAAGCAACTGCCTCACACTCTTCCGTAATTGGTTGGTGGCTGGTTGATTGTCCATGCCTGTTAATCTCTCTCTCTCTCTCTCTCTCTCTCCCCCACCTCCTGTCTCTCTCTCTCTCAGTTGCTAGGTGACTTTATCATGCATCCTTGCCTTGTGGTGCTATAATTGGCTGGCGTCATGGTTGCCGTGGCGTCAGAACTGAGCTGGCCTCGCTTCATTCCACCAAGTGTGTGTGTGTGTGTGTATTTGTGTGTGTGTGTGTGTGTGTGTGTGTGTGTGTGTGTGTGTGTGCGTGTGTGTTTGAGGGGGGTCCTATTGAAAGAAGATGGGGTGGTCTGGCCAATTATAGAAGACGGGTGTGAAAGGACCGCCTGTCTGGCACCTGCGGCCCCCACTCCCACCCCCATATCAAACACACACACTCAGTTCTAGAGTGAAATATTTCTCCAACAGGATAAGCGACCAAGTGGTTTCTTATTGTATGTTGAAAATATTAGTTCCGTGTTCAGTCCCTGGTGAGAGGGTTGATGGGGGGGGGGGGTCGGAGGATTCACACCTACCAAAGATTTAACACGGATGACTTTTGGTTCAACAAGAAATCCAGTTTTTCTCAGATTTACTAATAGAGTTTGAGTCCCTACAGAAATGATCAAGTTCCTGTTGTTTCTTCAGTCTGAAGTAAACATGTGTAGTAAACACGTTGTTATGAATGAATAATGTAATCAGCAGAATTCTTCCACTGAATTCAGCTGCAGCAGTTGAGTTAGAATAACCAGGAACAGAGAAACAACATCCATCCATCCATTTTCTTTACCGCTTCTTCTTTACCGCTGGAGCCTATCCCAGCCGGCTTAGGGTGTGAGGCGGGGAATACTCCGCACGCAACGCTAGTGCACCGCTTAGCCACACAGAGAGACAGACAAACAAGCACACACGCACACACTCACTCCTACGGTCAGTTTGGGAAATTTGAAAAATAGAATATTTAGATTTTTTATTTATCTGTTCATATTCTAGTTATTTGCATTGGTATCGATCTCTAGTGTTAGCACTCTACTGGCCTCATCCATAAATGTATATAAAATATAAATAAATAAATAAATTTTATATATATATATATATATATATATATATATATATATATATATATATATTTTATTTTTTTTTATTTTTTTTTTTTTTATTTTTTTTTTTTTTTTAATTCTTTTTTCCATGTTGAGAACCGGGAAGTAGGTTTGGAGAATTCACTCATTCAAATTTTTATTTAAAAGTTAACTGGCAAAACTGTAAACTGTAGATTATGTCATTGAAATTTAATTTAAGATTTTGTATGTGGATATTTTCTAGTCCTACGCAGTCATGCACTTCAGTAGCAGTGAATCTTCAGTTTCTCAATTAATGTTTCATTAATAAATTAATCACACCCTTTTTTTCTTCTTCTCTAAAGTCTTGTAAAATTCTTTGCTAATGGTAGCAATGTTATTGTTGTTATGATGTAATCTAGAAAATGGGTAACGCCTCCATGAAGGTCAGAAGTCACTTTTAATCAAATTAATCCTTCAAATTAAATTAAAATTTCCATCTAAAATGTGTGCACCGTTAAAATGATCTCCATTTCAAGATTCTTCTGTTCCACTTCGCCACAGCGGTGAACAGGGAATAATATATCTGTATCCTCAATGGTAAAAGAAGTCATGACTGTTCTTATTCCTTCTTCTTATCCAGATCTACTTTAAAATGGAATAGTCTTTTCCACATGCCCATCTCTCTCACAGTTTCATGAAAATCTGTCCAGCTTTAGTTTAATCCCGAAACAAACCAGCAATAGAAAGCATCGTTTGGGAAGGTGTTTATGTGTTTCTTAGCTATAATGTTTCATAAGAGAATGGACAGAAATCACTAAAGATAATTTTTCAACTTTTCAAACAGTCCTATTAACATACCCCTGGATGATCGGATTAGATTTGAATTACTCAGATCCTGTTCCCCTAACAAACCAGAACTTTGAGATGAGGATTGCAAAAGAGAAAACTTCTCTGCTGCATGTTAAGAAAGCAGCAAAAACCAAACCCCTCTTGTGGAAAAACAGCAACCGACTACACAAGATTTGAATGGGGGAATTTTGAATATGCAAATCCAGGAGAACACAACTCGTGATCTGGAATTCACTGAGTGTGAGAACAGATGTGTCACCTTGTAGTTGAGTTGTGTCAGGATGAAAGACGACTTTGATTAAAGTGCTTCAGAATCCAGGGAGAACTGAGGGGAACGGGGTTCCATTCACGTCAGCTTTACCTCCCGTTGCATCACCTTTGCTCTGGTGTCAAATATTAGCTCTTGTGAAAGGCGTACCATCCACCACTGCTATTATTCTGGCTTGAAAGTGACTTAAAGTTGAGAGAAACGTTCACCCCACCTCTTCTATTTGTTGGTGTCGCTCAATCGTTGCAGGAATCTGCACATTTGTAATTGCCTTTCTTCGTATTTCAAAAACATTTTAGAGAACTAATTGTGTGGTGCATTGAATATTAAGAAAATATCATACAAACCCATGATTAACAAAAGGCAGCAGTTTATTTCTCTACACACACACCCGGTAGTCATTTCAATTCATTTCTTTTTATCTTGAGTAGCACTTCATAATTAAACTGAATTACCATTTTGTTTTCACTCATTATTTGTAAGTGATCTAATTGTCCCACCAGCATCATTTCAGCTGCAAAAAAATAATAAAAAAATCTACGTCTGTGGCTGCCAAGAACAGAAATGTTTTTCTCTGTGGAATTGGAGTGTAATTGTTCTGGCTCTTGAGGATGATGATTTTTTTTTTTTCCAGTCAGGGTGAGAGACATCACTAAGTGAAACTCCAGACCTGAATAATTCACTCAGAAATGTGAGTGATAATGCAGAGCTCTGTAATCAGATTATACTTTATAATATATGTTTCTCTGTCAGGGTCTGATGGCCCCCGCCATACTCATGAACATTTTCTATTGATTCCAATTATGTTTTCAACACATTGTGAAATGCTTCTTTTTTTTTTTGCATTGGTTCCACTCTGTGTTTTGGAATGGTGTGTGTTTGTGTGTGTCTCCTTAAGAAGATTGGTGTGTGTTCTGACAGGAGCAGAGGGGCTGCTGGGACATCTGGCTAACTGACTGTAAGCCGCTGTATCACTCCTCATTACAAGTCATTAAGACCTCAATTATTGTTACCACCTCCCGGTCCACTGGAACACACACAGATGAGACGAGCTAACACACATCAGCAGTGGAGAAAGACACGTCTTCAAAGTGTTTCCTGTATATTAATACATGGTAGGACCTCTGGTGTCCAAAACTGTGGTGAGACCAGCGATGTTGTTTGGTCTAGAGACAGTGTCACTGAGGAAAAGACAGGAGGCAGAGCTGGAGGTAGCAGAGATGAAGATGCTGAGGTTCTCTCTGGGAGTGACCAGGAAGGATAGGATCAGGAATGAGTACATCAGAGGGACAGCACATGTTAGAGGTTTTGGAGATAAAGTCAGAGAGGCCAGACTGAGATGGTTTGGACATGTCCAGAGGAGAGATAGTGAATATATTGGTAGAAGGATGCTGAGTTTTGAACTGCCAGGCAGGAGGCCTAGAGGAAGACCAAAGAGGAGGTTTATGGATGTAGTGAAAGAGGACATGAAGGTAGTTGGTGTGAGAGAAGAGGATGCAAAGGACAGGGTTAGATGGAGGACATTGATTGGCTGTGGCGACCCCTGAAGGGAAAAGCCCAAAGGAAACGAAGAGGAGACCTCCAGGTACGAGTTATTTGAGACGTGAGCCGTCGCTCTGTCTATATTTTTGTTCCACGTACGAGAAAAATCTGAGATGTGAGCCGTACTTCTGGACACCACCACTAGTTGGCGGATGGATCTGATTCTCTTTGTGTGTTCTTGTGACTTTGGTGATTTTCTTCATACTTCACTTTGTTTACATAATGTATATATAATTAATTATATACAGGTAAAATAAGCATGTCAATTAGCCGATTTTAAAAAATGGGGGGGGGTTTGGGGCTTTTTTTCAAGGCTGGAATGGTTTAAAATGTTTTTTTAGTTTTTTTAATTGGGGAAACGTTCTTTGACGAGTTCAAACTCATATCTTGAAGTGCTAATGTGTATCTATAAAATATTGACTGCATTGGAAACAAAGGCCTCCTTTAATTTACATTATTATATCACCTCTGTCCACCACCTTTTGCTCATTTACACTGAATTGACCAACAATGGCTTAACGCCACCCGGGGTGTGGTTTGACACTATACACCAGAAAAAACATGGTTGCTGCTAAACTAATGAAAAATCATCCAGCAACACCATGACCAAATACATTTCCACAAGTGCTTTCTGTTTCACACTCATGCAAACCGTGTTTTATTGTTTACCTGTGGTGATGGAGGTGAAAACATTGCAGTCTTGCGTTGTAAACTGCGGTGTGATGTGTTTAGAAGCCTCGGCGCCACGTCTGGTGCGTCACCACCGACTGCGGTACAAACCGTCTGGCCGGTTTCATCTCAACCTGTTGCAAACACACCCACAACAATACAGCTTTCTCTTCTCATCCAGAGCCCACCTCCTCAGCCTCTCAACCAATAGGAATAAAGAGATTCCACCCAAAATAAAACAGGCCACACCAACGATACGCACCAACAAGGTCACGCCACAAAAGACGCCTTTCAAGTTTCTTTGTGTGGAAGTCGGAGCAGCAGAGAATTTAATGAGAAGACAAGTTTGTCTGACACACAGGATACGTCTGAGAACACACACACACACACACACACACACACACACACACAGCTGGAAGGATTTCTATCATGGAGAGATAACTACAAGCTGAGAACAATAGACCATCACTTCTCCCATCTGGTGAAGAGGGGGATGAAACTTCATTTACATTTCAGATCCCATCACCTCAGGGTGTGTATGTGTGTATGTGTGTATGTGTGTGTGTGTGTGTGTGTGTGTGTGTGTGTGTGTGTGTCGGCAGGGAGTGAGTCTGTAGTGGGGGGGGTGTCTGGTGATGGAGGGAACCAAACGAGATTCATTTCAGGGTGAATTTGGGATTATAAATTAACATGCTGTTGAGCTGAAAGACTTAATTTACAGTTAATTGAGTGCATTGGCTCATTGAAATGGCTGTTGTGTTAAACTGGTCTGTCTGCCTGGCCCCTAGGGTGTGTGTGTGTGTGTGCGTGTGTGTGTGTGTGTGTGTGTGTGTGTGTGTGTAACCTCTATATTAGTGAACATCTGTAGTTTAGACATGTGAAATTAGATGCAGAAATTCTAATAAAATGTGACACCCCCACTCCCTTCTCTCTCTGTCTCCTGAGACACCTCCTCCTGATACAAGTAGCTCCAAGAACGAAAATGAAAACAGTCTGAAAGAGAAAAATCTGATTCACAAAAGATTAAAAAAAAAAAAAGTTTGAGGACAAAAGTAGGAAACTTCTTTCCTGACCTCAACATGTTTCTGGATAGCGTCAACTTTTATATGAAAAGTAAAACAAAAAGTGCTGATCCAGTTTTTACAGAGAAAGAGTGTTATAGATTGAAAAAAACTAAATAAAAAAGTAAAATACATGATTGTAGAATAGATGATTGTGGAGAATAGATTTTTTTTTTTTCTTAATTGTGTCAGCTCTTTTTTTTTGAAAAAAATATATTTTTTAGTTTGATAAAAGTAATAAAAATCTCACTCTCTCTTTCTCTCTCCCTCTGTCTTTCCCTTATTCTCCTTCTCAGGTGAGAAGCCCTATAAGTGCTCATGGGAAGGCTGTGAATGGCGTTTTGCCCGCAGTGACGAGTTGACGCGACACTACCGCAAACACACTGGAGCAAAGCCGTTCAAGTGCAACCACTGCGACAGGTAAACACACTGGAATCAGAACACGTAGCATGACTTACCCTCGCAGAACGCTCGTGCCCCGTTGTTGTCTAGGACCTGTTTTTGACCTGCAATCCCAACGAGAGTAGAGGTCTGAGCCAGGACGTTACATACCTGTGCAGAATCACTCAAGATTAGGCAGCAGTTTATCTTATTGTTCAGTTATCAATAAGATAATCAGAGATCTCAATAAACTGATCTGATGGATAAAACACAGCCATAGTAACCAGAGATACGAGCCGCTCAACGGAGTCATGGGACAGGACTCACAAACTCAGTCACAGAACGGATTAAACTTGTATCTTGAGGTTCTACTGTATATTAATATTAATTCTAGAACTTCTTTTGTCCATCCAAGCACCATAAACTTCAAACAGCAATAGAGGGGCTGAAGAGACTGCAGAAATGTCCATCTCATCACATCCCTCAGATTCAACACAACGCTCAATGTTTGTACAGAGCAAACAAGTCCCCAACTTTGACCGTCCACCACAGTTGTGTTTGTTTTGTACCAAAAGCGTGTCTCGTGCACTGGAACGGACACAGCCCGCTTTAGGTTGGATTGTTGCGTCTTGTGTTTTGCTGTTCTTTATTGAAGGTATGAATGCAGGAAATGTCTTGTTCTGAGTCTGAGCCTCAGGGGAGGAAGAAATGAGGCAGAGGTACAGGATGGGGCGATGTTTGACATGTATCATGTTTGCAAATCGCAAGTTGCTGCATGGATGCATTAAACTAGACAGTTTTATTCAGTAAATAAAGAGGCGTAGAGATGGGTTGTGGAGGTAGGGTAAAGAATTCTAGTATGTGATGAGCTAGATTTTACCTAGTCCTGCTTATTGTTGGCTCTACCTTTGGTCCATGAAGGAAGTAGGCCTTCAAAGTAGCATTTAAACTGTGCTGGAAAAGGAATGACTGTGTGCAATCCTCGCAACTACATTATTCAGGATGCCAGTGAGGTAATAGTTGACTAAACCGCAGAATCAAATCTATTTTTAGACGAGTAAATCAACATAAACTTCAGTTTGCCGTCTTTGATGGAGCGAGGCTACCAGCTGCTCACAGACTCTGTGCTGAGCTCAGTGAAACACTTCACAGACATGAATTAAATACACAGAAAAGGAAACACTATCAAACATCTATTAGGTAAGATAACAAAATCAGTTCTTATGCATTTTATTTCTTTAAATAACTCGACTCAACTCGAGTTTCTTTTGACAGAGAAACATCAATGGTTGAGGTGGCATCACTGCAGTGTGTGTGTGTGTGTGTGTGTGTGTGTGTTTTCTACATAGAATCACCTGAACAAAGCTTAGTACATTCAAAACAGCAGACATTTGAAGACTCTGACAAACAATAGTCCCCCCCCCCCCACTCAGACAGACTCTATGTGAAACACATCTCACATTCAGGAAATAAGCTTCAGTAAATAAGTCTGTGAAGCTGGAATACTGTCATTGAGTCAATATTCTGTTTAGAAAGCAGTTCCCACTACAATTCTCTCTCTGTAGCTGTGAACTAGAGGAGCCCGAGCGACTCTGTCCCAGAGTCCTGGTGGAGGTCGAAGGCTGTGACTGATTTCTAAAGCAGTTTTCCTCAACCCCCGGGTCATGGACTGGTACCAGTCCGTAGTTCAATTGGTACCATCTGATTTTTCCATTTGTTTGGGAAAATGACCAGATTCTCGCCTCTGTGACTCACCCTTAATGCTTATCAAGATGCTTGCCTCAGTCACATGACTACCTTCTTAAAGGCGCTGCTCTGGCCGCTAACCCAGAATACATCTCCTCGAAATTGAAAGTAAGGTAGCCAAACCAACAAACATTAAATGTCTTTGCTAAGTTTCCTTGTCCTCGAAACATCACAATGATGTTTCGAGGACACTGCTAATAAAGTTTCATACACAATTGATTCGCATTTATTATTATATTTACAAACAAACTGGTTGCATTGCTGGTCGCATTGTTTTATTTTGTTTTATTTATTTAAGTACATCCAAACCACAGAAATCCATGTTTCATTTTAGAAACATCAGGAAGCCTTCTTGTCTTGCTCTACGCTTAGAGTCAAATGATTTGGATTATACACAACACTGTCAGGCCAGTGAAGGCAGGATGGATGGATGGATGGATGGATGGATGGATGGATGGATGGATGGATGGATGGATGGATGGATGGATGGATGGATGGATGGATGGATGGATGGATGGATGGATGGATGGATGGATGGATAGATAATTGATTCTGAAGGAAATCTGCGAGGTAGAGGCTGTGTCTCAGGAGACGGAGCAAGTTTAGCGACCAGAGCATCGGTAGTTTGAGCCAAAGCAAGTGTGTCATTGTTCAAATGTTGGTGAGCTTCTCTGGATATCAGTTCACCTATGATTGTGAAGACTTTGGAATTAAAACTCAGTTGTAACAGTTGCATAATCCATGTGTGTGTGTGTGTGTGTGTGTGTGTATGCATGTATGTGTGTTTTGCTTACCCATGCCCTAGTGTTGGCAATTAAAGGGATTTTGGCTGTTGGCAAACTGGTCACAGCTAATTGAGTTGCGGCAGATGCCAGCTCAACTTGAAAATACACAATATCTGTGTGTGGCTTTCAGATGAACAACACACACACACATTTGCCCCAGGGACAGTGTAATTGGCTGTTTTGGGTTCCCTCTAGTTTGGGTTTTAGACATAAAACCCTCCAGAAACCTGCTGGAAGCTTTTAATCCTTGAGGAGAGTGGAGACTGTCTAAGCTCCCTTTTTGGAGCGCATACACACACACACACACACACACACACGCACGCACGCATGCACACACACCGCTTTTAAGATGCAAAGTCATATTAACGCACTTGGACACAATGACACAGACTGTACCACAACTGATCCATCTTCAGAATCTACTCGGCTGCAGGAGGGGGAGTCTTCAGAGCATGAAGTGATTGTTCGAAGTCATTGTTGTGTCTGAAATCTTCTTCCATGCTGAGTGTATTTGTGTATTCTCACTATTAAGGACGTCAGAATGTCCAGTCTGACGCAACACAACCCCACATAATTCACGCAACAGGGAAGGACGTGATTAGGGCTTTGAAAGTGATTATTTTTGAAAGTAAAACCCTGAACCCAATCATCAAGTCAAAGTCCAACAGGGCATTTGATTTGAAGTTATCAGTTGACAAAAAATAGATCTAGATCAGCCCTTATTGAAAGTCATATTACTTCTGTAGATGCTAAACTCAAAAGCATGAGGCAAAAAACAAAGGAATTGGCTTCAAAACACAGATTTGATGATATAATGTTGGTAAAAACCATCCAGAGTTGGCTGTGAAAACTTAACCATCCATCAGAAACGTGAGGAATGAAGACTCAAACATGCGACAAACTTGATTTTCATTAGAAGTAAATTTCCAGAGTTGGGGGACTGAGAACGCTTTGTAGTGTTCTAGAAAGCGGCATGGTAGAGTAGCACTGAGCACTGTTGCCTCACAGCAAGAAGAACATGGGCTCAAACCCTAGCATTTTCCAACGTGGTCTTTCTGTGAAGAGTTTGCATGATCTCTCTGGGATGTTGGTCAAATTTCAACTTTTGTCCACTCAGGAACCGGATAAGATAGAAAGACAAGGGAGAAGGTCCATGTAAGACCGTAGATCAAAGCTAGTGCTTTGATCTACATATGCAATAGCTTTGATCAATGGTCTTACTCACACTGACCTTCTCCATATGGACTAGTCTATGGAGAAGACTAGTCCTTAATGGACTAGTCTTCTCCACAGAGAAGACTAGTCTTCTTACCCTGACCTAAGTAGGTCAGGGTAAGTAGGTCAGGGTAAGTAGTACCCTGTAGTACCTACTTTCAGGGTAGGTCAGGGTAAGTCGCGGGATGTTGCAGTCTCTGACTGCTTTGGTTCTAGTTGTCAGTTGTGTTACTTAAGCTATTTCCTTCATCTCACGCTAGAGCACAAAGCAGTCATAAAGCTGTGTAATGGCATTACAGTTCAGTAGTACCTCGAGATACAAGCTGCTCGACACATGAGAACTGAAGAAGCCTCTTGGATGAGAGGCGACACGTCTTCAAGAAACTTTCTTAAAGTCCAGTGGATTAAACAGTTTTGGATGCAAGGTTGGATGGAAATATTCTCAACACAGCCCACCTCGTCTTTCACAAATACAACGGCACACATCTGCGCCCACCAGTATTACCATGTGAATGGAGAAAAGTGACAGCGATGGAGAGGTTAACATTCAATCAGATATTCAATCTGACACTATTTCTCCTGCGGAAACACACACACCAAGCAGTCGGCCATTAATCCTGCCTAATCAAGCAGGGACCCCCTGATGTTTCCATGGATCTGGAAAGAGAAGGGATTAGGAGGAGGACAGAAATAAGTGAAGAGGCAAAAGGAGAGTTAAAAAGAGGAGAATGGGAAGGAGGGGTGCTACCAGCTGGTAAAGCTGTTCTGCATCCCCACAGTGATACAGTAACTAAAATGGCCATCTGTCTGGCCACACATGCACACTCACACACAAACACACACACACACCACAAACTAGTGAAGGTGAGGGTACCGTTGAACCCATCACACTAGTGGTAAAACTAGCAGTTTGAACCCAGAAACTACGACAGGAGAGTACGTAGATAAGGAATGAACGTTGGGATTTAATTAGACAAGCAGAGTTCAAAAAACCACGTACAGTAGTGTACCTCGAGATACAAGCTGCTCGACATGCGAGTTATTTGAGATACAAGCCGTCACTTTCTCCATATTTTTGTTCATCATGCGAGCAAAAATCTGAGATAGGTGGATGGATACGACATCAGCTGAGACTGCATCTTGTTCTTTCCCACATGTTGGTGGATGGATTCGTCCGCTGAGACCGGATCCCCTTCTTGTTCAGGGAGTGTGTTCTTGTGACGTTTGTGTTTCTTTTAATACTTTATCAAAACATACATATAATTAATTATTTACAGGTAATGTATGCATGTCTACTGGTTGATAAATATATGCTTTTTTCATTATTTAGGGGATTGGGGGAACGAATTAAAATGATTTTAGTTATTTTAAATGAGTAAATGCTTGACTTACAAACTCAGTCACGAAACGGATTAAACTCGTATCTCAAGGTAGGACTGTAGTTAATCCAAACAGGCAAACAAATCCTTCGAGGGGCAGGCAACAGGCAAAATGCAGGAATGCCTGAAAGTTGTTGTGCGCTAACAATCTGATTGAGACTGACATGAACTGACATGGCAATATTAGTGCCATTATTAGTCGTATAATTACTACTTTTATCGCTCTTTTATCACAATATTTATTCCTAAATGTTTTTTTCTTGGGGGGGGCACGGTGGTGCAGTGGGTAGCGCTGTCGCTGCACAGGCAGGTGGTTCCGGGTTCGAGTACAGCTCTGTGTGGAGTTTGCGTGTTCTCCCCGTGTCTTCCAGGGTCAGTTTGAGGCGACACTTATTGTGTTATTCAGCTCTGTCTACTTCTGTCTACCTACAACACACACACACACACACACACACACACACACACACACACACACACACACTGACACACATAATAGCCTTGGCTAATTAATTATGAGCAAAGCCTGTGGCAAATTGAATATTTAATTTCTCATTTTATTCCCGTCTACATCTTACCTTGCCCTTCTTGCAGTCGTATCATTTGTGATTCATTTTATTATGGATGTTCGACTTTATTGTTCTAACAATAGTGTAATGAAATTAAAATGCTCTTGACACTTTATTCCCTATATTATCCCTCATCTGCACCTGGTTCCACATCTCTCTCCCCATAGACACACACACCGCTGGGTCCAATGATCCAGTTCTGGAGAGCCTGTGTCCATGTTTATGATGCGTTTAATGCATTTCTACTACAGTATTCAACTCACAACTAAGGACTGTTGTGGCCATGTTTGTATCGTATTTAGGAAATCAATGACTTTAAATTATGTCTGTGAATTAAGAATCGTAGAATTTATTGTATAGATAAAATGAAATGGTTGAAAATCCCTGCAGATTTCTACATCTTTAAATTAATGTGCTAAGCTGTGGGTTCTGTCTTATTATTCCAGCCATCCCGTGTGCATTCAGTGGGTTTTTGGTACTTTTTCAAATACAGACACACAGTTTCTATTGTTGGCAATGTGGAGAATTTCCAGTAAATACACACCGCCAGTGGGAAGTTCAAGGGGGCTGAGATTAGGGAGAGTTTCCCAGAAACACTCAATGTGTGTGTGCATGTGTGTGTGTGTGTGTGTTTGTTTTATTCTTATTTTGATGCATTTTCTCTCCTGCCTCTTTGTTTTTAAGAACTAATAAAATGTCCTCCCCTCTCATTTCCTGTATATTACATCCATAAATACTTCAGGCATGCTTGGGATTCCTGATGCCGTTCCCTCTGCTCCTCTCTGCAGGTGTTTCTCCCGGTCGGACCACCTGGCTCTGCACATGAAGAGGCACATCTGAGGGCTAAAAGAAGAGCGGAGGGAGAGGAGGAGGAGGAGGAAGGAAGGAAAGAGAGAGGAAGGGGCAGTCGAGCACCAACTGCCCTCCTCATCCACCCGTTTCTCACCCGGTCGGGCGGCCGTGACGCCATCCGAGAGGGTCGTGAAGATCCGACAGACACCTCTGGAGGGAAACGAGGAGTAGCTAGATTGTTGTTTTTCTTTAAAATCACATTTTAAACGGTTGCGACAGTCGACACACCACACGTCATTTATTAACCCATCACGCTGGTGAACCTCAGCTGCCGTCACGTGGCTCTGGGGCCCTGGACACTGCCAAACCAACGTACATATTACTCCTTCTTTACATTTAGTGTGTTTTAACCATATCGTAACTTTGGGTGAAACTTTTAAATAACCTTGTAGTCAGATGTTAGTGTTTTACCGGTCTTTTAAACTCCAGTACTCAACTTTCTTCTTTGTTTTTTAACGGTTCTCATGTATGAAACACAAGAAAAACCATCTGGTCAGCTTCAGAAATCTACGTGAAGAAAAACAACGATTCCAGACCTGCAGGACAAGAACGTTTGGCGTTTGGAGATCTCCTCCAGTGGATGTTTGGCTTCTCTTTCAGCCACACTGAGACGCCCGCCGCCTCCGCGGGCCGCCTGACAGAAATGCGCAGCGACACTTTCTTCCCTTTTTTTTTTCTACTTTGAAGATGATGATGATGGTTCTTCTTCTTCTTCTTCTTCTTGTTACAAAGAATGACACTTTTTTTGTTTTCTCGTGGAGAAAACGTCTTAAAAGTCACTGAATCGTGTTTGAGAAATGAAAAAAAAAAAAGAAAATCTAAGAAGACTTCAACAGAATGTGTGGGATGAGAACGTGTCGGTCTGTTAATCCCCATGTGGACCGACTTCTACAATCTGTAAACAAGCAGTGGATGAACAAAAAAATCAGAATCAACTCTCTGAAAAGGGATTTGTAGGTTTTTTTTTTGGTTGTTTTTTCTTTGGACTATACTAAAAACATAGAGGTCTTTCGATGTTTTCTGTTGCTCTATCTGCCCCTGCGATTCGCTTCATCTGAAAAACAGAACCCCTGTGTGACCCGGGGGGGTCCCGAAGCACCAGAGTCAGGTAGAGGACGTGCTAAAAAAAACTGGAAACACATTTTATTTTCAATTTTTTTTTTTGTTGATTCTAAAAGTCATCCTGGAACATTTTCACAGCATTTTCACCAGAACGGCGCCCCCCCCTCCCCCCCAGCGCCGCTTCCTGGTTCTCCACTCGGGACTTATGACATCAGCCAAGCTTTGTGTGACCGTACTGAACACACTCACACCAACCAGGTCAAACTCGCCTGTTTCGTAACCATCGAAGGCACCAAACAGTTTTCAACATTATCCGTGCTTTTTTTTTATTTTCTACAGTGAAAAAATCCAATAAATAAAAAAAAAAAATCATAAAAAGCCTTGAAAAAAACAACAACACAAAAACAATTCTGTCTTGCTCTACACATTGTATACAAGCACACACACTTCGTTATCACACACACACACACACAAACTCACACTGCAGCTTCTTTGTTCACGGCTCCTCTCAAGATAGGACTAATAAGATTTAGGAAAATAGTTATTAAACTAATGAACGGACTCGGAGAACACAACGTTGCATGGCAAGTTTTTCTGCAAACACACACACTAGGTCATGTGAACACACACGCACACTTTTCATGGAAATTATATGTTCAGCTCCCACATTTTTCTTTTATTAACAGTAAGAATTTAGCAACTTTTGTTTTGTAGAAACTCACAGCTGGAAATAACAAATGATCCCAAATGCTTTTAGGTGAGAAAGAAGCTTATTTGCATTCTAACAATTAACCACCAGAATCCGCTCCGTTTATTCAGCTCCAATCGTAGATTAAAAGGTTGGATTATTGATTACTGATGGTAAAAGTCACTGTTTTCATCAAAAATAAACTAAATAAAAATAAAATAGATCTTCTTGCTATGAATTCCAATGAAGCTCCATTTTTGATTGAGATTAAATAATGAGATTAAATACAATTAACACATTGGCTCATGATTTAATATTCATCAGAAGGCTTTTATATTTGCTCGGCTGTTTATCTTCAAAAAGCACCTTTTGTCTCTTAATTCGAAGCTTTACCTTCGAAATCAAACTTTCCTGCTTCTGGCTTATTGAAAGTTTGTTGAAGATACCTTCACTAACTTTAAGACACCAACATAATTTTCTTTTCACCTTTTGTAAAAGTTAACCCTTTCTGATTATCACCCTTTCTGGTGATATTACAGCTTTTATTGTTGCAGGATAGAATCTCAGAGTCTGGTCACGCCAGAAATTACTGTGATGGTGGTATTTTGCATAGAATGAAATTAAAATAACCTGTACTGTCACTATTAGAAACCTGAAACTAACCTTGATACACATTTACATAGCTCTAAATTTATAAGCCAGAATGGCTGCCCTCGCATATTGAACGATCATTGAAACACTTCCCAAATCCAGATTCGAGATTATCTCCAAATTTTATTACGTTGGATATGTTAGGGTCCATCTTTGTGGAAATTTTCATACAAACCCATTCATTAACTGTTTGATTAATCCTGACAGAAACAAACCAAACTGATAGATTCCTCGATGAAGGTAATAAAAGCAGAGCCTGTCTGCGCTTTTAAAACTGTCTAAATGTTTGATGAAAACAGTGATTTTTTTTTTTTATTGTTGGACCTGATCGTAATCAATATATAATACATCTCTAATAAGTTCATAATAAAACATCAACACCACCTGCTTTCTTTGTTCAATGGCTGCAGAAAAGCTGAACTCACCTGACACACACTTACTGAGCACACAGGAAGGTGTGGGGCTCCTGAAGCCGATGGGTGTTTTTACATCCCATCATGCCCAGTCAGTGGCCATGCCAGCCTCCATTAGGAGAAGCAGTGAAGTTCTCTTCAATGGTGTTTTATTGTGCAGCTTTGAATAATTGATACCAAACCCTCCAGCGTGGAACTGCCCTTTTGGCCCCGGGCGGTGCCCCCCCCCCCAGCGGGTGTGGGGGGGTCCGCGGCCACACGAGGTCCATGAAGCCAGCGGCAGCTCCTTCACTGACTCTCTGCTGTGATGAATCCAGTGATTCACCTGTGATTTCATCGTCAGGTTTCTCGTACCAACAGCTCTTTCTTTCGCTCGGATGATGCAAAGTCGTCCCGAAACGTCGCTGCGTTCGGTGGGATGTAGATGGAGCCTTCCTTTACAGGACGTACAATCATAGAGGGTTGGGATCGTAGCACTTTGTGAGGGTTATGAAGGCGTGAATGTGTACAAGTTTGTATGTGTGTGTGCGTGTTTTCCCTTAAGCGTACTGTGAGGGAGGCAGCGGTTGGTTGTAAAGCTGAACGAACACGCAGCCAAACAGGACAAATGTTTGGTTGCTACGTTTGCTAATGTAAACTGCGATGGCTGAAAATGTGTTTTAATAGTTTTTTGTTTACACCTTCCGTCATACATTCACTCATTCATACAGATCAATGACTTGAATTAGAGATGCAGAACTTGCATTTGATGTTGAACTCCTGCCAGCTTCAGTTACATTTAGGGCCTCCATTCTGTCTCTCCTTCTCAATAATCTTAGAATGTATCAGTATTTTTTCTGGTTATTGAAAAAGTGTAATGGAAATATCTTTAAAATACCCTACAACCCACAAAGACTGTCGCTTAAGCATTTAAAGACCGTCACCCATTCCCAGCAGTTCCTTTGGATTCTCTATCTCACATAACTTATTCCATTTACTGTATGTTGACTCAAAACTGAAGTTGAATAATTGTTTCAATGAATTTACTTTTTTGGGGGGGAAAATCAATTGAAATGTAAACTGGTGAGCCTTAACATCATTTTCTATCCAATCCTGACGTTTGCCAGCAAAAAATACATAAAAGTCATAGTTTGTGTCCCCTTTTATTAAACACTCAGCAGTTCAATCTTCAAGTCACTTCAGATACAATTACATATTTCATTTCCTCCACAGCTCTGAGCCTGTTGAAGTGGGGTTCTTTGGTAAGTCTTCTGGCGTCTCTGACATCTTCTGGGTTTCTCTTGGGCGTCTCTGAGGCTTTGCCAGGTCAGCTAGCCGTCCCACAGCTCTGATTAGCATTAAACACCACTGGGTCCCTTCCTCTAGCTGCGGTTCAGCTAATGAGATCGCTCTGAGTCTCAGGGAAACAGATGGGTTTGGAGAAAAAAACAAAAGGGACTGTGAGCAGGACCGATTTCAGCACCCAGAAGACAAATTTACTGTAGAACAAACAAAAGATCTCACGAGCATACACCCAGCAGACAATGGAAAACGTTCTACCCACATAGATATCCAGATTATTAGTTCAGCCCTTCATTTTATGAAATGGATTACAGATAAACTCCATTTAATCAATCACAAACCCCCATTCCTTCACATTTCTGTCCACAGCAGTTGCCCAGTTGCACTATCAGCTGAAGAAATGCTGAATGCACACTTTACACATTTTACCCAAAGATTTGCAGATGTGCGAGTCAACTGCTGTGAATGTAGTAGAAACATAACAAAAGGTGTTTTACATGGAAGATGGGAAGAGAGCTTTTCTTTTTTTTCTCTCTCTCTTTCATGACCATCCCAGTAAATCTTAATTACCAGTATGCTCCAACTTCTTCATGCTTCACAACATTCTCATTCTGTTCTCTAGTGTCTGCTGGAACTGAATCCATTGTTTGCAAATGTATATTAATGGTCTTACAGGGGGGGGGGGGCTTTAGTGGGAGTGAAGAAGTCTGCGTTTAAGTTAGCTTTTAGTTACATCTTTCAAACTCAGAGGGAAAGAGTCTCAAAATGTTGAACAGTTGACTGTGGAAAGTTTGTTTTTCCCAAATATCAAATGGTCAGAGTTGCTGAGGTTGCATATGCACCGGCTGGCTAGTAGATAGAGACTAGAGTAGAACTCGATTCTACCTGTCGACTCTACCTGGTCCAGACCTGGGAATGTTTGCAAGAAAAATCCAAAGTCATAAAGGCACCAAAATCCAGATGAATGATGGTCGTCTGACATCATATTATTCATTATTATTGGCATTTTTCATTGAATGCATGCACAGAGAAGATGCTAAGTCAGCCTGTTAGCACTTTAGCATGAAGTTGACTTGATTATATTTTTCTGCTCTTACCTAAATTAGATTTTTGTTTGTTTTTTTAATTTGGAAAAGTTGCACACATTTAACTTCGGATATGTCTGCAATTGACTGTGCAAAAAAAAAAAAAAGTGCACGCAAAATTCCTTCAACCAGTGAACAAGTTGACAGCCAATCAGCAGGGTCAGGAAGAGGCAAACAAGCTCAGGTTTGGACTGCCTTTAGAGCATCTTTAACCACAGACAACTGTTTGAACACATCCCTAAGAGGGACCAGGACTGAGTTTGGACCATGTCGCCCTGAAAGAGGATTGTCACTTTAGGCAGCTTTTGTAAATAGCGTGAGATCTTACAGTGATTGCTCTGTAGGGAACTGTTTGTAGCACCATCTCAGCATTTCTATAGATCTGCTTTAGTTTTCAGAAACATTTCACTACATGGTCATACTTAGCTGTTGCACTCTCCATGTGCATGCACTACTAGCATAGTCTGTTGGAGCACTCCGTCAAATATCCACTAAACATTTACTACACCTTCAGGATGCCACCAGGAACTATCTACTTCAGGTCCGCACCCAATCAACTGGTGACATATCAACTACTAATGAAATGCCTTTTTCCATCACCGTCATTCCAGGGGGGGGGGGGGCGTTGTCCTTCACAGATGTCCAGTCATACTGTGACTTGGTTGAATGATCTTGGCATCAGTGGCACCCTGGAGAGACTGTCTGCCTGTAGCTACTGTGTTTGTCCACGCTTCATATGTCGATATATAAGACAGTTACAGATCTTCATCAGCCTCCTTGTTTCTGTATGTTTGACCTCAATCATCACAAACCATCTTTACCTAAACTTCAACCATCAGAGCCCACTGGGGCAGAAAATGTTGTTGTTCCAAAGTGTTACCCAACTTGGGAGCTCCAAGCATTTCTTTGTCCACCCTGTCTGCTAAATGTCCTCAGCTGGTCGGGCTTGTTCTGTCCATATGAGAGCTTTGCCATCTGCTTGGTTAGAATTTAATGCCTGTTACATTCTTGTAGGCCACACACAGTTGGCTATTTTGGTGTTTGGCCAGTCTTATCCAAAATCCTATCTCTGATACATACTGTACCTCTATCAAACAACTAGATTACATTATCTTATTTAAGGCAAATGACAAACTAAGTGACCGAATCTGAATCTTACTTTTTTCAGACTAACATTCCTGCAAGCAGAATGATATCTTAAATTCTAATAAGATGACAGATCATGTCGGCTTAAATGTAAAATGCTCAAATATTCTACAAAATATTCAGACATGTGTTTAACGAAGCGGCTGTCTGCCCCGTTAAAGACTGTTGTCAGGACCAAGACAAAGACAATCTCCTGCAGCGAGTTAACCCATAAAATCAGGTTCCTCACACATCTGCATCTTTAATACGCATGCAGGATCCATGTTATTGAGAATCAGCTCTGAATTAGCCTTTAGCCCATCAATCGATTAGCTAAGACAACCTGCTGCTGCTCACCAGCTGCTTTCTAGAGATCTTGGACGTGATGGAGAAACCATAATCAACATAAATGTTTCCTTCAGGTTCAAGTGCCAAAGAAATCTGTGGGTGAATTTGGTTAAAGTTAAGGAATATGTGTTAAAAGCATATTAAATGTAGACCCAATCTCCAAAATCTCTGCAATGTATCTGTAACATGTTCTAACCAATGGGAATGATGGACAAGAATAGAAGACAAGACAAGATTAATGTGCCACCAGGTGGGAAAAGTGACAAATTCCGTGTAATGATGGTGAAAGCCGTATTCCAGCACCTTCCCTTTATCCAGTGTGGATACATGGGTTACTCAGATGACATTACAGCTACTCCTGTACTGCTAGGAGGAGCTGACATGTAAAGAGTGGAGATGGCACATCTGTATCACCTACAGGCTCCATTACACGGATACCCTCCATATCAACATCCCATCATAAACCTTCAATCCACACTCACTTCCCTCTCCTCTGTCATCAATGCTTCTGTTGAGTTTTTTTTTTTTATTTTACTTTTTTCTTTTTTTTTTTTTTAACATTTACAATTTTTTGCTGTACAAAATGTTTAAAATATTATTTGTATTATATGATGTTAGTATGGTAATGTTCTTTATTAAGGAAGAAGAAAATTTATTTTTGTTACTGGTCTGTTTCATAATTCTTTTCTAAATTGGTATTGTAAGATATCTATGCAAGACCTGTTAAGTGGAACATTTTTATTTAAGAATGTAATATGTGTAATAAATGGTAGAATCTGGTCCTGGCTCTTTCTTTTTTTCTTTTCTTTTTTTTTTACAATAGACAGTATTAAAAATTAACCTTGTATTATATTCATGCATAAAACACTTGAAACCATAGTCAATAATAATTTAAACAAGTTTACAGTCGGTGCTGTTCTGACTGCTTACACATTATTGTGTTATAATAAATGACTGTAATCACTGTTTAAAATGCAAATCAGCTTTAATTAATCATTGTTAAATCAGATGGAAAAATTCTAATGTGAAGATCCAAAGATATATTTATGAAGACAGACGACTGAAGTGAAAGAATCATCTACATCAGCGGTCTCCAACCTTTTTTGTTCCACGGACCGGTTTCATCCAAGACAATATTTTCATGGACCGGTCTTCATTTGCTCGATAATCATTAATGACACCAGGACAGCTGTAGTCTAATAATAAATCATCCACAGTGGTTTTATGTAAAATGCAGACATCAACAGACAATAAATAATCTTTTTTTTGTCATAAATTGATAATCAACATCTCTGTAAACGAAATAATTGTAAGAAATAATTATATTAAAAACTTGATTGAAGTGACGGCACTGATGAGGTTTATTTTGAAATATAGCGACTTACAATCAGCACATTCAACGTAGGAGAAATACTGATCATTTCCAATAAAAGGGCGAACAAGTCAATCAAATAATAATTACAATAATGAAAACTGTTGGTTGGGGACAGCTGATCTAGGGGTAACGGGAGACAATGACACCTGAAGACGTCCGGTCTACTCCAGTTTGGTTTTCTTTACGGTCACTGCAGAAAAGCCTGCTTCACAAAGGCAGGAAGTTGCAAATGGAAGCAGGGATTAAGTTAGTTTCTGGGCGATATCAGGATAATCTGCCTTGACTTTAATCCAGAACACTGGGGCAGTTGTGGGCGCTTAATTTAGGGGTAACGTCTGGTAACCTGTCACGTGACTGAGACCTGTCAAGCGTGACAGACGCACACATTCGCACAGACGTCACTTTTCAAAATAAAACATCTTTCAGTCTCCGAAGTAAATAAAACGGAAGTAATGTAAATTATTTTTTCTTTCTGTGCAGCCCGGTACCAAATGACCCACGGACCACTAAGGGTCCGCGGCCCGGGGGTTGGGGACCACTGTTATACATTATAAATATGAGTCTAAGTTGTAACTTCAGAAGCCATCAGATCGCCACCATGTGCCTGTAATCTCATCAACTGGAGGCGTATGCAGTAAAGGAGGTTTGCAACAGTTTCATACTCAAAGACTTGGACTAAGAGAAAGTTTGGACACGGATGGCTTTCATTATGCGATCATGATGCTACATTACTGTTCTTGTGCCGACGGAGGGCAGAAGGACACGTCCTGCTGGCGGCAGCATCAGACGAACCCAGAACCAGAAACACTCCTGCTCACAACACCACTGCTAATTTAGGACTTTATTACTGATTAAAACAATCTCATGAATATCTATGGCTCTCCCCTGCCTGTAAATGGTTTCTCCTAGGCTGTTTATGGTGTCCTGCTCTTTAATTAGAGCTCACTCGTCACTGACTGAGCTGGCACACAAACCAATGACATTAATGGCTAATTGGCGATGAATGAAGCAGAAGAAATGGAGCTCATGTACGGCATATCTGCTCCGTCAGTTTGTCCTCTTACATAGAAATTGCTAATTAACAAATTAAAAGAGACCAAATTGTTATTGTGTATCTCTGGGAGGACATACTTGATGTTCATTCCTCAGATTTAAATCATCTTAACTGCTTGCTTCACTTTTCCTGCAAACACAAGCTCTACATTTCCACACAGGATGATTATTTTCATTGCTTACAGAGGGAGTGGGGATTGCTGAATGAAGACGTTCAGCAAAGCCAACCGAGAGGATTATTATAATTTCTCAGCAGTGGACTGTGTTTGCTATGAAACGGATCTACACAATGATTATTAGGTTGGCTTTTGCGAGCTTATTCAGCTCTTGTCAGAGATAGAAAAAGGCAGGCGAGTGAGCTGTTCATAATCGTATTCAGCAGCATTAGTGTGTGTCCTGTTGGGAAGTGTTAACAGAAGCAGCAAAATCAGCTCAGTTCTACAGCAGAAGTAAATAATTTGTGGTGAATTTGTGTTGTATCCTGTATTATCCCCCAAAAGGACTGCGTTAGCCTGTTTGTGTTACTCTAAGGTCACACACAGCTGTGAAACAGAACAGTCCTGAACGACAAAATGGATTCTAGTCAATACAATGCAGTAGTTGTAGTAGCCATGTGTCAAACTGAAGGCACGGGGGCCAAATGTGGCCCGCCACATCATTTTATGTAGCCTGCGAGAGCATAAAGGGTCAGAGTCTGAAAATAAATAGGTCAAAAGTGTGCTTTGACCAAAACTACATTTCCCACAATGCAGTAATTAAAATGACTTTTTTTTGGTCATTTTAACATTGATAAAAATGTTTTGTTTTTTTTTTAAGTTAACGTCCTAACTTGTGTTTGATGTTATTTTTCTTTATTCATTGATAGTTTGATCCTTGATTGATGGAGTTGTGTGGGTTTAATAACCTGACAAATTGAAACACTTTACCTCATTAGAGAAAACAGTCACATGCTACTCTTAGACCCCACATACATGAGTTAACACTAAAACTGACCTTTGGGATCTTCTCTTCATTGGAAAACAGGCTAAGCACAATGATTCTAATTAAATTAGAAGAGATGGCTGTACTATACTAGAACAACGACTTCCAACCAAAACCCTGCTTCAGATTAGATGTGAGAAGGAGGAACTGGTGTCCTGCTGCCGTGATAGGATTGTGTTCCTGGCATGAGGCTATGATAGGCATGGCTATGAACCCATGATCCTAGGAGTTCCAACCATCCAGAAAACACAGGACTGAGAGAAGGAACACAGAAAATGGTTGAATTGTATCATTAATTTTTTTTTTCCTTTTATTTCCTTAACAGTTTTAGTCATTTTAGAGTTTTAGCTAAGCTCTGTACACACACACACACACACACACACACACACACACACACACACACACACACACACACACACACACAAATCTACACTGTAGAATACTTGGTAAACTATACCATCTGGACCACAATAAACATTTATCCACCACATACTGATTTTTGCACTTGTAAAAGTAAACGTGCCAAAAACCATTTTACCAAGTTGTCATTTCCTATGGGTTCTTAATTGTCACTAAAAACAATTAAAAATAACAAATTAGTATGAACAAATGGGGTTGTTTATTTGTAGGCATACATAAATTCCAAAGACTGAACAATTTTGACTTTTTTTTTCATTGACAGTTATCAAAGTTAGTGTCTGACCACCATAAAATACAAAGAAATGTCCTTTAATCAGATGAACAACAGCCAGCAGCTCATGAATCCTGAATAAATACTCCCTCTTGTTCATTTTGGTTTGTCTTGTGATGTGTTTGTGACACAAACCCTGAATATTTGCCTTGCTGTTGGAGAGTCTGCTGGTTGTCACTGGTGTTCTGAGTTCATTCATTCATTCATTCATTCATGCATTCATTCATTCATTCATTCATTCATTCATTCATTCATGCATTCATTCATTCATTCATTCATTCATGCATTCATTCATTCATTCATTCATTCATGCATTCATTCATTCATTCATTCATTCATGCATTCATTCATTCATTCATTCATGCATTCATTCATTCATTCATTCATGCATTCATTCATTCATTCATTCATTCATTCATGCATTCATTCATTCATTCATTCATGCATTCATTCATTCATTCATTCATTCATTCATTCATGCATTCATTCATTCATTCATGCATTCATTCATTCATTCATTCATGCATTCATTCATTCATTCATTCATTCCTCTTTCATATCACTTCTTTTACCTCTGGTGGTGGACGTCTAGCTGTCATCTACTGTAAAGAGCTGGACTTGTCCCCCCTCCCTCTGCATGAACTCTATTCTTTTGAATGCTTACCATGTAAATGTAATCCACCCCACCCAATGACTTTTATTCTGATCTACAGGCCCCTCCCCCAAACCAAAACCAGCATTCGTTAGGGTTTTGGTTTCCATACCCATTACCTCATCTTCAGAACAATCTCCAAGAACATCAACCCGGAGACCATGGAAGCTGACGCTCAGCATCACGTCTCTCCAACCCCTCATCTTTACATGAATCAGGTGGTAACCACGACAACAAGCCTAAACATCTGTTGTCTAATGTGTGACATCTTCACGGGCTGCAACAGAATTGTGGACTCTTTTCTGCACCAGAATCAACACCATCCATTCTAAACTGTGTTCACCATTTGCCACACCTCATCGGAGTGCCAACCCACAATCTAGGGTCCCCCCCAGATTCTCTGCTGATGCTCCTCTGTGTCCCAGCAGAAGGTTCTGGGCTCCATCAGCTGAAATGAACATCACTTCCATCATTCTGCTAATCGCCTTCATGAAAACCCAGTCCTTCCAGTCAATGTCATCAGCTGCTTTGGAGCCTCTTTCTCTATCATGCTGATGACACACAATAGTTTGTTAGCATGGGCAACCCAAACATCTCCATCCACATGTTGGGATCATATCAAACTTTATTTGAAATCTATAGTCAGCCTCTGTTCATCCCTCACTCTGTCTGATAACATACCGATGCCTTTGTCTCCACCCACCTGGATGGAACGGGTGGAGGAAAGTGTCAGGTGTGATGTGTGACAGAAGAGTTTCAGCTAAAATGAAAGGAAAGGTGTACAAAACTGTGGTGAGACCAGCGATGTTGTTTGGTCTAGAGAAAGTGTCACTGAGGAAAAGACAGGAGACAGAGCTGGAGGTAGCAGAGATGAAGATGCTGAGGTTCTCTCTGGGAGTGACCAGGAAGGATAGGATCAGGAATGAGTACATCAGAGGGACAGCACATGTTAGAGGTTTTGGAGATAAAGTCAGAGAGGCCAGACTGAGATGGTTTGGACATGTCCAGAGGAGAGATAGTGAATATATTGGTAGAAGGATGCTGAGTTTTGAACTGCCAGGCAGGAGGCCTAGAGGAAGACCAAAGAGGAGGTTTATGGATGTAGTGAAAGAGGACATGAAGGTAGTTGGTGTGAGAGAAGAGGATGCAGAAGACAGGGTTAGATGGAGGACACTGATTGGCTGTGGAGACCCCTGAAGGGAAAAGCCCAAAGGAAAAGAAGATTCTATTGTTTAAATTACAACTTTTCACAGCACTTTAAGGTCCTGTATGATAAGTGCATTAGAAATGATGATGATGATGATGATGATGATGATGATGATGATTAAAAAAATAAATAAAAAGACCTATTAATATTACGATTAGTGTAGGAATTAGCATGAATTGATGATTTGTGGAGAATTAAAGATTCACATATTACATAGGAGTCTGTAGAGATAAGTAGCACCATGAGTTGGCATTTGTTACAGTGTGTGAGGATAAAAGACACTCACTATTTATTTGACTCGTGAGTAAATAATAAAAGTGATAACCTGTCAAGGGAGCTCCCCCTCTGAAATTCTAATACAACTTGTGATCATTTGCTGAACTCTCTGGAGCATGTGTGGACAATGTCTTTCTTTTGTCACGCCCAACTGCATATGAAAAAATCCCCAACCCAGGTTATGAGGGTGGATGTCTTGAGAAACCAGAAGCACACACTCACCCACACTTTGTATGTGTGGAACGGAGGTAGTGGAGAGGAGTGGAGGAAGTGGAGACTGACAGTGAGACAGAGATTAACTGTGATAGCAGGCTAATGTGTGTTTGACCTCCTGAGTGGCAGTAAGCAGCAGATAAGCTAAAGACTTGATTGTCTGCAGACGTCCGCAGACACTCGCCGTAATTCCTTCATCTATCTGAGCATGTAGAGACAGAATTTACACAGAGTATGTTGCCCTGCTTCTTGACACCTAGGAGTTCTGAGTCTTGACCCCTGACCTCAGCAAGCTAAGCTGCTAGTGTCTCAGCGAGGAGTTCCTACACCTTCTTTTCTCCTAAGCTAACATCGTCACATGGCAGAAAAACACGTGACAAATCTGAACCTTTTGGGAGAAATCTTTGGGAAACTGACTGGAACAAGAAGTTGTCTCGCAGGACAAGCTTGCATGCGCCATCACTGACTCGACCAATCAGAGGTAAGGGTTTCTTGCAGGTAATTTTATCTGGAAGGGCAAACCTCGTTCAGCAAGGAAACAGCATTTGTTTATTTGTCTCTTGTCCTGTGTTTAACATTCTTATTTTCCATGCACCATTAAGTGAAAGAAAATTTTCAGATTTCTAAGTTATTATTAGGGGTTTCAGTGAGTCTGTACTGAATTTTGCTGTCAAATTTGGTTGTGCCATTCTTTTGTCAGAGCAAAGGTTTTTCTCTGAGAATTTTTGTAATGTAAGTAATACAGTAATACAATGTTTTAATACATATTTCAATTTCTTGCGACCATAAAAACTTCTTTTTCAACAATGCAACTTTTATTTTGTTCTGGGTTTTCATTATTATTGTTGTTGTCGTTTTGATACCTGACTGTATTGCTCTCAGTTACCAACGGTGGATAAGAAAAATTTATTAACTGATATAGATTCTTTGTTGTCTTCCCACCCATATTTTCATTGCAAGTCTTGCTTAAAAGAAACATGTAATAATAGGAACTAATTTAAATTTCAAGAAAAACATGAGCTTTTTTGAAAATTTAATATACAGCCCACCCCGTGGCTTGTGGAATGGTTGTGTCTATCCTTCACTCGTCAGACAATTCATCAAGAATTGTGGCTCACCTTACACTCATAGCCAGAAAATGACTGCTAAATGAGGATTTTGTTTTTAGAAGAATTTAAGAAAAATACCAATTGAGTGAGAAAGGGATGGTGGAGAGAGATGAGTCTTAAACAAGCAGCAGTAAGAAATCAATGATGAAAAAGCAGAGAAGGGAGGATGAAACAATCCCATTTGATTAGAATAACCCTGGATGGTTGAAGAACATTTGTTTTGTTTTTTTGTCAGACAACATGAAGCTGTGAATTGGATAGAAGAAAAACTTGAAAAAAGGTCGAATTAAATGACATGAAAAGTCAATTCATGTCAACAAACAGCTGAAGGAAGCACTGAAATTAATTGAGTTGATACGAGGTGTCACGCTTCCCTCTGTTAAAGTAGTTCCAGAGACTTGGGTAGCACGCCTCAGTTTACTTCCTCTATATACACTTTAATGCCAGAAGTACAAGTACTAATCTGCCCTTCACATAGGGTTTAATAGGGTTTAATATGATGCCAGTCCATCTTTTTCAGCTGTAACAGCTTCAAGTCTTAGGAAAACTTTCCCACAAGGTTTAGGTGTGTGTTGATGGAAATTTTTGACCCATCTTCCAGAAGGGCGTTTGAGGTCAGAAGGCCTGGCTTGCAGTCTCCACTCTAATTTGTGTTGAAGGTGTTTGATGGGGCTGAGGTCAGAGCTCTGTGCAGAATAGTAAAGTTCTTCAACACTAAACTCTCTCATTCATGTCTTTATGGACCTTGATTTGTCCACTGGTTCACAGTCATGTTGGAAGAAGAAGGGGCCAATTCAAAACTGTTCCAACACAGCCATGAAATTGTCCTACATGTCTTGGTATGCTGAAACATTAAGCATTCCTTTCACTGGAACTAAGGGACCAGGTCCAACTCCAGCAAAACTACCCCACATCCACCAGAATTCACAGTTGACTTAATGCAGTCAGATAAATATCGTTCTCCTGGCAACAGTCAAACCCAGACTCGTCCATCAGATTGCCAGATAGAGGAGGACAGCATGGCAATCTGAAAAGAAAGGAGTCAGTCAATCAATCAATCAATCAAATTATATTTGTATAGCCCATATTTACAAAAAACAATTTGCCTGTTTGTCAAAATAACACCCTATACCCATAGACCTCTAACCCGGTGAGAAAGTTGCCCTTAATGCCATTTTTAAAATTCTTTGTTTGCTCTGCATATTTTGTAATAGTTTTGTGTCGCGACGTTGTGACAGCCAGAGCAATTAATTATTTTTCCATTAGGTGACAACAGGTAGCAAATGACTTAGTTAAGTGAAGTCAATAGAGATAGAGATGCTGGCAGAGAGGTGAATATGACAGCAAAGGATAACACCTTTAGCAAAGGATAACATCCTTAGCAAAGGATAACACCCTTAGCTTATTTAAGAGTAGACTCAAAACCCTCCTCTTTGATAAAGCCTATTATTAAAAACAACACAGTTTCTACTAGATAAGCTGATAGGTCTAGACTACTGAGAGTATTTTCTGTCTTTCCCGTTAAAGGGAGTTACTTTAATTACTTTGGAGCTTCCGTTATTTCTCTTTCTTTACCTTTCCTACTAATATCAAATTAGACTTTTCAAATACTTGCAAGATACTGCTGCAGTCTTTGTCTCTGTTCTTCTGCTCGACAGGTGTGGAAGACAGGAAATCCAAAGCCCTGGATATCCCACCCCCACTTCAGCAACAACAGCACAATTTGGACTTCAAATTCTATCTGCCTATCTGCCACTCTCTCTCTCTCTCTGTCTCTTTCTCTTACCCCGTCTCTATTTCCATGGTATTTATTTCCCACCCAAACAGTCAAGGCAGATGACCGCCTCCAGAGTCTAGGTCCTCCCCGGAGTTTCTTCCTCAATGAGGGAGTTTTTCCCCACTGCTGTCTCTTATGCTGGCTCTGGAGGGTTCTGTTGGGTTTTTCTACCTGTTAAAGCGCTTTGAAATGTCTGCTGATGTGATTAAGCACTATATAAATAAAGGTTGACTGATCTTTGTGGAAAATGGAATAGAGTTTGAAGTGTTAGGGACGTCCGGTGGTTGTCAAAGCGCTGGCCCTTGTGTATGAAGTGCAGGAGGAACTAGGAGTGTTTTTGCCTGAAAGGTGTAATGAAATAAAGCTGCTTGCAAGTGATGAGTGGTAACCAAGGCTAGCAAACATCGCAGATATATTTAAACATCTAGATGAAGTGGCCATATGAATGCAAAGCCAGGAAGAAAATCCGCTCACAAATACAGATAAAATAGCAGGATTTCTCTCAAAGGTGCAGGTCTGACAACATGTGGAAAGTGTCAACGTTGACATGTTCCTACTCATCAATAAATGACCAGGTATCAGCACAGCTGCACTGTGTGAGACAAAGGGTAAACATCTGAAAACTCCTGAGCATAGGTTGTCATTTTATTTCCCCTCTGCCTCCACTGATCTCCTTGAATGGGTTAGACGAGATGGTGGTTTTTGCTTCTAGCTTCGGACATTTTTTGGTTGACTGACGCCAAGGAGTTGTCTATTGTTGAAAACAGAGCAATTTCAACATTGCTCAAATTTTCCACAAAATATTGATGTGAGCAGAGCTATTTAGCAAGATGTCCATAAAGAGAATGGGAGTTGTTGAGCTTTGTGTTCAGTGAGTAGAGTCATTTTATTTATTGCATAAGGCTATGAGTGTCACTGTATAACATTTTCATTTGGTGGGGTGTCCTGTCTCGAAAAGTGTTGAAAAACCCTGGTCTAAACAACAGTAACTATTATGATATTATTATTAATAATAATAATAATAATAATAATAATAATAATAATATAATTATTATATTATTAATAATTATTTTTATATAATTATTATTATATAATATTATAGTATTATTATATTGCTTAAAGTTTAAGTCTCCCTAAAAATATTTAAGGGTGAGCAGTAACAGTCGCCCCATGGCAGACATGCTCATGTAATGTAAACACATATTAAATATTAAATACTGTTGTTAAAGGAACAGGAAAGTCAAAATGATCCAGGTGTATTATTTTAAGTACATAATTAAACAAAAGTTTTGGTGGCAAATCTCTTGTTGAACAAAATATATCCTAAGTCACGATATGCTCTCTCACAGCGGAAGTGACGCAATCGCTGGTAAGGAATCAGGATGAATGCATATCAGTGCCATTATACAAATGTAGGGCAAGCGACAACATAACGAGCTCACGTTTTCACGCTTATTTAACAGGAAATCATCTCAAATCATGTCATCATCATCAGATTTTGAAGAGGAGTTCCCTGTGAACCCAGCTGGGGGTGTAATTATCCCCTATAATTACCACCCGATGTTATAACTGCATTATAACTGCAAACTATACAAGCCCCTATATGATAACAATCAAGGAGATAACCCCCCAAAATCTGAGGTAATTGGTGTAAATTAGTAATAAGCCCCAGAGGAAACCCACCCAATCAATTGACCTGTCTATGACTTTTGATAGTGTTTACTTTCTGCATGATGATCTGGTCATGAAAACATTTCTACAACACCTCCAGTAGCTCCACACATGAATTAATTACCCACTAAACCTTGGGAATTCAGAATAAATACTATGGGTTGTCTGAAAACGATCTTACCTTCAAATCTCTTTGGAAATCCTCCGGGCTGAAGTGCTCATGACAGATTCTTGATCTATGGTCATTCTGACCTGTTCATCCTGCTCTCCATTGCTCTCCAATCTTTCCAGAAGGTATTCTGAATAAAGACAGGTTCCTATCTTTGTGTCTAACTCCTGTGGTGTTAGACACAAAATCTGCAGCGCAGATTTTGAAGTGTTCTGACACCAGGGATGATGGCAGACATCAGGAATTTTTTATATTTAAATTTTTTCATAATGATAAACAAAATATTACTTTTCATTGAGTTTCTTAAACCTTTAACTAGACTGCTCTTGTATTTTGTCCTGACTGATATTAAGTCAGTCTCATATGTGTTAGAATATAGATATACTATGGCAGAAATCACAAAGTATTGCAGGCACCAGTATCTAGAAATGACAACAAAGTGAAATATAATCAAGAAACATTACAGATTTATCTTAAGGTCCAGACTGTTGTCTTTTGTGTAGACAAAAGTGGGCTGTGTGTTGCTCTGATCACAGAGAGTCGAATATCTTGCAGCAGAGCTCCTGCTGTTTGCTTGACTTCACCAGCTGTACTGTAAAGCTTTAAGTTATTCAGTGCCTGCATGGGTTGAAAGAAAAGAGAGGGTTGGGGGGGGGGCATTATCTTTGACAGCAAACTCTACTTCTGTCCTCGTCCGTCTCAGTACACATCAGTCCATACAAACCTCGTCCTCCTGCCGCCTCTTAGCCTCCTGTGGCTGTGCTCACGCTCTCATTAGTTCTGGTCAGAGGTGTTACTCCTGATCGATCACAGTGTTGTACCACTGATGCTCTCACATTGCAGTATAAAGCAATGTGGTATCCAGTAGAACGGCTCTTATCATATCCAAAGCCCCATTCTTTATTTTCAGAGTTAAGATATTTGAAATTTTACGTCTCAAAACTGAACACAGCTGCCATAGAATTTGAAAAAACAAAAGTTATCATACAGAGTAAATTATTTTTAAAATTTTCAGTTAAGATGATAAAATTCTAGAATCAGATGTCAAATGTTTGAAGTAGAGTTGATCATATAGTCCTACAGTATCCTATATTGAGAGTTTCCAAAGGTTAATTAAAGAAACACTTTAGAAAATTACTTTAAACAGTTTGTAAGAGTGTGGGAAAAGGTAATACAGATAGAAGGTGCTCTAATATCAGTATGGGGAGGGTTCATAAACATTATTATTACCGTAAATAATAAAAGAAAGTTTGCTATATCGCGGAATTTCGTTTATTGCTCCTGGAACACATTAACCGCGACAAACGAGGGTTTACTGTAGCTCCATTTAAAACAAGTTTATTAGAAATCACTTTCCTGTGCGATATAATTAATAATTATTATTTTGTATTCCATTAACAACCTGATCTCAACTGTTAATGAGCTGAGCAACACGCCCCAAAACACAGATTTTTAATTAAGTCGGTGATTTCAGCGGTATCTGGTTTGAGATCTGTAAAGGTTATGTTCATCACTGTATGATTTGACTTTGTGGGAATGCAAACAAAGAGATGGAGAAATAAGAGTTTTAAAAATTCTAAGGATTTTTATCCATCCCAGCTCCTCGGATGGAACTCTGTTCTGCTCTTTTAGCCTTTGATAAAAGAGCATCATGGATGCCTTCACAACCATCAAGTTTTAAGATGTTAACAAGCTGCTTTTTATATTGAGGACAAGATGGGTTTGAAGAGATCAAGCTGTGAACCCTTTCCATCTGTAGCTGAAACCTTACACCATTCATAATGTTACTGAAATATCTAATATTTGATCATTTTTCACCTTTAGTCCTCGTCACCTGAAGGAGAGAAGAGTGATACGGGTGTCGAGAATTCATTCGTTCTTGTTTCACTTGTATGCGGTACGTCTTTCAGTTCGCTGAGTGTATTGAGAGACCATTTGTGTATCATACGGCAGCAAGAGGGACTCCACCGTGGAGGAGGACACACACACACACACACACAAACGTAGCCCATTCATAAATGTACATTATTGGTTTCTCAAGGTCTTAGGGTTATTGTTGGAAGATCTGCTCTGAAACGACGGGAACAAAAAGAAAAAGAGCAGAAGACGAGCTGCAAGAATCCTGGGTAGCGCTGTATCTTCTCATATTATTTATCTATACATTGGAAGGGATGATGTCCTAAAAAGTGCAAATAATAGTAACATGTATTGTAAATTAACTCAAATATCCTCATTTAAAGTAGCAACCGCAGGTACTCTGTCAAGTGAAAACAGTACCTTTCATTTAAATTAACCCCTAATGCATAACTAGGGATTAATTTAGTCATGTAAATTATTATATAATGTAATTATGAACATAATGTAATTATGAACTTAAAGTAATAAGAGCATCCACATGATATCCATAGCAATTATAAATGTTCTGTACCAATTCAAAGGTCATGACTGACAAACTTTAAAACAGGCGCCTGTGAGCATCTGAATTACTTGCAAAGATATCAAAGTCAAAGTCAACCATATATGCGCGACATACAGCACAGATGAAATTACAGTCCTCTTGGATCCACGTTGCAACAGGCAGTACAACACAGGCAGTACAACAGGCAGTACAACAGGCAGTACAACACAGGCAGTACAACAGGCAGTACAACAGGCAGTACAACACAGGCAGTACAACAGGCAGTACAACAGGCAGTACAACACAGGCAGTACAACAGGCAGTACAACAGGCAGTACAACACCGGCAGTACAACAGGCAGTACAACAGGCAGTACAACACAGGCAGTACAACAGGCAGTACAACAGGCAGTACAACAGGCAGTACAACAGGCAGTACAGTGGTACCTCTACTTACGAAATTAATTGGTTCCGGAAGAAATTACATAAGTAGAAAATTTCGTAAGTAGAGACGCGTTTTCCATACAAATACCCTAATCCGTTCCAAGCCCCCCAAAAATTCTGACATAAATGTTTTATAAAGCCTAAAATTGCATCAAAACATGTAACAAATACATGTTACAATTAGATTATTACACAATAAATGAGAGTTGTGCATGACGTAAAAACCAAAGAATAAGGAATAAAATGATGGTCATTAACCTTTGAACTGCTGTCCTCATTGTTCTTTACCCTCTTTGGTTCATGCGCTCCTGCCTCACCATGAACAACAGAGTGAATTCCAGACCTCCTTCTGAACTTCTCCAACCACCCACGCCATGCCTTAAACTCCTTAAACTTCCTTTAGTTTTAATAACGTGGTGATTGTAGATGCATTACGGCCATATTCTTTGGAGAGATCAACCAAACGCATCCCTTTTTCATGCTTTTCTATCATCTCTTGCTTTGTTTGTACGGACAAAAAAACTCTTTTCTTCGTCTTTTCTTTTCCTCTTTTCTCCGTCACTTTCTTGGGGTCCATAGTGAATACTCTTAAAGTTAATACATTTATGTAAAACTATCAGAACACCTCATGGAGTCGAGGGCCGAATGACGAGGACGCTACATAGACACCGATCTAGCTCCACACAGAGGTCCCTCTTAGCCAATGGAATGCCAGGAAGATACTAGGTAATAGCCAATGGCAGAGCAGCCATGAGAATGTTGCGTTCAGGAACCTGTGGGAGCTGCGAGTATCAGCCCATACTGTAGTTTTACCTTATGTAAGTCGAAATTTCTTTCGTAACTAGAGGCAATATTTTCTTGCTGAGAAATTTTGTAAGTAGAAAATTTCGTTAAGTAGAGACATTCTTAAGTAGAGGTACCGCTGTACAACTCAGGCAGTACAACAGGAAGTACAACAGGCAGTACAACTCAGGCAGTACAACACAGGCAGTACAACAGGAAGTACAACAGGCAGTACAACTCAGGCAGTACAACACAGGCAGTACAACAGCCAGTACCACAGGCAGGTCAATAGGCAGTACAACACAGGCAGTACAACATAGGCAGTACAACACAGGCAGTACAACACAGGCAGAACAACAGTCAGTACAACAGGCAGTACAACACAGGCAGAACAACAGTCAGTACAACAGTCAGTACAACAGGCAGTACAACAGGCAGTACAACAGGCAGTACAACAGGCAGTACAACACAGGCAGAACAACAGTCAGTACAACAGTCAGTACCACAGGCAGTACAACAGGCAGTACAACAAGCAGTACAACAGTCAGCACCACAGGCAGAACAACAGTCAGTACCACAGGCAGTACAACAGGCAGTACAACAAGCAGTACAACAGTCAGTACCACAGGCAGTACAACACAG
This sequence comes from Antennarius maculatus, assembly GCA_013358685.1. Classification (NCBI taxonomy): domain Eukaryota; kingdom Metazoa; phylum Chordata; class Actinopteri; order Lophiiformes; family Antennariidae; genus Antennarius; species Antennarius maculatus. The sequence goes on along the minus strand of CM023618.1, from coordinate 935,677 downwards.
GCATATGAGTCTTGAATTTGAATTGACCTTAAAGATTAATTACAACTCTGCATTAATCATTTGGTTCAGAGATTGTGTCACGTAAACACTTAAGCATTCAGAATAAACATTACTACACGCATACACACTGTGTACACGTGTGTGTGTGCCGTCAGCCCGTCCTCGCTTTGTCCACAAGTGACAGCGAAAGCTTTGGTCCTGTCATGTTCATCGCCGCCTCACATCCACAGAGCTCCAAACATGTCAGCGTTTCTGTTCCACATGGGGGCCAGTGGGGGCATCATTACCATCTAGCTATAAGGCTACACTCGTGTCAAATATAGGCCAGCGAACAAACACTCAGACATGTTCACTTACACACTGATCATTCACACTACGTGATGTTCGCTCTTGGAGAGCAACAAGGGGGAGGGAGGCAACGCGGACATGAGGCGAGCTGCTGTGACAGTCCGTCCAAACTGACCGCCAGCGCTCTGGTGGCAGCTGGCCTGGTTCCTTCCCATTGCTCTGTGACATTCCCTCAATCTGTAACACACACACATACACACACACACACACACAAAGGCAGCACGATATCCTCCGGTGCCCCTCATCGTCTCACTGAACTATCAGCATGAGTCATTCTTCCCCTAACTACAGCTTCGTGTAAAAATACACTCAAGCACTCACCATTCACTCACCATTCACTCACCATTCACACATTCCTGTAAAGCAGCAGCAATAACCATCAACACTTGCAACCTGTTGAGACAATTACTTTATTGATGAATGTCAATACATTTGTAGAAAAAAAAAATTAGTCCAAAAATGAAAATTGTAGTCATATTGTTTGATTGTAAAAAATCACTGGTGTTGTATGAATATCAGCAACAAGTAATAATCAGTACTTTAATCGTCCCTCTTGGGGAAATTCTTTTTACACTTCACACTTCAGATGTACATATATATGTGTTAATTACACACACAGGGGTTACAGGTTACAGGCCCCTGAACACAGCACACAATAGGGGCCTGTAGGCATGCAATTAGTATAGAGAAGACATACAGAGGTACAAAGGAGGCGGAGTGACGGGTCGCGCACGAGGGTCGCGCCCCATTGAGCATCTTGTAGGGGGGACGGCACCTTGTTCAAGCGCACCTCGGCAGTGGCTGGGAGGTGAGCCGATGCCTCCCACCATCAGCTCACGATCCGATGAATGTTCTGGCGGGAGCGGGATTTGAGCCTCCGATGGCTGGGCGATCCTGTCTTCAAGACGGTTGCTCTACCGCTGAGCCACTGCCGCCCCATAGTAGAGGAAAGGGTTTATTGTGAAGGAGAATGTTCGCTTCTTTTCTCCTCTGCTTTTGGTCCAGACTATCTCCTGATGACAGCATCTGTCTCTTTCGTCGTTAACACTACCCTCAAACAAATCCAGTGAGCACCAAACACTGTTAACAACTGATCTGGTGAGCAAATGGGATAATCTCTCCTTTGTTTTTTCACAGATGATAAAAACTAGAGGTAGTTTTTATTTTGGGTTAGGGTTAACATTAAGGAGTAGTTACATTTATGTTACATTACACTAACTTACATTTAGTTACATTTATTAGTTACATCTGGCCCTTTGACACCCCTGTTCTATATAATAAAGAGATGCTTTCAAATTAATTATCTAGATTTATTTACATTTTATCAAGTCAGAACTCTTTAGGTTTCTATGTTTTGTAGATTGTTAGAAGGATTTCAGTTGAATTCTAAAAGCAAACATGGTGTGTTTGTGTTGTTCTGGTGTATCTGGTAGAAATCATGTAAATGTACAGCACTTATCCCTGGTGAGCTTCACCTTGCACGGCAGTCTTCTGAGAGCTGTTAGTCTCATTAATCTCATGTTTTCCCTCCCTTGCCTGCCTTCTTCTCTTTTTTTTTCCTTTCCTCATCCCTCGTTCCTCCTTTCTCCTTTCCAGACAATGATCCAATTAGCTCTGAGGTGCCATGGCACCAGTTGCCTACAGATGACAGATGTGCGTGTGTGCGTGTGCGTGTGTGCGTGTGTGTGTGTGTGTGTGTGTGTGTGTGTGTGTGTGTGTGTTACTGCCTCAGTAATTACCAGTGTGATACTCCTGCAGCTCAGTAACCTTGTTCTGAGTTCTGACTGACTCTTCTCCTCTCTGCTGGCGTTCTCTGCTGTTAAAGGGTACGTAGAGCTGTGAACGAGCTTCTATGTTTAGTCGTTTCCACCGCCGTAGAAGTCATGGATGAACTCAAGCTTGGGTCCATAGTGAAACAAAGAAGTTCTCAAGCACATTCTAGCATTTCAAAATCTGTCTTAAATCTTACCAGCCGCATGGAAACAGACATACAGTCTGCTAAAGATGATCCATCACAGAGCTTTCAGTGTTTGCTTAGACTTACACCCCAAAATATCAGTGAAGACTGAAAGGCCCTCGGGACTTGAAGGCAACCAAGCCTCACGTTATTATTATCAGTGTTATTACAGTGTTTAACTGAATACAGGTAGTCCTCAACCTACAAACACAATTGGTTCTGAGAGGTTGTTTGTAAGCTGAATTGTGTGTGAATCATTATTTATTGAATTTCAATCTATAATTGCCATTTGAGGTCATTTAAATGACATCACTGCTCTAAATACTAAAGTACTATTCCCTAAGATTGACCAGAAACAATAACAGGACATAAAAACAACACATAATGAAATGAAATACCGTAAGTCCTCAACCTACAAACATTCGACTTCCGAACATTCAGTGCCATTGTATCCGACTATCGTACTGCAGTTCCTCTTTCTGCCACAATCCCCGTGGGGGCAGCACTGCTGACAATAATTCCTCCCTTTTGCTCCTCTTCATTCACCTTAAAGGCAAGCTACATGCTACATGCTAAAGTACCAAAGAGTTACTATACTTTAAAGAGGATCCACCTATCTGTATCACAGAAAAACATCAGTGATAAAAATAAATACAGTACCCTGGATATTTAGCCCTGTTCTCAGTCACAACCCCAACTTCATTGCACAACTGGTGTGATTCAGGGCTTTATAAATAAAGTTGACTTGACTTGAGGACTTGAGTGTTGTTGTTGTTGTTGTTGTTGTTGTTGTTGTTGTTGTTGTTGGCTGTGATTAAAAACTAACTGAAAGTTCCTTTTTCTTCTCCTCCTCAAGGATTAAATTATAAGGAGCAAAAGTTTACCGTAAACTAATCTGGATTTGAAGCAACAACATGATTCACGAGTGACAAGTAACAGTAGATACTGTAACTATATGTAAGTATTTTAATATGATCACATGTCTTTATTCTTATTTATTGTACAGTAACATATTATGTGCTTTTAACAGTTTTCTAGTGATTTTAAGAGTCCAGTATTTGTGGTGGACAAACGATAAATCAGGTGAAATGACGGAAACTTGACCATTAAATTTCCCTGTGGTTTTTAAACCGATGTACAATCGAGAACGACTTAACTTGAAACAAAATGTACTTTATTATTCATGTTTACATGTTTTTGTGTTGTCAGGTTGTCCCTCTGTAGGAGGTAAATAATGTGGAACCATCGTTTTCGGGTTAAGTTTCTGTCTAGAAGGATTAACTATCACTAAAGCAGAATCTGAATGTTTTTCTATTTGATGTTAAAGTTACATACTGTTTGTACATTAAGGATTACCTACACTGTAGTACTGTAATATAACTTTAACATCTCTACCTCTGCTGAATTAATTTTATCCTCGGGGGTGTAGAGACTAAGCCACGCTTTAAGTCACTGAAGTATTCCACTGCATTTATGTGAAGGACGTACTGATGTCACTTCCTGGTCATCCAAAGTCAGACGCGCCCCTTTATGTTTTAGTAATCTGTTTTATTTCTTTAAGTTTCCCAGTTAATTCGACCAATCGATAACATCAAATAGCAAAACATTCGGAGTTCAGAGTTCAGTGTTCAAAAAACTGTTAATGCTACTGGGCAGAAACCAAACCTGGCCAACATTGGTCACTACATCCTTTAGTTCCTACAGGAGGACGACCCCATCTATAATTTAAAAACATATTAACTAACAGGCAGGTTGTGAGAGACTTTTCTTACAGGTAGTCTATAGTTTACACTTCTGGCTCAAACTGTCAGCCTGACCTGAATTGTCTTCAGTCTCCATGTTGGTGAACGTCTCCATGAACAGAAATGCATTGTGGGTTCATTTCCTGCTCAGACGTTCACAGAGATGTGGATAATAGAAGGACAAAATGCTGCAGATGACGCCAACAGGAAAGACCGAAAGACCACAGGAAGTCTGAGTCTGAGATTTGCTGAGTTATTTTAACATGACATTCATTTTCATTCATTTTCATGTAAAGCCGCTGTACCCGCCGCAGCGGGTCACGGGGAGCTGGAGCTTAACTCAGCTAGCGTAGGGCGTGAGGCGGGGGACACTCTGGGCACGACGCCAGTGCACACACACACTCACTCCTACAGGCACTTTGGGACCGGCCAATCAACCTGAAGCACATCCTTTTGGAGGTGGGAGGAAGCTGGAGAACCCGGAGAGAATCCACGCAGACACGGGGAGAGCATGTGAACTCCGCACAGAACGGGACTCCAACCCGGAACCACCGTGTTGTGAGGCGACAACGCCACCCACTGTGCCACCGTGCTGCCCTGTGTGTGTACTGTATACTGTGTATATATATATATATATATATATATATATATATATATATATATATATATATATATATATATATATATATATATATATATATATATACTGGATACAGAGTTCATTTTACCTGAGGAAAGTAGTGCATCCCTGGAATGCACTTCAAGAAAAATGTGTGCATCTCAACATGACGTTTATGCATCCCAAAAGTAATAACAGAATATACGGTAGAAGGGTACGCAAGGGTTGAGTATTGCCAATAGTAAAATATAAAAACTAAACAAACTGATAATTTTAAGGATTTTATTTATATAACAACGTCATAACTGCTAAAGTTAAAAAGGAAAAAAAGGAAAATTATACATTAGTTTTATCAAAATGTTAAAGCCTGGTAGTCATTAAAAAACTGTTTTAGAAATAAAGAAAGATATATGTATATATATATATATATATATATATATATATATTATAAATATTATATACTGTACATATTATTATTATATATACAGTATATATAATAAATAATTTCACTTTAATAATAGTGATTAATAAAGTTAATTTCATTTATTTGGTGAAATCTATCCATAAATTCAATGAGGAAATATTTTAATGGAGAAAAAATGTACAGTACATGTATAGTAAATCTATCACATGGCATCCAAACAATCAGTCTTTAATAAAACCTTTATGTAATGGGGAAAAAATCTGTTTTAAATTAATGTAATAAAGAAAATTTAAAAAGTCATCCCTGATGACTGTCAAGCTGAATGTGATCTGTCTGTATTTGCTAAATAATACAACAATGACTGTGTGGATGTGAAGGTTTGAAGCCTTTTTGAAAAGCTCTATTCTGCTGTTGACATTAAAAAGCAAGGCTGCAGCAGTTTCAAGAAATCACTATGAAGAAAAGCTCGTGGGTGGAATCTGTTGGCTGAGTGTGCTCAAGGCCGAATCAGAGAAAAAGAATCTTTTTACCCAGAATCCTCTCTATTATGTACAGAATATAGTTTAGTGCGTGGTCCATTAGTCTTTTTGTTCATCACATTTCTTCCTTTGTCTTTCTTCTTTTCTCTCTAACCTCTTTCATCAAGGTCCTCGGTTGGAAGGGAGGAGCAGCTACTCCGGGCTGTGTAGGACCACGAGGTTTGACCTCTGACCTTTGTCTTAAAGCACCAAGCCATCTGTTTTACACTCAATTTAACAAAGCAATGAGTGACAACAGAGCAGCGAAGACACAATCAATGAGGGAGGATTCAGCAGACGTAAAGAGGAGGGGTTGGCTTGATGTCAGCTTTCATGGTTTTGTGACAATTTCATGTTTGGAATGCAAAAGCTTAAGAAAAGCTGCTCCGTTTTATCTTTCACTGATTTACAAAGCCGTCAGATGGATCAGACACAATGAAGGACTATTTCAAAATTAGAAAAAAAAAATCTTTTCAATCACGTAATCATTTTATTCACTGATTATTTCATGAAAAGGAAATTGAAAGACAATAATGATGATGATTGATTGATCATTTGTAATTTACACAGTAAATAGGCTCTAGTTTCACTTTCTCAAAGCTGAAGATTTTTGAAGCACCTCCAAGTTTATATTTGGGGCTGTTTCAGAAATTCAATCTCTTTTCTCTTTGTCTGTTTGTCAAAATACACTTAAACTTCAACTTAAGTCGTTACCTGGTTCCAGGAGAGGCGACGCAAGTAGAAAAACAATGTAAGTCAAATTAAATTGTCTTCAGGCTAAACTGCGATAACCATTCCCAATTCTAGTATATATATATATATATATATATATATATATATATATATATATATCTCACCTCGTCTCTCTCTCTCTCTCTCTCTCTCTCTCTCTCTCTCTCTCTCTCTCTCTCTCTCTCTCTCTCTCTCTCTCTCTCTCTCTCTATATATATATATATATATATATATATAGTATATACATATATATATCAAAGAGCAAAGGGTGAAAAATTATAGTATGTGTGTGTATATATCTATAATATATATGCAGTGACTCATACATATATAGTATATATATATGTACACACACATACTATAATTTTTCACTCTTTGCTCTTTGGAATATTTATTTGTTGATCATTTTTGATGGATTTATTACAAAGGCTGCTGTGTTTTTCTAAGGTACACAAAATCAATTGTCCCTGCTGTTTTCACAATGTGAATATCACATCATGTAAATCTATAGTTCGTTTCTGAACCCAGTTTTGGACCAATCAAACAACAGACGTTTAAATATTTCACCGCTCCATCCTCTGACAGGTTATAATATAGTTGTTGAGCAATTTTAGTCTGGACTACCATCCATTTAGTGATGAAATGACCAACCTATACTGCTTCCCTGCAGGCACACTGCTATTTGGTTAATATTGTTATCTGCAACCCTAGTCCTATAAGGTATTCTCTGTGTAACATCCTAACATATGAAACTGGATGAACACAGTCCCAATTCCCACTGTTAATATCACAGCACAGCAGCGGGTCAGTGTATCACTTCAACTCTGACCTAAAGCAAACTCAAGGGTCCCAAGCCTCTATGCTCATGCAGATTTATTGTTTTAGTTTTTTCTAGAGCTCCACTGGGCTCTTCCCATCAGACAATCCCAACCACATTAGGAACCACGGCTATAACGTAACAGGTAAGATGCGGTTTACGTTGTTTCACATCACATCATTCTCCATTATGTCTGTTTAAAAATAAATAATGCACAGAAAAATAAAAATCAAGTTCACATCATTTTACTCCACAATATTGGAATTGTAACATCACTAGTAAACAGTCAAAAGCACATAATACAATGTTACTGTACAATAAATCAGAATAAAAACATAAAATCATATTATTAGCCCGTAGCAACCCGTTACCCGCAATGTGGAAGAAGCTCCTGAAGACAAAAGGGAAATGTTTTTTTTCTGTTCTATATAAAAAAATAAAATAGAATTGTTTGTAAGCTTAAAATAGAGATGTATTAACCAAATATTAACCAAGTCCTATTTTTTGACTAACGTTGCGTTTCCTGGAACCAGTGAATGACGTAAGGCGAGGTTTACCTGTATATGCCTCAGGCATATTTACAGTCGTTGAAATCAGGACGCAGCCCCCCCTTGTACATCTATCCATCATTCATGGATGGATCTATTTAATTCAAAATAATTCACTGTATTGACTGGACGTGTCAATACTAAAGCAGTGACTTGAGGACTATATTCAGAGGGGAATCAGTGACCTGGATGATTGTTTTAACCATGGAGGGATAAAAAAAATCAAATCTTCAAATCTGAGTCAATATAAGTATTAATGAGGTCTCTCTCTGGAAGGGAAAGGTTGAAGTAATGTTTTCAAGATCAGGATTTTGCTATCAGAAGGTTTTTCTGTCAAGATGCTTGAAATATACAGCTGTTAGAAATATACAGATTATTTATCGGGCTTTTAATATGGAGTCAAACCACAAGATCACGGGACTGTCTGACAGAAATGATCGTAAATCTAAAAACATAATATTTTCAGGACAAGAATTTCATCATTAAAAAAATTGGCCGGTGAGTCATTGCCACTCTTCTTTGTGTGTGTGTGTGTGTGTGTGTGTGTGTGTGTGTGTGTGCAGCATGCAGTGACTCATGAAACATGCACAGATGGCCAGTGTCTCCAGAGTCCTTGTATGCACATGTGTCAACAGTTGACAACATTCAGCAGGAATCACCGATTGTCTGAAGAATATTGGTAAAGTGTGGATTCTTTGTCATGAATTTAAAGCCTGTTGTTAAAGCTGTTGTCTGAAAAAATATAGAAATGCCTGAAACTCCTTCCAAGTAATGAAAATGGATTCAGACCAATTTCTGACTGCCAGAAACGAGATGATTGTTAAGGGTAGTTCCAGTCTAGACCACGAGCAGCAGAGACTGATACGAGTGGGGAAAAAATCAACAGTTTTATTGTTCAGGCTGAAAACACGAGTGAGCAAAGGAACCCAGAAACAGCAGAAAAAAAAACACAAAAATCCACAAAAGAGGAAAAAAGGAGCGGCAGCTGAGAGACAACTAGGAGCACTAACATCACTGAAACAGGACTGGATTATCTGGCCCCCTCTTGGGAGAAGACCAGGCCTTTTGAGGGGAGGCTGATGAGCAGAGTGAGAACTGGTGTGCCTCATCAGCCTGACCTGTCAGGAGAAAACCAGTTTAACACAAAAACAGACCTGCAGAGCATGCAAAAAGAACAGAACCATGACAAAAATATAAAATATACAAGTATTAATTTTTTCTGATTGATTCATTTTCTTTCATAGTCTGATGTACTGTAAAGAGCATCACCAATAAAGTGGTCATTACCATAAAATTCATAAAACTGCAGATACAAGACAACTTATTTGATGTTTAAAGTGTGAATTTTGGTATTTTTCACTTTTCATTCTTTTCACAATTGTCATTTGACATCATTTAAAATATTTTCATTTTATTTTTGTATTTTCTGGTAATTTTTGAACATGAATAATTTGTGAATCTCGAATGTAAATCTACAGTGGCTGATGTCAGGGTTGAGAGAAATCAGAGTCCTCAGATACCCAGACAATGTGTTTGTTTTTTCCAGAAATGGCAGACTTCAAATCACAAGCTTGACTGAACAGACAGAATGAAAGAATGATCATTAACTCTGTAGGTCAGTGGTCACCAACTCCCGGGCCGCGGACCAGTACCGGTCCGTGGATCAACTGGGGATCACACAGAAAGAATACAGAGCTTACATTATTTCCGTTTTGTTTATTATCTGAATCTGAACGATGTGTCTGGATTGCAAAAGATGAGAGGTATAGAAAACAAAAGGAGACGTGTGTGTGTCACATGAGTCAAATTTCATTTAAATGAACACTTTATTATGGTGCCGATTGGTTGCTGTGGTATGACGTCGCTAATGAACTTGTCTTTGTGACAGCAGAGCATGTGCTTGTGTGTGTGTGTGTGTGTGTGTGCGTGTGTGTGTTCATGCTGTCAGAGGAGTGTGAAATTGGCTAATTAACGTGACCTCCCTTTAATCTGTAGAGAATACACACATGACATCTGAATCAGTCTGAGCCTGAGGGATCAGAATGTCACAGCTTTGAAACCTTTAATTAAGCATGTGTTACTGCTCAAGCTACAAAACACAGGTAACAACAGCAACACTGGATTTCAAGGTTATTTCTTACTCTTATTAATTGCGATGAAAACTTAAAGATTAAGCAAAATGACCCGAAGACATACCTGCTGTTTCTTTGATGGTCTAAGTGTTAATTCTAACAATATATATATATATATATATATATATATATATATATATATATATATATATATATATATATATATATATATATCTATATATATATATATATATAGGCACAGCAACCATTCACCTTTCCTCAACTGCCAGTTTCTTCTAAGATGCTTCTCTGACATGTTAGCATGTGTTTACTGAGCTGTAGTCATCACTACTTTGAAATTAGGAATAAAAATTATAACTACTGTATAATTGTCAAAGTGGTACTTTTGGGGCGGCAGTAGCTCAGTCCACTGGGTCTTGAGCTGGGGACTGGAGAGTGGCCAGTTTAAGACCCGACCAAAAATTTGGAGTGAGAACTGGTAATTGACGAAGTGCCACCTCCTGAGCACTGTCGAGGTGCCCTTGAGTAAGGTACCAGCCCCAAAACAAGTTGCTGATTGGGGCGCACCAGAAAGACACTGCCCATTATCTTACAATCAGCCTCTTTTATATGTGAATTTGTATGCTTACACACCCCATGTGTGTCCGTGTGTGCTGGGGCCTGTATATTTACGTGTGTGAACTGCATATGAAAGAGTGGAGAAAATAAGTTCCCTTCAGGGATTATTTAAGTATACTTCTTCTTATGACTTTTCAACCCAAATGATGCTGATCCTTTCCCCGTAGAGTTTGTCTCTTTGCTCTGACGACTCTGTGTCAGACCCGATCAGCCTCAGTGACATTAATGGGAAAAACATGTATAAATCAGTGGTAAAGATTTTAAACAATGATGAACTTAAAGATCAGGTTGACACACCATGGAGGGTTCACCTTGGTCTGGTGGTGGATGTGAGCCCTTCATGAGAGTCTTTCTACAAGCCACTGTTAACAAAAAAAGTTGGGGATCTCCAATGGAGGATTTTACACGGTGCTGTCGCTGTCAACAGTTTTATTTCGAGTTTTAATTCAAATATGTTGGAAAACTGTCCGTTCTGTTCTCGCAGAGAAACTATTTTTCACTGCTTCCTAGACCGTTAGAGACTCGGCAATCTGTTCCTGTTTTTAGAGAGAATCTTTCTCTCATTCGGTCATGTTTTTGACAAACAGGTATACATTATTGGTTTGAAACGTAGGAAGAATCAAAAAATGGATTGGCAGATTCTAAACTTTCTTCTGGGCCAAGCGAACATGGCAATTTATCTAAGCAGGAGGAAAATGGTCGAAGGTTCGTCTGACTGCAGTGCAGAAACCATTTTAAGAATGTGCTAAGCAACAATCAATATTGATTTTAACTAGTGAGGAACTTGTGTTTATTGGTTGGTTTAATTCACGTACATTTTGCTTATGTTCCTACATTTCATATTACTTGTTTTTTAAATGTGAGTTCCTGTTTGCATGAATCTCTTTTGGATTTTGTGACTATCTTGTATTTTGACCTTTATGAATAAACACGGTTTTAAAAATCAAACTGCTCCATCATATCAACAAAATAACAAGCCCGACAACAAAAAAATACCACTGTGTCATTTGGTACAGATATTTATAAAGATTTGTTCACCATACCATGATCAGTTAAGATCGGAACCAGACAAAAATTATATTCTCGTTATGTTGGAGAAAAAGGCCGACAGCAGGCTACGGCTCAGATGCTGAAATTAGGATAAGGAAAATACTCACCCAGACTCACCCAGAATGGTTGACTGAAGGCAGGATAGTCCTGATCATGAAAGACCCACAGTGGGGATCCACCCCTTCCAACTACCAATAACCTGTCTCTGTACAAGATGGAATCTCCGGTCAGGCATCGTGGCAACTATGATGAGTAGGCACATGCAGTACACAGAGACTGTAAGAACAGGCAGACCAACTTGTGCACCCCCTGGATAGACTACCAGAAAGCCTGTGATCCAATGCCAAACACGTGGATACTGGAATGTCTGGGACTGTTTAAGATCAACAAAACACTAAGAGCCTTCATCAAGAACTCAGTGGGAATGTGGAAGACAACCCTGGAGACTAACTCCAAGCCAATTGCCCAAGTTAACATCAAGTGTGGCATATACCAAGGGGATGCACTATCACCACTGCTGTTCTGCATAGATCTGAACCCCCTCAGTCACATCATCATAAAGAGTGGTCATGGATACCGATTCCGAAGTGGGACAACAATCAGCCACCTCCTCTACATGGATGACATCAAGCTGTATGCCAGGAATGAGCAAGAAATCGACTCACTGATCCACACCACCGGAATCTACAGCAACGACATAGAGATGTCATTCGGATTAGACAAATGTGGCCGGATGGTATCAAGAAGAGGCAAGAGGATCAGAACTGAAGGGGTTGACCTACCAGGGGGCAGGATAGGAGACATACAGGACAGCTACAAATACCTTGGAATCACACAGGCTAATGGCAATCATGAGGAGGCCGCAAGGAAGTCATCCACAGCCAAATACCTCCAGAGAGTAAGGCAAGTCCTGAGAAGTCAGCTGAATGGCAAGAACAAGGTCTAAGCCATCAACATGTATGCACTGCCAGTCATCAGATACCCCGCTGGGATCATAAGGAGGAGAATGAAGCCACAGATATCAAGACTAGAAAGCTCCTCACCATGCATGCAGGGTTTCGCCACAAGTCCAGCACCCTGAGGCTGTACACTAAGCCTTATTCAGACAGGTTGCCTATATCCGATTTTTAGCCCATCCAGATTGATATCTGATGTCTCTTTTATAATCTGAATAGTCCCATACCACAAGATATCCAATTTTTTAGGGGCAGATTTAAAAACCGTGTTCAGGAGGTAGTTTCATATCGGAAAGAGGGAGGCCAAGGACTAGTGAGCATCAGGGCCTCTGTCTAGGATGAAACATCGAAAATCCAAGAGTACATCAGGAAGATGGCCCCAACAGATGAACTGCTCAGTGAATGCCTCAGAAACCTGATGGTGAGGAGGAGGAGACAACATGGAGGGACAAGCCGCTACACAGCATGTACCACCGTCATATAGAGGAAGTGGCTGATATCAATAGACCTACCAATGGCTGGATGAAGCTGGACTGACAGACAGCACAGAGGCAATGATCATGGCAGCACAAGAACAGGCCCAAAGTACAAGAGCAATAGAGGCCAATATCTACCACAGTAGATCTGACCCAAGGTGCAGGCTTTGTAAAGAAACCCCAGAGACAGTCCAGCATGTGGTAGCAGAGTGTAAGATACAAAGGGCCGGCACACATGGAGAGGCACGACCAAATAGCTGTGATGGTGTGCAGGAACATCTGTACCCAGTATGGACTAGAAGTACCCAAATCCAAATGGGACATACCACCAAAGGTGGTTGACAACAACGAGGCTAAGGTCCTGTGGGACTTCAGCTTCCAGACTGACCAACAGCTGCTGGCTAACCAACCGGACATGCAAAGAGCAGAAGAGAGCAGTGGTGATAGATGTGGTGATACCAGCTGATGCCAACATCAAGAGGAAGGAACACGAAAAGATTAAGAAGTATCAAGGGTTGAAAGAACAGCTGGAGCAGATGTGGAAGGTTAACGTTAATGTCAATTTACAAAAATACACTGTACAGCATCATTTTAGGCTAGTTCTCCAGACTTCTTTATAATATACAGTAGGTTCGTGATAATATCTAAATTATCCAGTGTTTGCTGTGAATTCTACAAACGTTATAAAGTGTGGAAGGAAATCAATGTCTAGACTTATGTCGGATGTGAACTGTGATACTTATGGCTGTTAATGTCAATAATAAATATGCAGACTTATGTAAGAGGTGATGCATACAAGCTACGTCAGTCAGCTCAGGCATCACTGCTGTATGAATAGATGACACACCTCATTGTCCCCAAACACACCTCTCCAGTGAAGCAGAGGCTTTGGTCTGCAGTGCAGCTCGAATGAGACTAATAAAACAGAATTGTAGAAGGATATTAAAATTTACAATTAAAAGCAATTTTTATATTGTTTTGACTCTTCTGTTCATATTTTCACGCTATTTTTCTCACTCGTCCACCCCGGGTCTGCATTAGACTTTTTTGACCAGTCAATTCTTTTTATAGGGTATAGCATCCTGTCATCCTCACAGGTTTCTGTCCGAACACTGATTTTTGTTGTTTAGTTTGTATATTTTCCTTGTTGAGTCTCTCCATCTCTCATAAATGCTTTTCTCTACTTCCACTCTCCCTTATCTTTCCTGTTTGAGCTGTCCTTTCCTCCATCCACATCTCAGCTAATCCAGACTCACCCTGTTTCTCTGTCTTTGTCATATCAGGTCTTTGCTGCAGTCTCTCAGTGTCTGTTTGTGATTTCCTTACCTGAGACTATGTCACATTGAAGTCTCTGCTCTTTCCATCTCTTTTTTTTGTCTTGTTTATCTCTCTGGTTTTCCACCTTCATCCTTCTCTGCCCACCTCCTCTTTCCTCATGTCTGTTCTCGTCCATCACCTCCTGGGTAATGACAGGGGGACAGGTGGGAACCAGACCATCACTACCACCAGTCCGTGTGTATGTGTGTGTGTGTGTGTGTGTGTGTGTGTGTGTGTGTGTGTGTGTGTGTGTGTGTGTGTGTGTGTGTAAATGACATACAAGACCATTTATGTCATTTACACACACACACACACACACACAGATGGTGGACAGGGGTCCCTGCTGGCCGTCCTGCCTGTCTGGTGATGGGCTGTTGTTGTTGCTGAGTGCACTCAGCCACACATGATTAACTAGACAAACACACACAGACACACATGCATATGTATT
>CM023618.1:578514-918514 GCA_013358685.1 Antennarius maculatus | reverse complement strand
AGCAGATCAGTGATTTTATTGGTCAAATAATGAGCATTTGTTTGTTTCCTACGTATTTACTCTTCTTCTTCTTTTCCTTTCGGCTTTTCCCTTCAGGGGTCGCCACAGCCAATCAATTGCCTCCATCTAACCCTGTCCTTTGCATCCTCTTCTCTCACACCAACTACCTTCATGTCCTCTTTCACTACATCCATAAACCTCCTCTTTGGTCTTCCTCTAGGCCTCCTGCCTGGCAGTTCATACCTCAGCATCCTTCTACCAATATATTCACTATCTCTCCTCTGGAAATGTCCAAACCATCTCAGTCTGGCCTCTCTGACTTTATCTCCAAAACCTCTAACATGTGCTGTCCCTCTGATGTACTAATTCCTGATCCTATCCTTCCTGGTCACTCCCAGAGAGAACCTCAGCATCTTCATCTCTGCTACCTCCAGCTCTGCCTCCTGTCTTTTCCTCAGTGACACTGTCTCTAGACCAAACAACATCGCTGGTCTCACCACAGTTTTGTACACCTTTCCTTTCATTTTAGCTGAAACTCTTCGATCACACATCACACCTGACACTTTTCTCCACCCATTCCATCCTGCCTGTACACGCTTCTTCACCTCTTTTCCCCACTCTCCATTGCTCTGGACTGTTGACCCTAAGTACTTAAAATCCTCCACCTTCTTGATCTCTTCTCCCTGTAACCTCACTCTTCCACTTTGGTCCCTCTCATTCACACACATGTACTCTGTCTTACTGCGGCTAACCTTCATCCCTCTCCTTTCCAGGACAAACCTCCACCTCTCTAGCTTCTCCTCCACCTCGTCCCTACTCTCACTGCAGATCACAATGTCATCTGCAAACATCATAGTCCATGGAGATTCCTGTCTAACCTCGTCTGTCAGCCTGTCCATCACCATAGCGAACAAGAAGGGGCTCAGACCTGATCCCTGATGCAGTCCCACCTCCACCTTGAACTCCTCTGTCACACCTACAGCACACCTCACCACTGTCTTACAGTCCTCATACATGTCCTGCACCGCTCTAACATACTTCTCTGCCACTCCAGACTTCCTCATACAATACCACAGTTCCTCTCTGGGCACCCTGTCATAAGCTTTCTCCAGATCTACAAAAACACAATGCAGCTCCCTCTGGCCTTCTCTGTACTTCTCTATCAACATCCTCAAAGCAAATACTGCATCTGTAGTACTCTTTTTTGCCATGAAACCATACTGCTGCTCACAAATACTCACTTCTGCCCTTAGTCTAGTTTCCACTACTCTTTCCCATAACTTCATTGTATGGCTCATCAGCTTTATTCCTCTGTAGTTGCCACAACTCTGCACATCTCCCTTGTTCTTAAAAATGGGCACCAGCACACTTCTCCTCCACTCCTCAGGCATCTTCTCACTGTCTAAGATCCTGTTGAACAACCCAGTCAGAAACTCTACTGCCACCTCTCCTAGACACTTCCAAACCTCTACAGGTATATCATCAGGACCGACTGCCTTTCCACTCTTCATCCTCTTCAGTGCTCTCCTCACTTCATCCTGGCTAATCTTTGCTACATCCTGGTCCACAACAGTCACCTCTTCTAGTCTTTGTTCTCTCTCATTTTCCACGTTCATCAACTCTTCAAAGTACTCTTTCCATCTTCCCATCACACTGCTGGCACCTGTCAATAGACTTCCATCCCTATCCTTAATCACCCTAACCTGCTGCACGTCCTTCCCATCTCTATCTCTCTGTCTTGCCAGCCTGTATAGATCAGTCTCTCCCTCCTTACTGTCCAACCTAGCATACAAGTCATCATAAGCTTCTTGTTTGGCCTTTGCTACCTCTACCTTCACCTTACGTTGCATCTCCCTGTACTCCTGTCTACTCTCCTCAGTCCTCTCAGTGTCCCACTTCTTCTTAGCTAACCTCTTTCTTTGTATACACTCCTGTACCTCCTCATTCCACCACCAAGTCTCCTTATCTACTTTCCTTCCAGATGACACACCAAATACTCTCCTACCTGTCTCCCTGATCACATTAGCTGTAGTTGTCCAGTCATCTGGAAGCACCTCCTGACCACCCAGAGCCTGTCTTAACTCCTTCCTAAAAGTCATGCAATACCCTTCCCTTTTTATCTTCCACCATTTCGTCCTCTGCTCTGCCTTTGCACTCTTCATCTTCCTCACCACCAGAGTCATCCTACACACCACCATCCTATGCTGTTTGGCTACATTCTCGCCTACCACTACTTTACAGTCACTGATCTCCTTCAGGTTACATCGTCTACACAAGATGTAGTCTACCTGTGTGCTCCTACCACCACTCTTATAGGTCACCCTATGTTCCTGCCTCTTCTGGAAGAAAGTATTCACTACAGCCATTTCCATCCTTTTTGCAAAGTCAACTACCATCTGTCCTTCTGCGTTCCTCTCCTGGATACCAAACCTGCCCATCACTTCCTCATCACCTCTGTTACCTGCACCAACATGTCCATTGAAGTCTGCACCAATGACAACTCTCTCACTTCTAGGTATGCTCTGCATCACTTCATCAAAGTCCAACCAGAGTTTCTCCTTCTCCTCCAGCTCACATCCTACCTGTGGAGCATACCCACTAACAACATTGAACATCACACCTTCTATTTCTAGCTTCAGACTCATCACTCTATCTGACACTCTTTTTACCTCCAGGACATTCCTAACAAACTCCTCCTTCAAGATAACTCCTACTCCATTTCTCTTCCCATCTACACCATGATAGACCAACTTGAACCCTGCTCCTAAACTTCTAGCCTTGCTACCTTTCCACCTGGTCTCCTGGACACACAGTATGTCTACCTTCCTCCTCTGCATCATGTCGACCAACTCTCTACCTTTTCCTGTCATAGTTCCAACATTCAACGTCCCTACTCTTGGTCCTATACTCTTGGCACTCCTCTTCTCTTTCTTCGTGCGAACGCACTTTCCTCCTCTCCTTCTTCGACCAACAGTAATCCAATTTCCACCGGCGCCCTGTAGGTCGACAGCGCCGATGGCGGTCGTTGTTAACCCTGGCCTCGACCGATCCGGTATGGAAGTCATAGGTTTGATTCGCATCTTTGATTTGGCAAAAGTTTTACGCCGGATGCCCTTCCTGACGCAACCCTCTGTATTTATCCGGGCTTGGGACCGGCACAATAAGACACTGGCTTGTGCCCTCTTGCGGCTACATTTCCTATGTATTTACTCTAATGTATACAAAACTCTTTCCTCATCCACAATTATCTGATGATTGCTGTAGTCATGTCACTTTTCTCAATTCATATGCAACACAAATCGAGCCCTTCATCATGAACCAACCTGTATTACTAGGCAAATTGATATTATAGTGGTGTCAGCTAATAGTAGCTTAATAGCCTGAGTCAATGGATGGCTGCCACACAATGTTCTCAGTGTGAAGGAACCATCGATGGTCTGTGGCGACTTATAGTGACTTGTGTACGACAGCGATTATATAACCTTCAAAACAACTCACAAGTTAATCATTCGCATCATAGGCACACCCCAGCCCCAAGACAAATAGCACCACAAGAGTGTGTGTGTGTGTGTGTGTGTGTGTGTGTGTGTGTGTGTGTGTGTGTGTGTGTGTGTGTGTGTGTGTGTGTGTGTGTGTGTGTGTGTGTGTGTGTGTGTGTCTCCTATCTCATCTCTCCACGGTCCATCAGCAGGAGCTGTCAGATCAGCATCAGGCCTTTCCAGTCAGATTAAGGATGTCGCAGCAGCAGCATCCTGGCCAGCAGCCGAGCGCCTGCCAATGGGTTCATGTTCTCTGCGTATTCTTGTCCAACATCTCAACCTCACATTCTGTCTCTGTCTCGCCGTCTCCTCTATCACTGCTGGACACCGCTGGTCTGTCCGGGATGCAGCCATGATTTGTCCGTAGCTGGCTCCAGCATCACCTGTGAGCCACGAGGCAGAAAAGCGGCTGAAGAATAGACAATTAGTCGTTTCATCTTCAAGAAAATAATACATATACAGGTACGAACGTTCAACTAGAGAACATTTGAAGGTAAGAACCAACAGTTGAACAAATGAATGAATGTTAGCTCTGTGCCTGTCATGGTCTTCACTGACCTTCCTTCCTGATACTCCAGGTGTACACTTGGACATTTGCCACAGTAAGGGGCAGGACAATGTGATTGCTGACGCCTCGTCTCGTGAGCCTGGTGGTTACTGAGTTCATCTAGATGTTCTCTGTGTCTCACACTCCTGGTTTCTCTCCTTCGTCTTCTGGGTGCTTCAAGGATTCAGTTGATGTGGGTGGAGTGAGAGCTTCAGGTAGTGGGGACATAAGCAGTTAAGAGTTTTCAATTTGGTCAGTGTGTGCCAGGGTTTCCTTTAGGACCTTGACTTTATGGGGCGGGGGGGACGGGGGGTCCTCAGCTATGCAACATTAACATCAAGTAACTGGGAACACCTGGTCCGTGTATATTGTTAGCATGTAAATAGTCTACAAAAAGTGTATCCTGAAAGTTTTTCTTAAATATTGTTCGTGGGTACTTGAGGTAACATTTACTTACTTCTTTTACTGGAACAACAGTCGTCTCATTTACACTGCTTCTGTTTGTAAAACATTCTGGTTTTTCCTACACTGAATAAAGTCTACTACCTCTATAATTGTCAATCAATGGCACCCTTGAGTATATTTAGGTGCTACATCACATCACAATAGCAAACAGACCAATTTATACTGTACGTCCATTAATCAACCCTACTGTCATGTTGTTACATCCTGTGAAGCGGTGACGTGTGGTAATTGTCAGTGTTTGTGTGTTCACCCGTCCGTCCACCAAATATCTGCACAACCAGATAGAAAGAAAAAGCACTTTACTCGGGCAGCAACGGGGATGAAAATGAGATGATAACCTTGACCTTGAGAAAACTAGGTCAAGGTCAAATTTCAACTTTTGCACATTTTTTTTGCACATATCTCAGGAACCGGATAATATAGAAAGACGAAACAAAAGAAGTTATATTCAGGGAGGCAAGGGGACAAAGATAAGATCACAAACTTGACCTTGAAAAACTAGGTCAAGGTCAAATTTTCACTTTTATACCTTTTTAGGTACACATCTCTGAAACCTGATGAAAAGCAACAGTTTCAGGAAGCCAGAGGCACAAAACTGTGATGATGACCTTCATTTTTGCAAAACTAGTTCAATGTCATACTTGATAGTACAATATACAGTAGAATTCATTGCTGCGACCATTATGAAAGTAGGTCAGGCTAAAATTTTGAATTCAGGGGTATCACAGGATGTTGCAGTCTGTGACTGCCTTCTTGAGTTTGCGAGCTCTCTGTGTGGATCTTGAAAAGGCAATGGGAGGAAACATGATATTGGAATAGAGGATGAACAGTGAGATCAGCTACAACAGAGATTTACTGAGTGCAACACGACCCTCTGAAGGTCACCCATCCATGTAAATAATACACACACTGATGAACAAACACATGGTGATGAACACACAGCGCAGGACAATGTTATAAAGACTGACAGGATACTATAGTATCAGATGGAAGTTTGAATAACTCCATAAGTTTGCTATGAAATATGAGATGTGTGTATGTAGGGTCAAAAACATTACAATCTAAATGAGGTAAACACAAGCACACAACAGAGCACTGTAGACCTGATTTCTGTCTAAAATATCAATTGAAACAAAATATGAAACTCCCCCTGCGTGAGGATGCTGGGTGCATCTCTATCCACCATTAAAGCTGTTGTAATATGTTCCGTCTTGATCCATGAGTAATGAAGTGCCCTGCCAGTCTCCTAGCAACGTTGACAGTTGGAGTTCATGTTAATGGTTAGAACAGCATGGCGGTGCAGTGGGTAGTGCTGCTGCCACGCAAGGTTCAGATCCACAGAAGACCTAGAACCTTTCTTGGTGGGTGTCCTCCAGGTTCTCCAGCCTCGTCCCACCACCAAGAGACACATTGCCTTTGCCTTTCCTGAATTGACACACAAAGTTGTTCTTGATGTACAGGAAAAATATCATTTTACTTTTGTAATTTTGGAGTTGTTTAAACTTCCCCATACTTGATCCATTTTACAAATGTCGTGATGTCAGCACAAAATCAATTAAAAAAAAAAACTTTTAGCACAAATAAATTCAGAACTGAATGAATGGATTCATTCTCCTCTTACTTTTGCTTTTGTCTCCACCGAGTCCTCAGAACGCCACGTTTTCCTTCACCCTCTAGCAACAAATTTGTTATCAGAATAAAGTTGGTTTTCAGGTTCCTGAAAACACCTCCTTGCTGCTGTTGCATCCCGACGATAAATGATTATCACGTCAGCCTAAATATATCATTGCACCAAAACAATAAGCTAAAAGAGGCTAAAAGGGCCGATTAGAGCTGCAGGGCAATACCACTACTGTATTTGTTAATACAGTCCTCCTAGAGGTTTGAGCCGAGGAACATTTCATGTCAATGAAATAAATGTATTCAACTGTGCAGGAAGGCTAGAACTGCTGTCCCAGACAGCCTCCACGCTCCTCTACAGGCTCCATGTACGTATAATGCAGATCTTACATTTCCTCTCCCCTCCCTCATCGCATTTTCTCCTCCCCCTCCTCCTCCCCCCTGTCCCATAATAAAAATAGAAGCGCAGACCTGCAAGCTTTCACTCCTGTGTTTACACCATCATGACCCGGCCCACGGTTCTGTCTCTCCTGACAGTAGGGTTATTACTCTAATTCATCTCCGTCTGTTCCGTCCATCCTCTTCAGAAGCCAGAGAGCAGAAACAAGAGAAAAGGAGCAGACAGGAGGTCCTCTGATAGCATATAGGTGCTTTATCTCCATACCTTTATGATGTGCCTTATAAAAATAGCTCTGCTAAGACTCCCTCTCCTCTGCCTTTCCACTCCTCCTCTTCAAGCGCTCAGGCTCTGCTCTGGGGAACTGACAGAGCTTCTCTTCCCAGACGTTTCATGTGGAAACTAGGAAATGCAAATGCAAAAATGAGATGCCTTAAACTCTCTGTGGATGTGAAGCAATAATTAAAATCCTTGTCAGTACAGAAACTTAATTACATTTTAGAAAAGTTTTTTTGTTTTTTTTGTGATTGGTTTCCTGAAGCATAAGCAGTGGTACACGGTAGTACCTCGAGATACAAGCGGCTTGATATACAAGTTTTTTTGACATACAAGCTGCTCGACATACAAGGTATTTGAGCAAAATCTGAGATACGAGCCATGCTTTGGGACACCACCTCTTGTTGGTTAATAATTAATAATTTAGGGGGGTTTCGGGCTAATGTAGCCGCAAGAGGGCACAAGCCAGTGTCTTATTGTGCCGGTCCCAAGCCCGGATAAATACAGAGGGTTGCGTCAGGAAGGGCATCCGGCGTAAAACTTTTGCCAAATCAAAGATGCGAATCAAACATATGACTTCCATACCGGATCGGTCGAGGCCCGGGTTAACAACGACCGCCATCGGCGCTGTTGACCTACAGGGCGCCGGTGGAAATTGGATTACTGTTGGTCGAAGAAGGAGAGGAGGAAAGTGCGTTCGCACGAAGAAACAGAAGAGGAGCGCCAAGAGTATAGGACTAAGAGTAGGGACGTTGAATGTTGGAACTATGACAGGAAAAGGTAGAGAGTTGGTCGACATGATGCAGAGGAGGAAGGTAGACATACTGTGTGTCCAGGAGACCAGGTGGAAAGGTAGCAAGGCTAGAAGTTTAGGAGCAGGGTTCAAGTTGTTCTATCATGGTGTAGATAGAAAGAGAAATGGAGTAGGAGTTATCTTGAAGGAGGAGTTTGTTAGGAATGTCCTGGAGGTAAAAAGAGTGTCGGATAGAGTGATGAGTCTGAAGCTAGAAATAGAAGGTGTGATGTTCAATGTTGTTAGTGGGTATGCCCCACAGGTAGGATGTGAGCTGGAGGAGAAGGAGAAATTCTGGTTGGACTTTGATGAAGTGATGCAGAGCATACCTAGAAGTGAGAGAGTTGTCATCGGTGCAGACTTCAATGGACATGTTGGTGCAGGTAACAGAGGTGATGAGGAAGTGATGGGCAGGTTTGGTATCCAGGAGAGGAACGCAGAAGGACAGATGGTAGTTGACTTTGCAAAAAGGATGGAAATGGCTGTAGTGAATACTTTCTTCCAGAAGAGGCAGGAACATAGGGTGACCTATAAGAGTGGTGGTAGGAGCACACAGGTAGACTACATCTTGTGTAGACGATGTAACCTGAAGGAGATCAGTGACTGCAAAGTAGTGGTAGGCGAGAGTGTAGCCAAACAGCATAGAATGGTGGTGTGTAGGATGACTCTGGTGGTGAGGAAGATGAAGAGGACAAAGACAGAGCAGAAGACGAAATGGTGGAAGCTAAAAAAGGAAGAGTGTTGCATGACCTTTAGGAAGGAGTTAAGACAGGCTCTGGGTGGTCAGGAGGTGCTTCCAGATGACTGGACAACTACAGCTAATGTGATCAGGGAGACAGGTAGGAGAGTATTTGGTGTGTCATCTGGAAGGAAAGTAGATAAGGAGACTTGGTGGTGGAATGAGGAGGTACAGGAGTGTATACAAAGAAAGAGGTTAGCTAAGAAGAAGTGGGACACTGAGAGGACTGAGGAGAGTAGACAGGAGTACAGGGAGATACAGCGTAAGGTGAAGGTAGAGGTAGCAAAGGCCAAACAAGAAGCTTATGATGACTTGTATGCTAGATTGGACAGTAAGGAGGGAGAGACTGATCTATACAGGCTGGCAAGACAGAGAGATAGAGATGGGAAGGACGTGCAGCAGATTAGGGTGATTAAGGATAGGGATGGAAGTCTATTGACAGGTGCCAGCAGTGTGATGGGAAGATGGAAAGAGTACTTTGAGGAGTTGATGAACGTGGAAAATGAGAGAGAACAAAGACTAGAAGAGGTGACTGTTGTGGACCAGGATGTAGCAAAGATTAGCCAGGATGAAGTGAGGAGAGCACTGAAGAGGATGAAGAGTGGAAAGGCAGTCGGTCCTGATGATATACCTGTAGAGGTTTGGAAGTGTCTAGGAGAGGTGGCAGTAGAGTTTCTGACTGGGTTGTTCAACAGGATCTTAGATAGTGAGAAGATGCCTGAGGAGTGGAGGAGAAGTGTGCTGGTGCCCATTTTTAAGAACAAGGGAGATGTGCAGAGTTGTGGCAACTACAGAGGAATAAAGCTGATGAGCCATACAATGAAGTTATGGGAAAGAGTAGTGGAAGCTAGACTAAGGGCAGAAGTGAGCATTTGTGAGCAGCAGTATGGTTTCATGCCAAAAAAGAGTACTACAGATGCAGTATTTGCTTTGAGGATGTTGATAGAGAAGT
The DNA here is from genome assembly GCA_013358685.1 of Antennarius maculatus. NCBI lineage: Eukaryota > Metazoa > Chordata > Actinopteri > Lophiiformes > Antennariidae > Antennarius > Antennarius maculatus. The sequence continues at coordinate 909,186 of CM023618.1, read as the reverse complement.
ACAGAGAAGGCCAGAGGGAGCTGCATTGTGTTTTTGTAGATCTGGAGAAAGCTTATGACAGGGTGCCCAGAGAGGAACTGTGGTATTGTATGAGGAAGTCTGGAGTGGCAGAGAAGTATGTTAGAGCGGTGCAGGACATGTATGAGGACTGTAAGACAGTGGTGAGGTGTGCTGTAGGTGTGACAGAGGAGTTCAAGGTGGAGGTGGGACTGCATCAGGGATCAGCTCTGAGCCCCTTCTTGTTCGCTATGGTGATGGACAGGCTGACAGACGAGGTTAGACAGGAATCTCCATGGACTATGATGTTTGCAGATGACATTGTGATCTGCAGTGAGAGTAGGGACGAGGTGGAGGAGAAGCTAGAGAGGTGGAGGTTTGTCCTGGAAAGGAGAGGGATGAAGGTTAGCCGCAGTAAGACAGAGTACATGTGTGTGAATGAGAGGGACCCAAGTGGAAGAGTGAGGTTACAGGGAGAAGAGATCAAGAAGGTGGAGGATTTTAAGTACTTGGGGTCAACAGTCCAGAGCAATGGAGAGTGGGGAAAAGAGGTGAAGAAGCGTGTCCAGGCAGGATGGAATGGGTGGAGAAAAGTGTCAGGTGTGATGTGTGATAGAAGAGTTTCAGCTAAAATGAAAGGAAAGGTGTACAAAACTGTGGTGAGACCAGCGATGTTGTTTGGTCTAGAGACAGTGTCACTGAGGAAAAGACAGGAGGCAGAGCTGGAGGTAGCAGAGATGAAGATGCTGAGGTTCTCTCTGGGAGTGACCAGGAAGGATAGGATCAGGAATGAGTACATCAGAGGGACAGCACATGTTAGAGGTTTTGGAGATAAAGTCAGAGAGGCCAGACTGAGATGGTTTGGACATGTCCAGAGGAGAGATAGTGAATATATTGGTAGAAGGATGCTGAGTTTTGAACTGCCAGGCAGGAGGCCTAGAGGAAGACCAAAGAGGAGGTTTATGGATGTAGTGAAAGAGGACATGAAGGTAGTTGGTGTGAGAGAAGAGGATGCAGAAGACAGGGTTAGATGGAGGCGGTTGATTCGCTGTGGCGACCCCTGAAGGGAAAAGCCAAAAGGAAAAGAAGAAGGGGGGTTTCGGGCTGGAATGGATTAAAATTATTTGTTTGATTTACAAGCTCAGTCATGGAACAGATTAAACTCATATCTCAAGGTACTACTATAGATGTTTTATTGCAGAATTACTTTTGAAGACAGAGATGTCTTCAGTCTGGATTAACATAATGTTTAAATAATTATAAGTTTTTACTTGCCCATGTTGAGCATATTTATTTCTTATTTAAAACTGACGTTGAAGCATTGAGAACACAGTTCTCAGCTTGTTTGAATGAGTTTCACCCTTCTAGATTTCATCCATTTATTGTTCAGAAGTTCAGTTAAAGGTAGAGTATTTGCTTATCTCACTAATCTTGCCTTGTGACTTGCCCAACCTGCTTATTTATACTATTAATGGGATATAATAGCTTCTACACAGCAGGAAACACCAGTGGAGTTTTTCAACAGCGCGTTTTAAGGGGGACAATTATGAGATAAGGATATACTCCATTACTAATGGTCTCTTCTTGTGCCTCCTCTTCCACACTTCTAAAGGTCAGGGTGGAAACTAGGTGACGATGGATGAAACAGACAAAATGAGAATATTTGAACTTGTAATTCTACGTGAGGAAGACGTGTTTAAAAGGCTGTATTAATGATGGATTACTTCAACACACACACTTTTGATGAGGCAGATGTGCGGCTGAGGACGAGTGTCAAACTGTGACTTCAGATTTATATGGATGAGATGATTAAATGTGTGTGTACCAAAACAGACTCATCTTTCTTTTTATGTGGCTCACATCAGAGGAAACTTTGGTGGATGTCAGGTAAAGACAGAAGGTGATGTTACCCTTTCAACGAATTATACTACTTTATCCCAATAAATTTTAATTGCTTACTCTATGCTTCTTTTCTATCCCGTTGTGTCCTTTAGAGTCCTGAGATCAAGCAGCTCCTCCTTCATGCAAAAGTCTTCGTCGACTCCCCGCAAACAAATAAATAGCTGTCCAGCGTCAGTGGTGTCTGCACGCTCGTCACGTGCAATTGAGTTCAAATCAAAAGCACAAGCTTGAAAAAAGGATCCCATGTCTTGCTATAAGTTGTGCATCCTTATAAATGGCTATGGTAGCATTCTCTTGTATTTTGTTGCCATTGTAAGACCAGAAGATCTGACGTCGCACCAATGTTCATTAACAACAGCATCAATGAAAATGAAACGGACACACTTCACATTTGGTCATCTTTTGCAACATTTTCCATTCATAATTTGGAGGGAGCACTTCTTTACAGAGTGTGTCCATGACATGACTCCATGACCCATGACCTTTGACTTGGTTCCAGATTAGAAGAGTCTTTGAAAGATTTTGGTGGCGCCACCAGTGGTGAAAATAAGAATTACAACTCAGTCAAGTGAACGTTTAGTGTGCGGGCCATATTCCGTTACATTATCATTAAATTAAAAATGGACCGTTGGCCCACATATCAGACTGGTGACGCCACTGGTCTAGCTGTAAGCTTTTGTTGTTCTAAATGAAGATGCTGTAGATTAATATCCGCTCTCTTCTATGGAAGAGAAATAGCATTACTGGCTCAGAGGACGAAAAAGACTGACGTGGAAGAGAACACAACCTGCAACACGGAATCAAAGCCTCCTTTTCAGACTCTTTGTGAATATGAAATATATTGTAGACCAACTGTTACACCTGTTCTTTGACTGCATCCTGTGGCAGAATTTTTAAATTACCCCTTGGACTTCCTGCTGTCTGCAACGCTTTTCAAAGAGCGTTTAGTTTTGCTTTGGAGTGTTTGCTCCTCTTTTCTTTAGGCACATTCTTTTCTTTCTTCTCTCTCTTTTTTATTCTCTTATACAAAATGCCAAATGATTGTTGGCAGCATTCACAGTTATTCAATGAGGAGAAGAGAGGAGAGGAAAGGAGAGATAAAATAAGAGAATGAAGAGGAGTGGACAAGAAGGAGGGAGGAAAGAAATAGAAAAGGAAGGATAAAGGCACAAGAGAGCAGATCAAAGACGGAGAAAGGAATGGAAACCTGTAAAGGAAAATATAGAGAGTTCTAAATAAAGTAAATTTGTGGAAAAGAGAGAAGATGAAGGTGAAGCAATCAAAACAGATGAGATGTGAGAAGACGAAACAAGGGCGTGATGGAAGAGGAGACGGAGAGACGGTGAGAATGAAGAGGACATAAAGATGGAGAGGAGACAAGAAGAGGACATGAAAGGTGAGAAGGAAGGAAGGAAACGAGCTTGTTGGATAAAAGTGTAAAAAAAAAAAAAGAGCAGAAAAGAAAAGAGCAGGAGAGGAGAAAGAGAAGGATGAAGCATGAAGGAAAGATGAAAGCGAGAAGAAGAGAGGAAAGAAACGGACAGGAGTAGAAAGAAGAAGAAAAGAGAGAACGAGGGGGGGAGAATGAGAAGGCAGTCGTTCTTTCCCTGGGGGGGCACAGCAGGGGGTGGGGGAGGAGAAGTTAGACACCTCATCCCTCTCTCCTCCAACTGTGCCTCCATCCTCAAGGTCACACACACACACGCACACACACACACACACACACCGGCAGGCAGGTTGGCAGATATGGCACTCACACACACACACACACATGCACACGCACACACACACACACACACACACACACACACACACACACACACAAACCCACTTAGTCAAGCTCAAACAGAAAAGATGCCTTCTGCCTGCTTTTCTCTCCCTGACTCCAACCAGCCAAGTCTCAGTTAACCATCTGGAGATAAGAACACCATTCTACACACACACACACACACACACACACACACACACATGCACACACACACTTGCACGTACACACACACATTCATAAAATGTGTGTATTTATAATAGATGATAATAGACCAAATGCCTCTATTGATTCTGTGTGTGTGTGTGTGTGTGTGTGTGTGTGTGTGTGTGTGTGTGTGTGTGTGTGTGTGTGTTTTAAGTTTTATTTCTACATGGAGAACATAAATCCCTCTTCCTCTTTAAAGCATCTCCAGACACTCCTCATCATCTCAAACAGGTACTGCCTCTCCAGGTCAATTCATTTGTTCAGATTGTCTTATTTTTTTTTAGACTAGCATCTAAAACAACATTTTTTCACATACACACACACACACACACACACACACACACACAAACAAGAGCTTGTTAGGAAAGGTAAACACTCTCTGTTTCTAGTGAGAGTCATTAACAACAGCAGGAATGAGCAGCATCTGTCTGAATCCACTGACAAGTCAAAAGTCTTGTTAAACTAAATAACAGCACAAACACACAAACGCTGCTCATGAGAAACATCTAGATGTTTAGAATCAGCAGGTTAACGGTGAGAAGTTTGCATTCTGACTTATTAAATCAACCATTTTTCTCAACCCAGATTGAACAAAAGGACTCTCAGAAATGTTCAGGGATGACACAGGAATAGTCACAGCAATAATACTTTTTTAAAAAAGCCTCTCTCTACCAGGTTAAAATAAGTGATCTGTGTCTGGAGATCTAAAAAAACGGTTTTTTTTTGCAACCCATCTGTGTGTCACCCAAAGCTGAAGCCATTTTTGTATGAAGTTCTCTTTATTTTAGGAAACTGCTGCCTTGCTGGCTGCTTGTCTTCCAGTCCTGACTATTTATACAAAACTGGATCAGAATAAAGACGCTAGAGGCAACATACATGAAGTTTATGTCCCGACAGCGTTCTTAATGGTTGTATGAACGACTTTGACGGTACTTAGTTCTCTTAATTCAGCCGTTTCATATGATAAAACACTTTATCTTGAAACCGTTTAAATAGGTACAAACATCGAGGTGGTGAGGTCAGCACGCGGTTGAATGGAGGGGAGGAGATGGGATGTCAGCCTGTGCTGCAGTGTGGGGGGGCCGAGGTGTTGTGATGTTGTGATAGATAGCGACATGCCTTACTTTGTAAGAAGGGTGTACCTTACCCACCATGGGGGCCTCCTGCTAATTTTCACTTGCACTTTTTATTTTGATGTTATTTTATTTCATTTAATTTTATACTGTTTATATTTTAGTTATAGTTGAGTATATGTCCCGTTAGTGCTGCGTGTGTGTGTGTGTGTGTGTGTGTTAGTGTAGTGTATGTCTTGTGGTTTGTCCTGTGATGTCAGTGTTTCTCTTTCTCCTGGTGTTTATCCAGTATTTATTCATTATGTAAGGCCTGAGCAGTGGATATGTGCAATTTCCTGCGGGATTAATAAAGTATATCCATCCATCCATCCATCCATCCATCCATCCATCCATCCATCCATCCATCCATCCATCCATCCGATCTTACACGTCAGGTTCTGTGGAGGTGTGAACAGACACTGAAAGAACATCCTGAATTCTTTTATATTTAGGTCCCTCAGTTTTGTTCCCTGTGTTTATCATCATAGATTCTGCCTTTCTGTTTTATGGTTGTCATGGAAACTGTTAGCAAATTTATTGCTCCCAAATTTCCCCACAGGTATTTAATTGGACGCCATGACTTCATTCCTAACTAGAGTGAACAGCATTCATTATGTTCCTCCATTAATTTATTGAACTTTTCCTGTCCTGTTTATGCATGTTTCTTTCTTCAGCTTGGTAATACTGCAGCTTCCAATTCATAATTCTGTTTTAAAATGCAAATTATGACACTGTAAGCTGTGGGATTAAAATGCTGTCGTTTTTTTGTTGTTGTTTTTTCTTGAATTAATGTTGACTGTGAAACCAAAGAAAAGCTAAATAAAAAAAACCAGCCATGTTGAAACAGCCTCCTCCCCTCCTATAAAATACCCCGTCTCTACTGTTTGGGTCAAAATTGTTTCCCACCATTCAGCCCCCACCCCACTCCACTCCAGATTGTTTTTTATAACTGGCTTAAAATTCACTGCTGTTCATTACCCAGCCCGGGTCGACTCCCCAAACAGTGTGTTTGGTGTCACAATGAAACTGGTGTTTTTTATGGCGTGGAGCAGTAAAATGCTATTAAACAGATAAAACACTGACAACGAGCATCAGGAGGATTATAAAAGGAATTGCTTTGATAAACTCCACATATCTGCGCAATGACACACCAGCAGCTCTTTCTGCTGTCGCTGGGGAGGAGGAGGAGGAGGAGGAAGAGGAGAAGGAGAGGAGGAGGAGGAGAGAGACTGAGGAGCACATGGCCAGAGCATTTACACAGCTCTGTAGCGCCACCAGCTGTATACTCCCATTAAAATGCAACGTGTGACACTGATGCTCGTTCTCAGACTGAATGAGGTGATAATATGGTTAAATACAGCTCAATATGTTAAAATCTGTATGTTTTTGCTATGATGTGTTTAAGGTTCTATGTGCGTTTTATCAAAAATTCATCACTTCACAACTTTCAGAGTTTTGCTTTTTTTTTGTCTTTTGTAAGGTAGGTACCACCAGAGCCTGTGGATGCTGTGCGATATAAAAGTCTTGTGCTTCCCTCTGGTGGTTACAGTCTGTGGATGGTAATGTTAACCAGAATAGTTATTATCTTTTTAACGCAGAGGGGCAGAATAAATCAGTTTTTAAGTGTTTCATAATGGGTGGAAATGAGAAAACAGAACATTTCACTATGATGGACGCTCCTTTTTGACTTATTTGAGTAAGGATGAAACATAAGAACAAAACATTTCAAGAATGATACCTAAAGAGATTATCCTTTATAAAACTGAATCCTACATGAACCATTGATGGAGGAACTTGCTGATGACTGTAATTTTCTCTGGGGAATGTAAAAATATAAATAAATATAATAAAATAGGAATTGAATTCCTTTATCTGCCCCTTTATCCAGATATTAGTTAATTGTATTTAATGAGTTCTTTTTTGATTTGTAACACATCCTGTAACTGTAATTTATTTTGAAGTTTTTACATCAACTTGTCTTTTTACCGCATTTAATTGAATCCTCTGCAGATCATGGCATTTTGATTTTGATTACATGATAAGTCAACATAATAATAATGGATTTGAATGATATATTGCTTTTTTCTAGACATTCAAAGCACTTTACTGTTCCCACTATTTATTCACTCCTCATTCACACTGGACGATGGTAAACTACAGCTGCCCTGGGGCAAACTGACGGAAACATGGCAGCCAATCTGACCATCACTGGAACATTGTGCCCCTTTTTTTGCACATATCTCAGGAACCGGATAATATAGAAAGATGAGACAAAAGATGTTATATTCAGGGAAGCAAGGGGATGAAAATTAGATCACAACCTTGACCTTGAAAAACTAGATCAAGATCAAATTTTCACTTTTACATCTTTTTAGGTACACATCTCTGAAACCTGATGAGATATAATCACAAAACAAAAAGCAACATTTTCAGGAAGCCAGAGGCACAAAAATGTGACGATGACCTTCACCCTTGGAAAACTTTGATATCTTTTAAGGTGCAAAATTCTGGAAATGGACAATAAAAACTGAAAATAGTCAGAGGTCAAGGAAGCAAAAACAAATATAGAATTCATTACTGCGACCATGACGAAAGTAGATCAGGGTAAAATTTTGGATTCAGGGGTGTCGCGGGATGTTGCCGTCTCTCACTGCCTTGTTTGTGACTGAAAACGTCTCCCTGATTCAAGAATTCTTCTAATTAAACCCTCAAACTTTCCTTCATGATGCACAGATGAAAAAGAAACCAAGAAACACCTGTTTCATAGTACCGACTTGGTGATATCAGCCGCTTCTCAAAGCGTCTACATGTCGTCATTATCCGCTTCTCTTCGTTACTTTCCGGCCTTCTTCGTTTCCATTCGGTCATTTCCGGCTCGCGTCGCCATCTGCCTGCTCGTCCTTCTCCAATCTCCGCGGTGTTGTTCCCGGTGACGCGGCGGAGGTGTAGCCTGACGCGGGCTCTTACGTGTCGGCCACAATAAAAGTGGAGTTCCGGAGGCCCGGGGAGTGACGGAGGAAGTCTGTACCGGTAAGGACGGAGCGGTGTCCGGCCGTGAGGGAGACGGGAGGCGGCCCCGGACGGTGTCGGTGCGGTCGGGTTCGGCCCGGAGGAAACAAAGAGATCATGGCGCCTCGGTGTGTTTGTAGCGGAGGAGGGAGGCTGATGACGGGTCGAGTTCGACACTTTTATACACACCTCCATTGATTCTGTATTCATTTAAGATAATTATCTGATTTGTTCCCACTTCCATTAATTAATTCTGAATAGAAATCGGTCCGTGTTGTTTGTTAGGAACCGGAACAGGGGCCTGGAGATCAGACGAGTGTTTTGTGTGTGTGTGTGTGTGTGTGTGTGTGGAGGGGGCGTTGCCCGGCCATGTGGCTCTGCTGTCACACACACACACACACACACACACACACACACACACACCCTAGTGGTTTTGAAAGCAGAGGGAGAAACGCGTGAAGCCAATCACGCTGCGGGGAGCAGACACGCACTGCGTGAGATCACCGCAACGATCCCGCGGTGGACGCAGCGCGGAACTCGAGGGAGCGCCTCTCCAAGCGGGATTAGAGATTATTAACCTAGATGGATTACTTTATGTTAAAATATTAATGAATCCCAGAATTGTAAGAATTTAATTTAATTCCTGATAAAAAAAATACAGATATGGTTATTTCAGTTAAATTACTTTTATTAATTAGTTGATTATGGACTTTAAATTAATATTGAGGATGAGCATATCAAGCAAACATTCATTAATAATATGTCATCACAATCCTACTACTAATTGATTAGTACAGTACAGCAGTAATAATAATAATAATTATAATACAGTAATCCCTCGTGGTTAATGTGTTCCAGGACCACCTGCAAAAAACAAAATATAGAGCGACAAAGTAGTTATTTTATTATTTACGGTAATTGAAACATTTATGAACCCTCCCCATACTGATATTAAACCACCTTCTATCTGTATTACCTTTAAAACCCTCTGATAGACTGTTAAAGCACTTTTGTGTCTCACGGAAGTCGGAGACTCATCGAACTCGGCGCACTTCCATGTATTAAACACTTTTCTTTAGTATAAAAGTTCTTTAAACAGTCGATAAGGGTGTGGGAAAATGAATACAGATATAATGACCCCTGACCCCTGAATGACCCCTGACCCCAAACATTCCTGAACTTGTACGAAAGATGAGACACCATCACATATCAGGCTCAGCCTCAGACAAGTGAGCATCACAGAGCAGTAACGTTTTTTCAGTTTTAAATTCAGTTAAATTTTTACATTTGTTTCTACAAGACATGATGTCTCTTTGAAGGAAGTATTGTTTTGTCTGTGTGTCATATATTTTTGTATTTTATTCATATTTATTTCAGTTGAATGGACTCAGGTGAAATTGCAGATAAGATCCACGAGAAAGAATAAACTGATTTGATTTTTTTTTATTTTACTATTTGAAAGCAGTGATTGGTAGGATCATAGAGCAGCACAATTTTTTTTGCACAATCATGCATTATTGTGTATGCACAATATTATTATTGTGCATGCAATAATGCATGCACAATAATGTATTTTCACTTTATAAATCATGCAATTTCACTTTACATACATATTTCACTTTACAAAACATATGTTGTTTTTTGAAGGACATTTACTTTTTTGCTGTTTGCCTGTTGAAAAGGTTTCCCCTTAAAGTTACTGACAGAGCCATAAGAAAATATTGCTTTATTTATTTAATCATTACATAATAAACACTATGCTAGCTCTTGGTTCAATAGAATATGTTCATTTCAATATGTTTTAATAAACATTGAACCAGTCCAGCCCTCGGCTTGTAGCAAATTTGTTTTTTTGACTTTGACACCCCTGATGTACAGTAATTAATTAAAAGTTATGTTAACAATGATAAAGTATGAAAAGAAACGCAAAAGTCATCACTCACACGCTCGATCTTTACTCCAATAAGGAGAACGAGATCTGCTCTGAGCTGATGTTGTATTTTCTCTCGCGGCACAGCTCGTATCTCAGAAATTTTGCTCGTAGGTCGAGCAAAAATAAGCAGCTGGTATTTCCAAGTACCAGTGTGAATTTGAAATGGAATTTTTCTCACTATTTAATGTGTTTTTGTGCTATTTAAAGTGTTTTGTCCACCAGTGCTGAGTCGGATCTTTCTTTAGCTCATCAGATGAAGATGGAGTCCACGGTGGACGCTCAGCAGGGGGGGGAAGCTGCTGTGACTGAGACAGAGAGCCAGCAGATCACCCCAGCACAGATCGCCACTTTGGCACAGGTAAGGGATGGCATTATCACAGTTACCATGGTTACCACTAGGTTCAGGAAGTGAGGATATACAGAACCTTTAGTAATCCTTTACAGGAAATTACAAGACATGAAAAATGCCACACAAACAGCAGATGACATGGTCACATTGATTGTGAATTGTAGGTATCCATGACAACAGGCCACGCTTCAGCAACAGGTCCCACAGTCACACTGGTGCAGCTTCCCAACGGACAGACGGTCCAGGTCCACGGAGTGATCCAGGCGGCCCAGCCGTCCGTCATCCAGTCCCCACAGGTCCAGGCCGTTCAGGTCGGAACGCAAAACGTCTCCAGACGGTCAGAGATGGAATAAAAGTCCAGTTTGGTGAATTTCTGACCAGTTTGTGGGTTTTTTGTTCCAGATCTCCACCATAGCAGAAAGTGAGGACTCACAGGAGTCTGTAGACAGCGTCACCGACTCCCAGAAGCGCAGAGAGATTCTGTCACGACGGCCGTCATACAGGTGAGTGTGTGTGTGTGTGTGTGTGTGTGTGTGTGTGTGTGTGTGTGTGCATTAAAATTAGTCTTCTAATCAAGGAATCCTGTCGGTTGTTTGGCCCAACAGGAAGATCCTGAACGATCTCTCGTCAGACGCGCCGGCGGTCCCTCGTATCGAGGAGGAGAAGGTGGAGGAGGATTCGTCTGCTACAGCTGCCACCCCCGCCATCACCACGGTTACCGTCCCCACACCCATCTACCAGACCAGCAGCGGCCAGTACAGTAGGTGGAGCGAACTGGGGAACACCACCTGCCTCATCCTAGTGCAGAGCTTCTCAAATTAAAAATTTTCATATTCAAAATTGATCACGCTGATAAACCGCTGGGGCTTTTCCAGCTAAAATGTGGCAAATATCAAATCAACAATCATCACAAATTGTTTTATTCATTTTTGTTGTTGTCGGTTAAAGTGTTTTATATTTTGTGCTCCTCAGTTAATGTTGCTGAACTGAATCTGAATTTAATTTTATTTTTCAGTATCAAATGGCGTAATAAGTCCATCAAAAATGTTTACAATCCTAGTTAAACAAGGATTTATTAATTTCTTTAATTTCAGGCAATTTGATGCACTTAAAATCTTTTCTGTTCTCGACTAAAAAACAATGTTAATAAAATTATTCTTTGTTATAAATTGAACTATATTTCTTTTTTGTTTTGTTTAATGATAATAAGGATACAATATTATGCACAGGTGTACTTATAACAATTTTATAGACAATTGATATTAATTATAGTCGCGATGGAGAGTGGGGGGGGCGCAAAATGTATTCTTCTTGCTAGGGGGGGGTGCAACAAAAAAATGATTGAGATGCACTGGTCACACATTACAGGTCAGGAGGTATTATTAAAGAATTGTACTTCTGTCATCTGATCCTGACCAGTTATTCTTAGTAGTAACAATAAAATACACAGTAATACTATAACACTTTTTTTATATTTATACTGTGTATATATATATATATATATATACGGTATATACATATTGATTTGATGACTGTGACATTCTTGTTTGTTCCCATTTTCCTCCGTCCTTCTCACCCATCACACAGTCGCCATCACCCAGGGCGGGGCCATCCAGCTGGCTAACAACGGGATGGATGGAGTTCAGGGCCTTCAGACTCTCACCATGACCAACGCAGCTACAGCCGCCCAGCCCGGAGCCACCATCCTCCAGTACGCTCAGACCAGCGACGGCCAGCAGATACTGGTTCCCAGTAACCAGGTGGTGGTCCAAGGTGAGGAATCCTCTGCATTAAAGGTTCACAAATCATTTTGAAAATATATCAGGTTTCAAGAAATATAAAAATTATTAGGTTGTACTTTGCAAAAGGTGTGGCGGTAAAATAAAAATGTAAATTTAAAATGTTTGATATCGCTGTGATTGTTCTATAATTGTCTTTCTTTATATCCTCGATGTTTTCTGTCTGTGGAGGTAATAAGATTTTTAAGGACATCTTTTGGAAAAATATCTTCAAAAAGGTGTTAAATTGTAAGCAAATATTTTTTGATCAACGGTCATGAACACTTCACACTTTGTTATTGTTGCCTTCAAAGGAAATCAGTTCTTTTTTAAAATTCCAATCTTGAAATTTTTGAAAACAACATTTCGTGACCCTGACCCCGTGTGTTCTGTGGGTTCACATCTCATCCCCACGCTTTGATTTTGATCCGGACTGACCAGCCAGCAGATGGAGAAAGGGGGGGGGGGGGGCACCTGAGTGGACATTCCACTACCTCTGGTCTTCATACCCCCAAGACAGGAAGTACAGCGAGTGTGGAAAACACACAGATGATGCCGGGGCCAACAATGTATGCGATTATCATGTGGATGACATCAAGGCCAGTTTCCAATTCTTTTCATCAAAGTCTGTTCAGAGACAAACTGGAGATGACACACACACACACACACACACACACACACTGTTGTGTCATATGTTCCCAAGAAGAGTAATAATGTCATGATGAACACGCCACACAACACGCTGACGTGATGTCAGCGGCACAGAGAGCAGGAAGCCCCTCATGATCCTGGACTAAAGAACAAAGGAGACATAGACGGCCTTAATAAGGTAATGTAAAGTTTCATCCGTCATGCATTTTATTTTTATGCATGTGAATTATAGCATTTTATGTACGACAGATTCAGTATTCTTCCAAATCTCTTATTTGTTGCCTTTATTGCAGAATACTGGTACACACACCTGTGTGTGGCGCTGGATGTGTCTGCCGTCGACACACATGTGGAGTGGACCGCCATCCACCCAAATGGAACGTAAGCCGCCCCGGCTGCTGCGCAGCATCCTGTTGAATTCAATCTGTGGTTTTTCCTTTTAGCTTTAATATGATTTTTTTTTTTTTTGCTCTACATTTTCTGTGCCTGTTTGTATTTTCACTGCAGTTATTTTCTGTCTAATTCTATAAATTCGTGTTAAACAAAACTTTGAGACATTGTTCACAACTAAAGAATGTTAAATAAAAATTTGGTGGTGAAAAAATGGTTTTTGTGTTTATTTAAGAGCAAAACAGAGAACAGTAGGCATTTCTGACCGAGAACACTAAAGTAAGTGTTGGGGGGGTGAACATATATTTGGATTCAGACAAATCTTTATGGGGTATTTTGCACTTAGGTTCTTTCATTATGAAGTGTCACACACACAAAATCATTTCTCCTCCTAATCGTAGTAACTTTCTGCTGAACAATATTTCCAGCTCTAAACGTTACTTGTTGGCCCGACCCCAGTGTGTGTCTCCTGTAGGTGTGTGTTTCTTTAGGGGATGGAGGGGCATTGGTCATGTGACCCACCAGATGACCCTTCAAATTACCTGTTAGTGTTTTCAGATGCAGGGTCTAAACCAGGGGGGTCAAACTCATTTTCACAGAGGGCCACATCAGCATAACGGTTGTAATCAAAGGGCCAAAGATGTAACAAATGTAACTAAATAAATGTAACTACTCCTTAATGTAACTAATAAATGTAACTAAATGTAACTCAATGTAATGTAACTAAATGTAACTACTCCTTAATGTAACTAATAAATGTAACTAAATGTAACTCAATGTAATGTAACTAAATGTAACTACTCCTTAATGTAACTAATAAATGTAACTAAATGTAACTCAATGTAATGTAACTAAATGTAACTACTCCTTAATGTAACTAATAAATGTAACTAAATGTAACTCAATGTAATGTAACTAAATGTAACTACTCCTTAATGTAACTAATAAATGTAACTAAATGTAACTCAATGTAATGTAACTAAATGTAACTACTCCTTAATGTAACTAATAAATGTAACTAAATGTAACTCAATGTAATGTAACTAAATGTAACTACTCCTTAATGTAACTAATAAATGTAACTAAATGTAACTCAATGTAATGTAACTAAATGTAACTACTCCTTAATGTAACTAATAAATGTAACTAAATGTAACTACTCCTTAATGTTAAATAAGTGAATTTCTGACTTATTCTAGTTCCAAACATTACAGTTAGACAGAAAAAACATGTTTGTTTGTTTCTCTGTTCTAACATAAATCCTTTTCATTTGTCAGGTTATTAAACCCACAGAACTCCATCAATCAAGGATCAAACTATCAATCAATAAAGAAAAATAACATCAGACACAAGTTAGGACGTTAACTTTGTTCACTACGTTTTTGTCAAAGTTAAAATAGGGGAATGTAGCTTTGGTCAAAACACATTTTTGACCTATTTATTTTTAGACACTGACCTTTAATGCTCTCGCGGGCCACAGAAATGATGTGGCGGGCCACGTTTGGCCCCCGGGCCTTGGGTTTGACACATTTGGTCTTAACAGTAGAAGACAGTTGTAGGGAATCCCAGAATGCTTTGCCAGTAGAGGCAGTGTAAATGAAAGATGACGACTGTATTTTTTCACACAGTTTGGTCACCTGTTCTTTAATAAACTGGTGACATCAGGTTTGTCACCAGTTCATTATGGCAGCAGCAGGATTATATAGAACAAGAATACTTCATCTTTTCAACGGACGTCTTTTCAATCTGATCCAATTTCCAGCAAAAAATATAGATAATCTACTGATGACTTGACACGAGGTGTTCCATCTCCTCGATAAAGATCTCAACCCCCCCCCCCCCCCCGATTCTGTTTTGAGAGGAAAGTCAAGAAGTTTGGGATTAAAGAGAGGAACTGGGATTTGACCCGACTAACCTGTGAAGGATAACGTTCCCACTCTTCCCATCACACCTCAGCTGCCTCCGGCGACGTCCAGGCCTATCAGATCCGAGCTGCCCCCGCCAACGCTATTGCCCCAGGGGTGGTTATGGCATCATCCCCTGCCCTACCCACGCAGGGCGCTACCGAGGAGGTCACCCGCAAACGGGAAGTCCGTCTCATGAAGAACAGGTATGAGCAGAGAGTGAATTATTATAACATCTGGTGCCTTTGACCTTTGACCTCAGCGTGAACCTGCTGTTCTGTCTGCAGGGAGGCGGCCCGTGAATGTCGCAGGAAGAAGAAGGAGTACGTTAAGTGTCTGGAGAACAGAGTTGCCGTCTTGGAGAACCAAAACAAGACTCTAATTGAAGAACTTAAAGCTCTCAAAGACCTTTACTGCCATAAATCTGATTAATCCTGAACTTTGACCTCCACTGAGTAGCATTTCACGTCTTTTAAAATACTTCTTCATTCTGCCTGCCTTACATTTTGCACACGGCCAGCTCATTTCTATGAAGTCTCCCTAATCCAGATCTGCTTAGACTGTCTCCTCCATAGGGTGTCAGTGTAATGCATTTAAAATCTTTCCATTGCAAGTACAAGAAAAAGGTCTGCAAACAGCAGGTCAATCCAAAACCCAGATCTTATTCCAGCATTAGAGGTTTAAAACCTTCACAGACGCCCCGCACACATCGGACAGACTGTCGTAGATTTATTTAATATCCACGTAACTCACTACGGACTGACATCCATGGCAGCTAAAGAGTTAAAGGTTTGAATGAATGTGTGTCTAAACTACGTCCTCGTGTGAAACACGCCATCAGACATGCTTCAGTGGAATGCCCTCACAATAACAGGATGATCACAATCGTGCAGGTCTGAAGCCCGTTTTGCACTTTTTTAACCTTTTTCTTCTTCTCCAGCACAGACGTTTGTCGGCGATATAATTAAGATTAACAGCAGGGTAAAGCATTTTTAAAGACAAGATATGTCTTTATAACCAGATTTCATATTTTTATTGTTAGGGTCCAAATCCCTGTTAATTATGGTAACATTTAACTGTACAACTCGGGTCTATTGAGGGTCTTTTTATGTAAATGATACTGAATCTATCAGTTATTCTTGAATCTAGTCACAAGCAGTACTGTGCAGGTGATTTGTTTAGAACTGTCCCCACACATCTGCAGTTGTGTTACTGACTGACTGTACAAAAAGGCCCATTTATTCAGACATTTGAATACCAGGAAATTAGACGTCCTGCTGTCCCGGTTCACAGACTGAAGGTCGAGCGTCTTCTCAGAATGAAATAACATTTCATTTTTAAGAAAATTGCAATATTGTGTCTGTTTTTGCAACGTCTGTTAACTTGTGTTAAATATGGATTACAAAAGAGCCACTTTGAATAATTTAATGAACTAGATACTTTATGAAAGACAGGCGACATCTCCCTGTAATACTAATAATGCATACAGACAAAAGCTCTGTATAAAAAAAATCTTCCTATGGGGTGTGGAGAAGACGTACGTACTTGTGTCTTTATTTTTTTATTTTTTGATATTAATGTAAATAGACTACAGCATGTGTAGATTTTGTGTATTTCTGTTTATTTGATATGAAAGATATTCTTATGGCTCGTGTGAATCCACCTTTGCATATTTGTAACATACATGTATGTATATTAGAAGACAATATACATGGCAGCTAAGTGTGTGAGAAAAGGCCTTTGCTGGAGATGTTATATTCTGGAGTGCTGTTCTCTGTGTGAAGAGAGTCTGTTCAGAGCAGTCGGGGGCCACAGTGTTCAGAATGAACTTTTTTTATTTTTAAGATTTAAAAGCACAATTATTCCTTCTACAAGACTGCATTAGATTTATTTTATCTGTCGCCTCACAGCAAGAAGGTTCAAGGTTCGATTTGATTCCTCTATCCAGAGTTTGTACCCCCTTCTCTCCGGCTTCCTCCCACCTCCAAAAACAAGCACTTTAGGTGAATTGATTGTTCCAAATTGCCCGTAGATGTGAGGGATTGTTTGTCTTACGCGTGGCTGTCTGTGCGTTCTCGTGATTAGGCAGATGAAAGCATTCACTCCTTT
The DNA here is from genome assembly GCA_013358685.1 of Antennarius maculatus. Taxonomy (NCBI): domain Eukaryota; kingdom Metazoa; phylum Chordata; class Actinopteri; order Lophiiformes; family Antennariidae; genus Antennarius; species Antennarius maculatus. The sequence continues at coordinate 892,080 of CM023618.1, read as the reverse complement.
TTCCTGACATTAAAATGTAATATATGGGCAAAAATATAAAGATTCCTATCATTGTTCGTAAATGGTTTGTTGGATAGAAACCTCCAGAGTCTACCTTAATGTAACGTTATAATAAAAGTATTTTCTGTTTGTCTGAAGTACCTTTCAAAACCTTGAAACACGGTGAGACTAAACTTAGGGAATAAAACATTTTGAGAAGAGTAATCAGTACTAAGAGGTTAACAATATGTGGTTGGGCAGGGCAGCACTCCAAGACTCAAGACAATTTTGATAATTTTATTCTGAAAAAAAAAAGATTGCCCGCTGCTGTTGGGTCTTATTTGTGCACGGCATAGATTGATAATCATGTATGTAAATAAATACATTTCTAGAACAGTAATAACATTTTTCTAACTTTTAATGTGATCAGTTTATATATTACCACTTTTTCAAGGTACCAAATAAAATGTCATGTATTGTATATTCCAGGTTAATCTGATGATACATTGTTTGCTGTTTGTTTTATTGTGTCATAAAAGCCCATTTTGTGACAGTGTTGTTACTCTGAAAAAACATCACTCTCACACCTATGTCGCAATAAACTACTCTTTAGATTATTTTGTATGTCATTGGTAATTAATCAGTCAAAGGGACAATGAATTCATGATCTCAATTGATGAATCAGCAACTGAGCACATTTTATAAATGTGTATTATTAAATAGTGTCTGATTGTTTTTCATGTAATAGTGAGTGCATAGTATAGATTACTGTGATTCTTAGAGAGTCAATACAGTGTATGTGATAACGTCTACAGTGTACTTTTTCAGAAAAAAAAAAACATTGTGAAAAGTTGGGTCACAGTTGTTCAAAAGCCAGGTAAAATTTATATTAAAAAATGCTTGTAAGTGTATAATATACCAAAAATCTTTGAGATGTGACGATTCCTCAGACATTATGTAAGTGTTTTGATGTTGCAGCTAGTCAAAGTGGAGTTAATTATTACTTTTGTACAGTATATGTACCCACAAGGTGGACAAGCGGGTGGTTGCTCCTCTACAAAAAAACAATGTATGGATGGATGTAATTGTTCTGTAATGAAATCTTTGGCAATTTGGTTTTTGTAAGGTTTAAATTTCACATGGCAGATGAATTAATTTTTCTAAAGGGAAAAAGCAGCCAAAACCAAATGTTTTAGCTGCTCGCAATTTAAAAGTTGGTTACATCTACTCAAAAAGTGAGATCCTGGATCCTGGACAAAAAATTATTTCCTCCCCCTTCATCTGTATTCTTTGTCTAGCTGCTGTGAGTTGATTGAAATTATTTGCAGCAGACAAATGCTTTTAGGTATATTTTGAAATGTTTATGAAAATTAAGATGTACTTGACGTAATTTAAACCTGGTATCAAATTGTTTGAATGAATGAGGGATGCTTTGATTGACAGACAAATGGAGCAATGAGGCATTTGAAACCTCATTATCAAAGAAAGGGTGTGTACCGGCGGCGGTACAGAAATAGTAGGGTTGTAAATACATTTCGTTTCATTAGATCATATCCGATAGACAGATCGTTTAACCAATGAAAAGCTTCAAGATGGTTTATTTTTATTATTGAGCCAATGGAAATGAATGAAATTCCTAACTGGGCGTGGCAGCAACATATCCGTTTCAAGAATGTTAACCCCTGAACAGATGGCGGCTTGACGGGGAGTTCTCCCAGCGAAAACCGGACCGGGTGGAGGCGCTGATGGAGGATCATATGCCAGAGACCCGAGTTGGTTGTCCCGTCAGGAGCAGGGATGAACCCTGATCGAAATCTGATCAAATCAAGAATTTCTTAACTCCGGTCCTGATTTTTTCTGGTATTATCTCGGATTTGTGGTGGAGGCCTCAGAAGAGACATCGGACTAAATTTGGCTCGTCGCCGACCCAGAGTGCAGGAACAGATCTTTGGGGCCGTTGAGAAAGTCTCGTAAAATGTATTTTCTAGAATTTGTCTGTTTTGTTAAAAAATATATTTAATCTCTTGAGTCAATAGCGCTACACTATTTATAAAAAGTAGAATCAATGCTGAATATAAAACAAAGATAACGAGAGAAGCTATCTAGATGGTTAGCCCGCTATTGTAGTTAGCTAACTAGCAGTGGAACTAGCATGCTAAATGAATGAATGAATTGACTCACAGCCACGTTTTACTGCTTATATTAACAAAAATACATCGTATATTACACATCTACGCAATATTTATTCCTGCAGTTGCCTGTCTGGTCCACTCCTCGTTGACTGTTACAGTGCCTGTCCTCAAATGGACATGAACGTGGTTCCTTGGAGTTGGTGGACTTGGTGATCTTTTAATGTATTAGTGACCACAGATCAGTCATGTTGATGGGACTGTGGAGAAGCTAATCATAGAGAGCTACAGATATTTGCACAACTTGGATTTGGCTTTGAACAGCCTTCACCCGGTCTTGGGATGGGAAACACGGTGTCATGCTGCGCCTCCCCCGAGTCGAGCCCCAAACTCCCCTCCAGACAACCGGCAGAGCGGCTGGAGGAGATCCAGACGAGCACCGAGGTGAGCGACGACAACACCGTGCCCTACCTGCAGCACATCAGCGACAGAGAGGTCCCAGATGGTGGGTGTCATCCTGATGTTTCACACACTGTCTGGTCTGATGATGAGTTTAAGCTTTATTTGTCTCTAACGTGAAAGAATAAATGAAACACCTTCTGATTTCAAACACCAGAAGCCATAACTGCTGAACAGCCAAAACAAAATGTAAGGCAATCTTTTCAGGAGTTGTCAACTTGCCATCCGGCTCCCAGGACATGGATGAGGAGGATGAGACTTTTGGCATCATGTGAACTCCAGCATCACACAGTAAAACAAATAACTAGACAGTAGCTCGGCTCTTCAGCTTCTTGTTGTGTTTTTAAACCTAAAACCAACGGTTCTGTGATGCTTTGACCCATAGTATGATTTCTTAATGAGAACCAGTCACTAAAGTTGGCAATCACATTGACATAATTAGTCATTCGATAGTTTTTCTGGTGAAATATCTTGCTAACAGCACTTTTTAGGTTATTTAAAATTTGCCAACTCCTTTGGTTACCCTGGTAACAGAAATTAACAACCTCCTCGCCTGAGGGAACAAACTTGTCAGGTTCTTTTTGCTAAAATAAGGCTTTGTTGTTGCTGTCATGTGTCTTCTTTTCTCAATGTTGTTGTTTTTTTTTGCATGTCAAGTTATTGAAGTGCAAATTAATTAGAAATAGAGATCATGCAGAAATTACAAAATTATATTCAAGTGTCAGCTGCTAACAAATGGGCCAAATTTCAGACATCACCAGATCTATCGGGTCATGCTTTGCTCGATGCCCTTAAGGGTTCACCTCAGGCATGTAGCATCAGTCTTAGGGCGTCGTCCCCTCATTGACTCTTATACCTCCACCACGTTCAATCCATTCATATTAAAGTACAGCATTCAGCAGCGTGAGGGTGAGAAACTGTCCTGACTGCATCCCCCCCCCCGTCTCGCTGTCCTCACATCACACATTCTGCTTCCTAATCCCTGTCTTTCATGCAATTATTATACCACCATTATCTCTGGTAATCGTCTTTACGCCAATACAGAATGATTGATCTGAACTGATCATAATGACATTGTAATACCCACACATTTGCAGCTTATAGTATACAGTACTTGTTTTACATCTTCAGTCCACTACTTAACACTTTTAAGTCACAAATGAAATCTGTAATTTCTTCCAGTGACTTTATTCTGCGATTCCAGTCCGTTTATGATTGTAGTTCAGTTCATATAGTTTCTCCATGATTGATAAAAGTGAACGTACACCACGTACATCTGTCCTTTTGGCCTCATCTGAAGTGAGAGCTGTTCTCTACACAAAGAGTCTCTGTTGTCAGATGATCTGTATTCAATTATCTTTTCTTAATTCAGCTCTTATACGCTTTTTTTTTTTTTTTTTTTTTTGGTCTTAGAACTGGCCCTGGAGTCGAACCCATCGGACCACGCCCGAGCGAGCACCATCTTCCTCAGCAAGTCCCAAACAGACAGTGAGCGATCGTCTCGTGACACACACACACTCACACACGCAGCAGCGATACACACCGACTGTCTGCCCTGAGAACCTTTAAAAGCAAACACAGCAGTGCAAAAAGTTCAGCTTGAAACAGTTAAACGTTTGGTTTGTCATGACTGAACTGAACTGTTGGTAAGACCAGCCGATCAACCGGGGGTTTAGCAGACTTTGATGAAATAGTTTTAACTGGATTCAGAGCTAGTTGTGGTCAAATGTGGATGGATGATGTTTCTTTTCATTTAAATTTAATTTGTGTTTTTATCACTTTTACGACCGCAGTTTCTGAAGTTGTGTGCAGCGTATAAATTTCTTACTTCTTAGATAAATATCTTACTTCTTAGATAAATATCTTACTTCTTAGATAAATATCTTACTTCTTAGATAAATATCTTACTTCTTATATAACGTGATGGTGAGTTCAGACGCCGCTGCTGGTCAGGAACTCTTTTCCAGGGGACTTCCACCCATCGCTGAGCCTGCGGTGTGTGTGTGTGTGTGTGTGTGTGTGTGTGGTGTGAAAGACTCGTGTTACAAAGGCTGAGTGTGTGTGAGGCAACAAATTCAGCTGACAAACCGCGGCCGCTCAGGGGGACTAGATGTTGTCACTGATAACATTGTCATGCTGATGGTTGTGTAACACAGACACGTAATGAACTCCTGACTGATGCCACCAAGTTTATTCTGAACTCTGTTTCTAATTTGTTTTATTCCACTTCTCTCTTCTTTTGCAGTTCGAGACAAGAGGAAAAGCAACCACATAAACCACATCAGTCACGTGAGTGTGAACGTCTGAATGCTGAACGGATAACCCGATGAACTGGTTGTCTGTTCAGGGTTTATGGTGACGAATTGATGCGTCTGAGATGTTTGTGTTTGTGAGCAGCATCCAGATTTCTGTTGTTTTCTGTGTGGAAAAAGAAGGAGAGCACCTGAACATAAACTCTGCTGCTTGTCCCGTATCATCAGAAAATATGAAATCAATCCAAATCATTTAAATACACTCGTTTAAATACACTCATGAAGCCTGACTCCTGTGATATGGATGCCTCCAGGTGTCTCCTGGTCCACTCTCCAAGAAGTACAGCTCCTGTTCCACCATCTTTATAGACGACAACACCGTCAGCCAGCCAAATCTCAAAAGCACAATAAAATGGTGAGACAGTTACACAAACACACACACACAAACACACACACACAAACACAAACACACACAATGATGTGCTTTCAGAAGTCGGTTCACTTGGGAAGAAGTCATGTCTGTTTGAAGCTTGGCTACAGTATTTTCCGCACTATAAGGCGCATCTAAAAGTCTTTAATTTTCCCAAAACCCGAGAGTGCGCCTTATAATCCAGTGCAGCTTATATATGAAAAAGTTTTTAGGGTAGAACATTCATAAAGATGAGTTCTCAGGTGAGTTATTTGAGTTATAAACTGTTCAATAGAAACAGTTTGAAGACTTCTTCAAACAGCTCGTTCTTTGGACTTGACTGAATGATAAAGTATGAAAGGAATCCGCATGAAAACATCTCTCATAAGAAACTTGACAAACTCTTGATTTTAATGGTTATATTAAAGCTAGAAATACAAGAATTAATCCACACTTTGATTTTTTGTTTTGTGTTTTTCCAGCGTCACATTAGCAATATACTACCACATCAAAAACAGGTAGGTGTTCACTCCTCTCCGTTTGAATCATGTGATCGGGGACGCGTGATGACAGGCGTGTGCACCGTGTGTTCTCCAGGGACTCGGACCGGTCGCTGGACATCTTTGATGAGAAGTTGCACCCTTTATCAGTGAGTATGGAACGAGTCTTGCTCTTTCTCCTTCATATCAAATCCAGTCATCCTTTAATCAATCCGTCTGAGAAACTTCAACACGATGCTGCAATTTATTCAGCTTCATTTTCATATTAACTGAATAACAGAAATATTGTCCGTTCGGATCAGAGACGGGGTTTTAAACACTCAACTGGTGTTTCAGCCCCTCTGTGAAGCTGTGCTAACTTCCAAGTAGAACACATGAGGGGTGGTTGTTGTCAGGGGTCATTCAAAGGACTGATTCAACACAAGAATGTATGTGTGTGTGTGTGTGTGTAGCTTTGTAAATGGTTTCCATTGAGCTGCAGACTTGTGATAATGAGGCATGAGTGCGGTTCCATTCCAGAGAGAGGCTGATGTTTCCCTCCAGACTGAAGATGACATTAAATAAACTGAAGGGTTTAGAAAAACATTTGAACAAACACAAGTGTTTGTTTAAAAGTAACTCTCAGGTGAACATTTCTGTTACATGGCTGCCTTGATCATTTCCCCATAGGGGATCGTTATAGTTGATCTTCATCTTCGACTTCTTTTTCTTCTTGTTCTTTTTCTTCTGGTTCTTCGACTTCGTCTTCGACGTCTTGTTCTTTGTCTTGTGCTTCTTCGACTTCGTCTTCCTTGTTCTTCTTGTTTTTCTTCGACTTCGTCTTGTTCTTGTTCTCCTTCTTCTTTTTTTTCTTCTAAAATGACAGAAGACCGAAATAACTTTAGGAACATCTGGTGTCACAAAAATGTCCTATGCACTTTAGTTGATGATCAACTCACTTTTGCAAACTTCCAGATATAATGCACTAATTTTTAAATTGTATTTCCTTTTAAGTATTGTTTTTTAGTGTTTTTGAAGCACTTAGTACTTTCATCCAATGAAAAATTGTAAAATGTTTGAATGTGATTGAAGTGCTTTTAGCTCTTGTGTTTCAAAGGGAAATAAAAACATGTCTCAAACTGCACAGCTTCCTGCAGCTAAATTCCGTTTTGTCGTGGAGGAACATTATCAATTCACGGCTAAAAAAAATTCATCTCTTTCTCACACACCTGTATCTATACAAGCTTTTCTATCAGACCAAGTTTTGACCCGTTATTTGCAGATTGTTGTTTTTTGAGGATCTCGTTACCACATCCCCCTCCCCCTCACAGAGAGAGCCGGTACCAGCGGACTACTCCCGCCTCGACCCAGAACACAAACTCATCTACCGCTTTGTCAGGACGCTCTTCAGCGCTGCACAGCTCACTGCAGAATGCGCCATCGTCACTTTAGTAAGTCTTTAGACGCTCCAGCAGCTTTGCTTTCACAAATGTAGAATCATGGTTTTATTGCTGGAATCCTGGGAATCACTTTGTGGAGTTTGTGGTGTGGCTGAATGCAACTTTCATCTACAGCCTTTGCCCCTTACAAGAATTAAAATCTGTATTTATTATTCATAAATTGGTTTTATTATAGATCGGTTCAGTAATATGTGTATCTAATTGATGTCTTTAATGTGAGAGACTTTCAGAGTTGCTCTAAATGCTAGACGGACATTGTCAGAATGTCTAGTGGACAGTAAACTCATTCACAGTGGAATTCAGTGTGATACACAGGTGTATTACCGCCAACTGGCCACCAGGGGGAAATGAAGTCCTTCATATGGACTTAACCTGAAAAAGAAGCCTAGAGGCCAGGGCCAAACATAAAAATTAACACATTATTTTTATGTTTGCTCATGCAGCAGAGTGCATTATATGTAAAAAAAAAAAAAAAAAAATGAAATGGGCCATTAATTGAATGTGCGCCTTATAGTCCAGTTCAGAAACCAGTGTAATGGATAGGAGACTGTTGGTACGTGATGCAGCAGCACTAACCCGGTTGTTCACTGGGATCTTCTGACTGAACCCCCCCTCCCTCCTCAGGTGTATCTGGAGCGCCTGCTGACCTACGCTGAGCTCGATATCTGCCCCGCCAACTGGAAACGCATCGTCCTGGGGGCAATTTTGCTGGCCTCCAAGGTGTGGGACGACCAGGCTGTGTGGAACGTCGATTACTGCCAGATTCTCAAAGACATCACTGTGGAGGACATGTGAGTGTGTTTCACGCATAAATGGGATGTTTCAAGCTACGTCACGTTTCTGTGTGCCTAGATCGAGATTTTCTATGGATTTCTGCTGATTTTAGCTAAAATTGAACTGTAATAAATTCTGTGAACATCTAAATCCTTTGAAAAACATTTTAGCAGGGGGTTGGGTACCTTTTTATCTTGCATTAACACAATTATTCGTTGCGTTTTTTGACGAACAAATGGATTGTCATGTTTGAGTCACAGGTAGAGTTTTTGGTGTGGATGACATTTTTAATAAAGGATTCGAAGTTTCCATTCCTAGAAATCAACAGAAGTGTTAAAGCAAATTTAAACAAGACTGAGGTGAGCGAAAAGTCACCTTAAATGTAAAAAAAACATAACGATGTATGATAAGATATCTGAAACGGACTATTACAAAAGAAATTAGACGTGGCAGAGGAAGCATTTTGTGTTTACTGTAAAGACTGGATTAACTATGGTTCCTGTGGATGCGTTGTGTTCCTGGAACAGGCATCTAAAGTGAAAAAAAAAAACATGGGAAATCTTTTCTTATTGGGAGCAACCATTGATTGAGGTCTGCAATTATTTAAAATGAAACATACAAATTACTGGAGAACTTTGGCAAAACCGATTGCATCCAACAACATGAATTCTCTTCATGTGTTATTTTGGGTCTGTTGTTTTCTTTTATCAATAGTTTCAATTTCAATCGGTTCTAAATGACTGAAAGCTCCCTGAAACCCCCCCCCCCCTCATCATTGGTTCAGTGTTAACAGTTCAGCTCAAAAAATAGTTTCCTTTGGGTGTAATGTTTTAACATAGATGTTAAAGTTAGGGGTTAATTATTATTATTATTATTATTATTACTATTAATAATCATAATTTTTTTATATATTTATATTTTAAATATTATTGTTATTCCCTTTCCCCTTATGTCGTAATTTTCTTTAATGTATATTCTCTGTTTGTCTGAATGCTGCTGCAACATGTAAATTTCCCAGTTTGGGATCAATATAGTACAATATTTTCCACACTATAAGGTGCACTGGATTATCGGGCGTATTGTCAGTTTTGATCAAATTAAAGGCTTTTAGCTGCGCCTTATAGTGTGGAAAATCCAGAATAGCTTATCTTAATGTTAGGGTTAGGGGTTAGAGCTGGTGTTGGTAGTGAGGGTTAGGTTTGTGCCTGTTGGTATTACTGCTGTCATGGTGCACATCTTGGTTCCAGGGGGTTTCTGAGGTCCACATCCTGAAGACAAGGACTGAGGGCTTGTTAACAAACACACACACACACCAGGGTTTTTGGCAAAACATGTTTGTTTCACCGCAGAAAGGAAATAAAACAAGGACGCACTTCAGGCGGTCGGATGAGGAGCAGCGATTGAAGCTGGAGCGTCTCTGCTGCCGCTGGAAGCAAGTGAAGAGGCCAGAGGCTCTGTGTGTGTGTGTGTGTGTGTGTGTGTGTGTGTGTGTGTGTGTGTGTGTGTGTGTGTGTGTGTGTGTGTGTGTGTGTGTGTGTGTGTGTGTGTGTGTGTGTGTGTGTGTGTAAGAGAGATTGAAAGTGCCTCTGTGTGTTTTGTGATTTGGGATGATGCGTTCACTGCCTGTGTGTGTGTGTTCTTTTTGACCTCCACTCTCTGGCCTGATTTCATCGCTGCCACTGAAGTGTCTTTGTGCGGCCGGTCGGGTCTGGATGGAGGGATGGAGGGACGGGGGGGACGGCTAGACAGAGAAATGCAGGGTCTCAAGTGCTCTCACTGCCTCTTCATAATGGCACTGGCTCTCGCCCACTCCATTAGTTGCCCCGGGAGACCAGACATCACACACACACACACTCATTCCCCCTCTCTCTCACTACCCCTACTGACCAACAAAGCATCCTAGATGCGGTCTCCCTGGCGACCACCTCCCTTGGCTTCGCTCGTCGCTGTGATGATGAGGAGGAGGAGGAGGCAGGATGATGAGGATGTAGCCCGGAGAAGATGATCTGATTCTGATACATGTCTGATTACCTGCGCGTGTGTGTGTGTGTGTGTGTGTGTGTGTGTGTGTGTGTGTGTTGTGCTTGTGATTCCAGTACAAGAGTGTTTCCTGCGGTGAAAGCCACAGTCGCTGCTCAGGTAGCTGCTTTAAAATGAGATTGTTCTTCACTTCCTGTGATGAACCGGAACAGACAGGAAGTAGAACTCTTCTTTTCTTCTGAAGGTCAGCTAAAGGTCGACCCGGGTCGCTGCTCAGAATCCACATCCAGGTCTTCATGTCCCTTTTGGATCGAACAGGAGCCTCTCTCGTGTTTCACGTGTGCTTATTATGGGTCTGTTAAAATAGGTCATTCATTGAGGGTGCGCCTTATAATCCAGTGCGTTTTATAATCCAGTGCGTTTTATAATCCAGTGCGTTTTGTAATCCAGTGTGCTTTATAGTGCAGAAAATATTGTAGGATTAACCCTTCTCCAGGCAAACCACAGACGACCATTCCTAGTTCTGTTCTGTACTTTATTTATGAATGCATTTTCAGTAAAGTTTGGTTAATGTGACTATTTTAAGTTTACAAAAATGACATTTTATTTTTTAATATAGTACAGGAAAAACTTTTTTACTGACACTGAGAACGACGTTACTCCCAATAAAGTTCTATCTATCAATCAATGGAAAATGGAGTTTGAGAGCCGACCTGAGTTCATCCCTGGATGTTTGTCTGTCTGGATTAACGGTCACCTCTCGTCCCTCTAATCTAGGAATGAAATGGAGCGCCACTTCCTGGAACTCCTCCAGTTTAACATCAACGTTCCAGCCAGCGTCTACGCCAAGTATTACTTCGACCTGCGGCAGCTGGCCGACGACAACAACCTCAGCTTCCCTCTGGAACCCCTGAACAACCAGCGCGCCCAGAAGCTGGAGGTGAGGAGCCCCCAGAGACGGCCACCCCGCCCCCCCCGCCGTCCAATCAGCTTCATTCTGCAGCACACGAGCCGAGACTTCAGATTAAAATCTGTCCTGGTGAAACTAGCAGCGGCTTTCAAGCCCCCCCAAATCAGAATAAAGTGCAGTCGTACCCCAACATAAGTTTCATCAAACGACATTTCCCCATTTAAAATCAGTCATTTGAATGACTGTGTGTGTGTGTGTGTGTGTGTGTGTGTGTGTGTGTGTGTGTGTGTGTGTGTGTGTGTCCGTCCGTCCGTCCGTCCTTCAGGCCATTTCTAGACTCTGTGAGGACAAGTACAAGGACCTGAGCCGGGCGGCGATGAGGAGATCCTTCAGCGCAGACAACCTGATCGGCGTACGACACTCCAACGCTGTGCTGTCATAGGTGGGCCCGCCAAAGATACAGCACCCCCCCCCCCCAACCCCCTCGAGGACAGTCACCTGACAGGGTCAAGGCAGCCAATCAAGCAGCTTTCAGCTTCAAGTCCCGTATTTATTTGTGACGAGGAAGGAATTTCGCTGCTGCTGAAGGATTAGACTGAAGTTATTCTGTTTTGCTTTATGTCACTAAGTCCAATCAAGACTAAAGCCACCCCCCCCCCCCAAACATGAATGAATCATGTATTCATACCACACACACACTTTTAAACTCTTCAAAGGGCTCAGTCATTTCTTAAAGCAGCGCTTTAGGTTTTCATTTCTTTTATTTCATTATCAAACAGTAACTTAAGGTGAATAATTAGCACCTTTGTGGGGACTACTTTTAGAAGCGGAGGAGTAATCCACGTTTGGTTCTTTTCCTGCGTCCCCGTCCCCCCCCCACTGCAGGAAGGTGTGTGTGAGATAAATACAGTAACAGTGTGTATTTGTCACAGAAGGAGCACGTCAGTCAGAAAAAGATGTTTTTAGTCATTTCTGGGTGAATCAGACCACCGGATCGCTGGTTTGGATCGACCCTCAATCACCTGTTGGTTTTGGTCTTTTAATGTGATTTATGGATGATGGGAAGTATTGATTATCAGAAGACAAAGCTGCATCAAAGTTTTTACGTCACTGAGGTTTAAAACCAGGCGGTGGGGGTTCATGGTGTTTCACTTGTTAGTGTGAAGCGATGCTGAAGTGAACAAACCTGACCTGTCAGCAGGTTACCGTGGTGATTGTCCCAATCAGAGCTTCTGAACAAACTACAAAATCCTAAGGGGGAAGATAGATGGACGCCCCCCCCCCCCTTCTTTTTGCTTACTATGTAGGCTAATAGCTGTGAAACGTGTTTGTTTTTAATTAAAAAAAGCAGATGGAGTATTTTGAATAAACACTAATCCTGTTACAACAAAACGATGTGTTCATGTGTGATCTGTCACCATCAAGTGAAGGATGGATGGGGTTTGTTGTTGTCGGGGGTAACCACTCCGGGATCCGGGACATGCCTCACCCACAACACACACACACACACACACACACACAAATTAAAAAGTTAATAAAATACATGTATAAGGAACGTCACATGGGGCAATAGGGGATCGCGAGCCCCCAACACGTCAGTGAAACAATCACCTGGACGAGTTGTGTTAGCCTTTAGCATCAGTATGCTAACATGTTTTTTAAAAAAAAGTTAAATTTACAGTTCAAACGATCAAATTCCTAAACTGATCTTCCACTCAAGAGGGAAGACCTGATATTCTCAGCAAAACATTTGTATCCTGAACAAATGGGTTAGCTGTCAAATTCAATTTGATTTGATTGCTGTTGGTGTATAAAGTTATGCATGTTAACATTATTATATTGATAAATGAGTTTTTTTCTAGGTGTTTTATTTATTATGAATTGTTTGAATTTTATTCCTGTAAAGTTGCCCATGAGTTAAATAATCTGATCTATGGAGTACTGCATTCCTCAACCAGTTTTCACATATAAGTACCGTAATGCTTTGAGATACGAGTTTAATCCGTTCCTAAATCAAACATTTTCCCATTTAAAATAAATTTAATCCAGACTTGTAAAGCCTCAAACTCCCTAAAAACATTTTGTTATCCACCAATAGACATGCAGACTTTACCTGTGTGTAATTAAATTCTATGTTAACGTAAACAATGATATGAAGAGACACCAAAAGTCACAAGAACACACGACCTACGAGATCCGGTCTCAGCTGATGTATCCATCCGCCGACTAGCCTGATGTCCCAAAGCACAGCTCATATCTCGCGTTTTTGCTTGTATGTCAAACAAAAATAAGGACTGAATGACGGCTCCTGTGTGGAGCAACTCGTATCTCAAGGGACAAACGCGTTTACATCTTCGTTGCTCCGTCCGTGTTCTGAACGAAAAGGGTGACAATTCTGTAACGTGCACTACTTTTTGTAACAATGAATGTTACACAACTTTTCAGATGTGCTCAACAACAGCTTGTGTAGAAAAATGACAAATGAAAGATGGAGCTTACACACGACACCAGCACCAAACTCAGGATCAACTCGGGTTTAATTCCAACATTAGAATCAAAATTTACAATACCTCATAGCCTTTGAGTGACTATCAATATGAAAGCACATTTACACAACTAATAAACCTAAATGTCAGGTTCGACCAACACTTATTGGCACTCACCATCACTCGCTTCATCACAGTTGCTCAAAGTAACTTAATAAATTACAAGTGGACAGACAGCAGGTTAAAAACACTCAGACAACACAATGAAATATTAACAGGCAATCACAAAGATGGAGAAAGAAAAAAATAACTTTGAATGTGCTTCATTTTCCAAATCTCCTGTTGTGTGTGTGAGTCTTTCCACTGAGGGACAGGTGTGTGTTCATTATCAGCTGAGCTCTAAGTGTGGCCCCTGTAAGGACGGACGGGACGTCCCCCAAGTCCAGATGAGCCGTATTAACCCTGCTGGTTGGATTTTCCTCTCTAGAACTTTTTTTTTTTTTAGTGTTGTTAGATATTAATTTGGTGATGAAAAGTATCTTCTAGCAATGTAGTTATGTTGTAAACGGGCTAAAATAATGGAAAATGTTCAAATACTTGTTTCATCCAACCAACATAAACCAACCCCAAATATTAAACTTACAATGTTCCAAACTTCACACAAAAATAGTAAACTAGTGGGGTTTTCTGGTAAGTATCAGTATCAATTAATCTGACATTTGCTCTTTGTGTTTGATCAATATGACATCAGAGATCGGTTGAAATATCAGAGATGAATCACATATTTTTATACAGAGGTATTCAGATTAAAGGGTGTATAAAACTGAACATCAGATATGTCATAAAATCATTTAAAGTTGGGGTTCTTAGAGACCTTTAGCAGCTCACATTGAGCATAAGAAGTCATAAAAACAATCCACAACATTTGCAGTAGCATCTACATTCCTGTAATCCATACATTTTTTTTATGTATTGATAACAGGAATGCTGATCTGACAGGTTCCTGAAGCGGAGAACATGAAGTGATCGATTCCGTGGAAAACCAGCAGAGGGCGCTAAAGACTCAGCTCAGCTTAATAGTTCACACAGCTGGGATAATATGAGACTTTAGAGACTTAAACTGATGGACTCCATCAACAGGTCATTAATTTACAGAATTTTAAAAAATCATTTTAATTCCCCAAATACTGCCAAGACTGAGAAGCAATTCCTCTGGGCTGTAGCGCCTGTAGTCACACAAAACACACCAGATCACACTGACACAAGGGAACACCATTATGTACACGTTTATACAGTTCACATCAGACAAGCTTTGTTTCTCTGATGTCACACACTTAGCTTCTGGCAGTGGCATTGGCTGGTTACATCCTAAACATATTCACATTGTACGACTAATTTGCTTTTCTTACACAAAATTTACAATATTTACATAAATAAATAAGTTTTCCTTCTTAGTGCTCGGACTAAGCAGATAGGAAGTAGTGTGTGGATCCATTTAACGCTCATACTTGCTCAGAAGCACTTTGAAAGGTTGAAGTCTGTACAAAAGTCTCTTAAATATGTGTTCTTTTGTTTAAATTCTTATTCACATGTTCAGTCCTTTCATTTTCACTTTTAACGCTCTGGATCTGCTGCTGCGCCTTCCTCAACATGAAATCCAGCTCATGTGTTTGTCCGCACTCACATTGTGAGGTATTCAGATTCTCTACCAATGCAGATGGAGTAGAGCGTGTGGTTCATATGTGGGATGGCACCGCTTTGTGGTAGATCCCTGAGGTCAGCCCAGTTCCAGTATGACCAGTTAGGGCTGTGCTGGCCTCGCTGTACATGGACGATGGTCCGGTGGCTTTCCGCAGCCAGCAGGGGCAGCACCGAGCTACAAACCTCCTCCAGGACTCCAAGGTTTTCCCCGACCAAATCCAGACCCCTGAGGTGATTCCCACCACCAAACACATGAAGTACTTGAGCATGAAGATGGCGTAGTCCGGCCCCACGCCGGACCGCTGGCGCTCCGATGGGCAGGAGCAGGCCAGGGCCCGCTCCCAGCCGGGACGGTAGTACTGCTCGTAGACCAGACAGGCCACCACGATGGTGGCGGGAACGGTGTAGAGAACGGTGAAGAGCCCGATGCGGATCATGAGCCGCTCCAGTTTGTCCGTCTTGGTGCCGCCTTGCTTGATGATGCTCCGGATGCGGAAAAGAGAAATGAATCCGGCGAGTAAGAACAGTGAGCCTGTGAAGAGATAGACCACCAGGGGCGCGAGAACGAATCCTCTGAGATTCTCCAAACTTTGGTTCCCCACGTAGCAGATCCCAGCCACGGGGTCTCCGTCCACGGAGCTGAGAGCCAGGACCACGATGGACTTCACGCTGGGGATGAGCCAGGCGGCGAGATGGAAGTACTGGGAGTACCCCGCGATGGCTTCGCTGCCCCACTTCATCCCCGCAGCCAGAAACCAGGTGAAGGACAGCACCACCCACCAGATGGAGCTGGCCATCCCGAAGAAATACACCAGCAAGAAGACCAGGGTGCAGAGGGCGGGGCCGGTGGTGTCGTACAGGATGTAGGGCTGGTCGCTGTTCAGGCTGTTGATGGTGCCGCACGCCACCCGCTCGTGCCCCGCCACCAGGCGGATGATGTACCCCAACGAGACGAACAGGTAGCAGGCGGCCAGGAAGATGATGGGCCTCTCGGGGTACTTGAAGCGCTCCATGTCGATGAGGAAGGTGGCCACGGTGGTGAGGGTGGAGACGAAGCAGAGCACCGACCAGAGCCCCACCCAGAAGCTGGTGAAGACGCGTTCGTCGGCCGAGAAGTAGGGCTGGTGGCAGGGCTGAGCGCAGCTGGGGGGGGGGCCCGTCTGGACCTGGCTGTACAAAGCGTGGGACTCCCTCTTGATGGGGACTAGCGGGTCCCGACAGCGGCACTCCCTGTCACACTGAGGCGGGCTGGGGGGTCTCGTGCGACCTTTGGGGGTGGGTTTGGGGAACGGGGGTGCCGGGGTGGTGGTGTCGCTGCTGTTCCGGTCCATGCACAGGGTGTCGTCGCCCAGTTGGGGCAGCTTTTCGCAGCTCATCCTCTCGGGCCACTCGAACCCGTACTGGCTCATCAGGGGGGAGCAGCCCCGTTTGGCCCGTTCGCACACCGAGCGGCAGGGGGGCAGCGGTTTGCGGTAGTCCGGCAGACAGATGGGGGTGTACATGCTGCACAGGAAGAAGAGCAGGTCTGGGGAGCAGCGGATCCGGACCAGGGGCCAGAACTGGTGCACCTCCAGCCCGACCTCGTCCTGGGTGTCGTGGTTGAACTGGTTGGGCATGTAGGTCAGGTTGTAGCCGATGCCCCGGCACATGGGCACCGTGATGGGCTCACACACCAGGTCTTTGGAGGCTCCCAGCGTCAGGCCAGGACACTGGAGCAGCAGCAGCAGGAGAAAGGCCCTGGAGGGGCCACGCTTCACTTTAGACGCCATTTAGAAAATCTAGTATTAAAAATAATAATCCTAATTTAAAGTCTTTAAAACTATAAAAACAGGAATGTTTCTTCAGTTCATCTCGGACTTGAAGAGTTTCCTCCTGATCCCTTCAGCTCCTGATAATCGATGCCGTTTGTCCATAAAGCTGTCAATCATTCACCACAAGCATTCTGGAGAAAGTTCACCTCCGGTGGTCACGTTTCAGTGCTTTTAACGATCCTGAAACATTTTTCAGCAGCTCCGGTGGAGGAGAGCTGAAGCTGAGCAGAAAAAAAAAAAAAAAACGCAAGAAAACCAAAAGCAAGTCTCGGATCCGCGCGTCCGGATCCGCGCGTAACGGAGCCCCGATGCGTAAAATCCACTTTGCGCTCCTGTGCCAGTTTATTCCCGCACCTGCTTCCACATGAGTTTGCTTTTCTATTCAAAGTTTACTGATTATCACAACTGATGGTTGTGCAATCAATCAATCAATCAATCAATCAATCAATCAATCAAAAAAAAAAAAAAAAAGACACACAGTCCCAAACGGATTCAAACTTATTCCGCGTTATAACGTCACGCTTCGTGCGGCTGCAGCCTCCTGTGAGCCCGGGACGGAATGAAGTCCCTGTGACGCCGCAGCACCTCCTCATCACCTCCTCATCACACGCGGAGGGAGTGCTGCGTTCAGGGCCCGGCGGAAATGTCACAACACAGGCGCGGAGGGGATTCCGCGCAAATCGAGGGTGGAAAAAAAAATCTGTCCAATCAGCTTCTGTAAAAAGTCGGTAGTCATTTTCTACAAACGCATGAAAGGCGAACAATAAGTCTCAAATACATGACCACCATCAGTTTAATTCTCAACACTGACCAACGGGAAATAAGTGAAGTTTATGAATACAACTATTAAAGTTAGAAGGGCAAAATTAACTTGGATAAAAATCATAAAGGAGAGAAAATTGATAGAAAGACGACGTCAGGAAGCACTTAAAGTAAAATGCTTTTGTTAAAAATGTAATTGAATCTCAACAATGATAGAAACTTGCTGCTTTTTCATTCGCTACCGATTGAATTTATTTGCTCCAAATCTGCCAGAAAGTAAAAAGTACATTTATTCCATCGATGTAAAGACATCTGAGGTACTGTGTTCATTAATGTTACAATAATATTAACATACTTTTTTTGCTCGAATTTACATATTGAAACTTTTTTTAGTTATTCGGTTAATTCGCAGTCATTAATTTATAAATGATTAATTTTAATTAGAAATGTATGAAAGACTGCTTAGCAGACAGACCATAATGTGGTACACTGAGACCCATTACAGGTCTTTGGAAAACAGCGGGACCTGAACGCACCATCGAGTTGTATTTATGACTTCCTGCTTGTGGGAGTTTACAGGACAGCCTGAATGCATCAGTGATGGAGGAGGTCTGTCCACCCTCTGATACCCCTGTGATACCCCTGTGATGCCCCTCTGATACCCTCACCAACGACCACACACACACACACACACACACACACACACACATTGGTTTTTCAGAATAACAGGTCTGATTTGTCTCTTGTTAAATTCACGCCTTCACTGATCCGGTTTTCATCGTCTCATGTTTGTTGGACACTTTGCACGTTTTGTCAAAAATTTTATGATCATTGATTATTTTCACCCTATTGATGACATCATTTTTATTCCAGCATGTCCAGTTTTCAGAATCCGATCCTTTGAGACGTCCACACTGAACTGAATCCTGCCCGTGTGCATGTAGGGAGGAATATTAATGACTGCTGATAAAGCTCTAATCTAGGTTTGTCATTTCCTGTTAGCTCTGTTTGCTCTGAAGGTGAAAGCAATGCATGATGGTCCGTGGAGCCTCCAGCAGGCCGATCAGGATTTGTTTATTTCTCCATCACATCGGTGTCGTGTTGCTGCTGAGGAAGACTTCCCTTCTTTCTTCTTCTTCTCTCCCTGTGATTTCATTCTCACCCGTCCAACATTATAAAGACTTGATCAATGATTCAAAACACAGATAAATCTGTCGTGTTCAATAAGTGATTTTATGACACAGCTCTGTGTCTATACACTCACATCCCACACTGGACAAAGGTCACAATGCTGTGTGGGGGACAAAGGTCTCAGGGTGTGTGTGTGTGTGTGTGTGTGTGTGTGTGTGTGTGTGTGTGTGTGTGTGTGTGTGTGTGTGTGTGTGTGTGTGTGTGTGTGTGTGTGTGTGTGTGTGTGTGTGTGTGTGTGTGTGTGTGTGTGTGTGTGCTCAACGTATCAACACAAATCAGTCCTGTGTGATTTACCTTCAGGTCGCTTTGATGAATGAAAGCCAGCGATGAGGAGTGTGTGTACACACACACTCTGATGTACTCTAGACCCGTTTGACTGAGACAACATGAGAACACGAGGAGGAGAAAACACTTCTTGTGGTCTGGTGAGCTGGTTCCAGTGTGGCCACCCATATTCCAAACCTCTGTAGACACACTTTATCGATGCTTAAGTAACTAATATCTAGTTAATTATGCACAAGCAAAGTCTGTCTATTGATTGATATTGGTTGTTTATTCCTTTATTTTTCACAGTAATTGTTTCTGCGTTTTTGCCTGATTTTAATGCAGATCTGCTGTTTTGGCATAAATTTTAGTGAAACGTTAGTTGTTAGGTTATTGTTCATGTCAGTCTTGCATATGAACAATCACCAAAGAGATTTAAAAATGTGTCACAGTGTGTATTTTTGCAGATTTGCTTTGTTAGTTTGTTTTATCTGAAAATGATGAATTTTATCGTTTATTGATTTGTAATGTCAATTATGTATTAGACGGTAAGAAAAAAACAAACAAACAAAAATTAAAATACATAATTTGTCATTAAGTGACATCAGAAGTCAGCTTCAACCTGACTGAGGATTTATCATCATTATCGATCAGTAATATTGATTAATTTGTTCATCTACTCAAAGACCAGACAATCATAATCGTCTCGATTCAATAAAAGAACCCCCCCCCCCCCCAAAAAAAAAAGATAAAATCTACAGAAACGAATTATCTACATACTTTATTTCACAATGTAGAGAGGTCAGGTCAGAAACAAAGTTGATAAAACAGAATTTTATGATTTTCTTTGATACGCAAATGTTCCGTTTCATGATTTTCTCTCTGCAATCCTGCTAGTAACCCCGAAAAATGTCCCTCAGGTTTTAGCCGCCCCCCTCCCCCGTACTTCACAACATAATAATAATTAATAATAAAGAGTAAATATATGTAGTTGTAGCTGACAGAACGCAGCACAGACCTGATGAAAGCTGGAACAACCAGGTCACAGGGAGACGGGGGCCCTTCCAGCTTTTGTGTGGCAGCTCAGTGTGTGTGTGTGTGTGTGTGTGTGTGTGTGTGTGTGTGTAGAAGCTATACCCCCTCCTCTCATTTTGGGAGCCCAGAGGCCCTGCCCCTCCCTCTATGACCGTTGTCCACCCCCCCCTCCTCTTGTCTTTTTCTTTCCTCCTTAAACTGTCTTTTGTTTTCATTTTCGTTGGCATTTCTGCTCCGTCGTTGTTCGGGCCCTAAATGAGTCTTGACTGGCCCGCAGGCCACTGGAGAAGCACAAAGGACTGCGTTCTACTCGCTACAGTTGATACATTGTGGACATCCCATAATGCACTAATTGGGGATGACAATTAAGCACGGTCGACACTCAGCTTCAATTTGCCCGCTGCTCGACATTCATCACAAGCAAACGATTCAGCCTCTCGGCTCCCGGTTGGAACATTTTCTCACGTGAAGGTTTTCAGCTTCAGGTCGAGATCCTGGAATTAAAAAACCTTCTCATTCAGGTTGAGGTCGTGAAACAAAAACCTCATGATCCTTCAACTGGGAATCTTAATCTTCCAAAGACGAGTTCATGATTTTACTTACGGTGGAAAAAGTTCCTAGATCCTGATTTGAAGTAAAAATACTTCATTACAAGTCTTTCACATAGAAAGAAGACGAGGAGCAGGAGGGGTTTTAGCGGTTTAGTTCATGTTAAAATAAAAGTGTAACTTTATTTTCATCTTAAAACCACTGGAGATGTGATGTGCAAGAGAAGGTCAACTTTTTAAAAATTAACCGACTAAACTCCACGTGCTGACGAGGCGTCAACTTCATGAAAGTAAATTTACAGTAGAAAAAGAGGATCCAAACATTTATATTCATAAAGATGCTCTTCCTGCTGAGTATGATTACTCACAAAAATAAACCCGCAAGACACCTAAAAGTTGCAGAAGACATCAAATCTAGATGCATCCAGACAAACAACACGAGTATTTCTCTAAACAGAATTCACACACGTTGAATATAAAGAGGTTTTTCTTTATTGGCATCAGTGGCTAGCGGTCAGATTTGAACAAAACCAGACAGTTGGAAGGGCTGATTGAATAAATAAATCAACTTGTTGTACTTGCATAAGAGTTTGACAAGAAACAAAAGTCATATATAAATAATAAAGTGCCAAAGAGAGGAGTTTAAGTGCAGTTACTCTGCTTAAATACTGTACAGTTTCCAAACAAGTCAAGTAAATACTGACGATCAAATGAAAGTTTTCTCCTGAAGTCGTTCACACTCGTTCATCTGTTCACACAGCAGTGAGAATCATTTTCAGTAACAAACCGGCCGTAACATTTCATCTGACACAAGTGGGTGATCACTAGTGATCACTAGAGTTAAAGGATCGACAGGTTTAACTAGTCTCACGTAACAGATTAACCAGCATGTTGGTATTCATGCTTCTAATTACAGCTGGAGATGGAAAATATACAAAAATGATCAAAATATACGAAATGATCAGGGCAGTGAGAGAAAACAAGATTATCAACTAAATCACTATAAGGCGCACCTAAAAGCCTTTAATTTTCTCAAAAACCGACAGTGCGCTTTATAATCCAGTGCGCTTTATAATCCAGTGCACTTTATAATCCAGTGCGCTTTATAATCCAGTGCGCTTTATAATCCAGTGCGTTTTATATATATGATTTTTTTTTTTTAAAGGCCATTCATTGTAGGTGCGTCTTGTAGTCCAGTGCGCCTTACAGTGCAGAAACTACTGTAAATGAATGGGAAAAGTTACACAGATGAAATACAAAAACAAAATCACATTCTTGTTTGTTTTAATACGGCAGGAACAATAAGTCAACAATAACTTAAACATTTATTTTGAATTATCACACGACACGGGAGGAGTTACAGCAAAATAAAAACTGATGTGATCCACTGACGTTAGTGCATTTTCCTGTCATATTTTAATTACGATTTACATTTTGTTCTGGTTATAGTATCACACACGCACACACACACACACACACACACACGCACACGCACACACACACGCACGTCTCAACTTTTCACGACAATTCAAATACATTTCCTTCAAACTTTGTTTTATGGCTCCAAAACACTAAAAACAAACTACAGATCAGATGAATGAGGGATTAACACTGTAATCTAAATAAACGGAGTAAATTTGAGTTTCTCATGGGTGGCAGGACCCGCTTTGCTTCACTGACTCACGTAAACCATCCTCCAGTGACGAGTACAGCCAGGGGGAAGTCTGTCTCCCATCTGAACAATAAGCCTTTTTTGATCTGGTACCAAATCAAAATCATTTCTTGTTCCTTGAAGAAAACATGTAGTCATGACTATGAGGTCATAAAGGTCATCTTAGACATGCTAAAAGATGAAGCTGAATCATGTGACAGACTTGCATGAACAAAGAGAAAAAAAAACGACAAAATGAACGAATGAGTTCAAAAAACATCTTTCGTTTCACATCAACAGGTGGATGGAGGGATTTTTATACTTCCATCACAGTTATCCATCATTTCTGTTTAGTTATCTGGGGGAAACTTCTTCACAAAGTTTTCAGTAACATGACGATCAGTGGAGACGAGTCGCCACGGCTAAATAAAACCAGCTAATCCAGTTCGGCATTTGCTAAAACATATTTATTAGTAAATTATCAAAATAGTTAATGGTTCACTTTCTATGATTAAGAAATGTTTTTAAATAAATTTAGCAACAGGTGCATCAACATTTGTTCATTTCTTCATCACTGTGACGTCATTGATTTGATCCTCAACAATTATTTTTTTTTGTTTCTCACCAAAACCTCCACCTGTTCTCACCGGCGAATCGGATTCATTCCTATTGCAAATTAATTTAGTAAGAAAGTGAAAGTTCATTCATGAGAGTTAAAAAATGAACACAGATCTTTTTTTTCCATTTCTGACTTCATTGTTACCGACATGAACCGCCGGCAGCTGAATTCTGGGTAAAGACGGAGCCGTTTCAATGGAGCAGTTCTTTCAAAATGACAGTCACTTCATCAGACATGAAATCTGACTCTCATACGTTCATTTGTTCTGGAACAAAGAGGCGGCGTTGACGCTCTTCCGTTTGACCAACCAGATCTTCACATTTGAGAGGCTGTTAGCTTGATAAATAAATGATAAATCACTTTCCAGTTCAAAACATTTTCAGTCCATTGATGACTGCTGACAGAGGTGGAAGTTCAAAGTGAAGAAGGTCATTTCTCCATATTCAACCCCCGGAATAAGAAATACCTGAAGGGAGTGATGTGATGACGACGACGGTAAAAGATGTCCTTGATGTCTTTGAGTACAAAAGAGGGTTTAGTGGGGGTGTGTTCGTTGTTCCACACACACAGACAAACACGCCGCTGCATCAGATCAGGTCCTCGTGATGCTCCTCCTGGAGTCACACACCGATCAGAAACAGGCACTTCGTCCAGCATCGACGCCCGGCGGCGCCTCAGGAGTCCTGGTAGGGCAGGTGGAAGCATCCGGGGGTGTCGTCGTCCGGCGACCAGAAGGAGGACGGCCTCTTGTGGTGGAGCTCTCGGCGAACGCAGCGAGGACACGGCTGAGCTTTCTGTCGACATTCAGTGTGGAACACGGCGCCGCACGTGTCGCACCTGCAAACGTGAAGATGAACACGCTGATTGGTCGACAAGTTTCTGTTGTGTGTAAAACCTGCTGGTTCAATACATCACCAGTTAAAGAAATACAATGCTGGACTTACAGCACGTTCTGCACTATAAGGCGCACTGGAATATAAGGAGCACCGTCAATGAATGGCACATTTTAAAACCTTTTCATATATAAGGCGCGCTGTGGGTTTTTGAGAAAATTAAAGGCTTTTAGGTGCGCCTCATAGTGTGGGAAATACTGTCGTTTATTCGCCTTTCACAGATGAGAAAACTCAACATGTCTGTGTTTAATACACTCAGGAGACTTAAGAGCATCTGTTTGTTATTTTCATATGAAAAAACTCTTCCAACAAATTTCCGAATAAACACGTCGTTGCATTTTCCATTCTTTGAGTGTGTGAAGCTAATGCTATCAGGCTTAGCATAGTGAAGTCACTTCCTGGAGCCTTAATGTTAAACAACCTGCATCTAATTTGCTGTAAGGATTTGACAGCAGTATTGCTCTTTTAGTTTACCTCTCAACTAAAACATATATATTTAATATTTCCAAGGTCCATTTTAAAGGAAAGGGTGATGAGGCAACTGTTTCGCTTTTATTCATCTAATTCTGAACAATATTTTGTTTTAAAATGAGTGGATTCTCTCCTCCACATCTGTCGATGTGTCACTCTTGAAGCTAGTCAAGATGCTTGCCGCGGTCACATGACTACCTTCTAAGTTGAAACTCCCAAGCTACCAGACACCAACAAAAAAACAAATGTCCCAATGTTACGAGGACACTGCTAATAAAGTTGCATACACATTGGATTCACGTTCATTATTATATTTAGAAAAAAAAAATTTTTTTTAATATGCTGGTTGTATCATTTTATTTTGAAAATATTGTCTGACGTTATACTGGTAAGTGCCACAAAAAGGTTGGGGAGCGCTGTATTAGACGACCCAGGAGGTCGTAAATGTAGCTACATTATAAGGTTTTAGTGGATCGGTTGAAGGTTGTTCAAAACCACAGAAACAGTTTGCTGCAATGTCAACTTTAATAAACTGGATGATCTAAGAATGGTTGGCTTCCTGTTATTACTCACTTCCTGCACCAGTAATGTCTGAGTAACAAAGTCAACAAAATCCATTTGAGCCCCAGCCCCAGCAGATACAGCTGCTATCAGTTAGCGCTTCCTTCACACAACATCTCAACGAGTTAGGTGTGTGTGTGTGTGTGCGTTAGTGATAATCCAGCCAGCCCACAGTCTTCCAGGAATCTGTCCAGATCAGCTCTTATCTCTCCGCTGACACGTTCTGGTCTCTGATAGCTCTCTCTGCCCTGCATGAATCCTCTTCAGTATCCGTCACTCCAACCAGCATCCTTATCAAGCAGCGTATTTACGTTTCGGATTTTGACTAATCGCAGAACACAACATCAATTTTGACTGACTCTTGACTCTGAAAAAGATGAGGCATTTTCCAAATAATCTAAATGACCACTCCTTTTGTTTAACAACCTCGCCTCTATAAAAAATGTGAGGAATGAAGACAATATGATCACTGCAACTATGCAAAGGTGGATGCAATACAACTGGAATAGTGTATTTTGCGTATTGGAGACATACAGTGCAGCGTTCGTCACTGTGGATCATAGTATTCTTCTCAGGAGATAACAAGATGATGTGGGCATTAAAAACATAAAGTGGTTTAAGTCATATCTGTCTGACAGATTTCAGTTTGTTCGTGTAAATAATAAATCTTCAGAACGAGAGAGTCTTCCCTGTGGAGTACCTCAAGGATCTGTTCTGGGGACACCACTGTTTAATCTATATACAGTATGTTACCATTGAGAAATATTATATAAAAACATAACATTAATTTTTATTGCTATGCGGATGATATCCAATTGTAGTTGTCAATTAAAAATTGACAATTACAGATTTGACCAATATGTTAAATTAGAGACCTTCCTCTGGGATATTAAATACTGGATGCTTCACAACCTCTCAATGTTGAACAGTAACAAAGCTGAAGTTATTATTATTATTAGGCCTTAGCATCTTAGAGATGATTTTTCTAACATTGTCATTCACTTAGATGACAGTGCTTTATCCTCTACCAATGATGTCAGGAACTTGGGAGTGATTTTTGATCAGGATCTGTATTTTAACTCTCATATTAAGTCTGTGTCCCAGACAGCCTTCTTTTATTTACAAAGCATTGCTAAAATCAGAAATTTCTCATCCTTTAAAGACGTAGAAAAAAATCATTCATGCCTTTGGTACTTCTAGATTGGATCACTGCAATTCCTTATTATCAGGCTGTTCAAGCTCTTACATTGGCTCTCGATAAAATCTAGAATAAAATTCAAAATCCTCATGATCACGTTTAAAACGGCTCCGTCTTACACTGATGATCTCATAGAACTGAATCACCATCCCACGCAGAAGTTTTAGCTATCTGGCTCCTTTACTCTAAAACAATCTCCCGGCCTCAGTCTGGGGGGCAGACACCCTTATCTTATTTGAGAGTAGACTCCAAACCTTCATCTTTAATAAAGCTTACCATAAGGAACAACCTAGATTCCTTTAGCCACAGCGAATCAGTTGCCTCCATCTAACCCTGTCTTCTGCTATCCTCATTGATTTGATCCGCATGTTTGATTTGGCAAAAGTTTTACGTCAGATGCCCTTCCTGACACAAACCTCTGTATTTATCCGGACTTGGGACCGGCACAATAAGACACTGGCTTGGCCTAGACTGCTGAGGTTATTTCTCCTATTAAAGGGAGTTACTTTAATTACTTTAGGAGCTTCTGTTATTTCTTTCTTTGCTTTTTGTTGCTCATAATACATTAACGCTTCACATGCTTGTGAGGTACTGTGAGATACCTCTTCTATGGCAGAATCAAGCCCAAAATAAACCTACGACTTTAATTCGTTCTATGACTGAACTCGTAGGTCAAACGACATTTCCCCATTTAAAGTACAGTAAATAAAATCGTTTTAATCCATTCCAGCCCTATGAAAAAAGCCCCAAACCACCTAACTTGCTCAGGAGGTGAACCAGCACCTCCCACTGCCAATTCACACTCAGAAATTTTTTTCTTTTGTCCGACTTGGGTCTTGAACCAGTGACCTCTGGTCCCCAGCCCAAGACTTAGTGGGCTGAGCTACTGCCACCCCTTAAAAACTGAAGGTTAAGATGCTCACCTCCTGGTGGCGCTCTCTTGGAAAGGGTAGATGACCTGCTCGTTATGGCACAGCTCACAGATGAAGCCTTTCTCTCGGCACAAGCTGCAGCTGAAAACATGGGAGCTGGCAAACTTGATCACCTTGGACAGGAAGGGAGCCAGTTTTCCATCAATCACCTGGATGGAGGGGCGAGGGGAAGAATAAAAAAAAAAAACACAATTATTGACATCACAGACATTTAAATTCACAATAGAGTCAGAGCTGATGAAAGATCTGATGCTGCTGTGGTCAGGGGTTACTGAAGTGGTCAGATCGGGATCCCTAAATGGGTCTGCATTACAGTCGATATCTTGTTTAAATGAAAATGTTTGGACTGACAAACATTTTCTGGCTATTTTCTCAACGTTATTACAGAAGCAAAAAGAAACGTTCAATATTTAAATAAGAAAAATAAGTAGAATTACCAAAATTAACTGCAACAGGTAGGTTGAGATGTCCGGTTACCGTTTCATAAAAATCAGAATTGATGAAACTGAAATTCAGCCAAATATATTTAAGACGAAAGAAAGAAAAGAAATATGTTTATACATAGAAATAAATAGATTATATATTTATAAATATTAAAAAAATATAGAAATATACAGAAATGTATTTAACACTTGTTATCAATCAATGTCCCATGTGGCATCCAGGATCAAAAAATTCGACAGAAACTCAATCTTAGGCATCTTAGACTCTTAGGCAACTTCTAAGTAATGTTTTAGATCTTATATATAATCTATTTGGAGAGTCGATGCTTGTGGTGTAATATAAGCAGAAAAAGTTTAAATACACGCACAAACTCAGTAGAAATCAGTATTATCACATTTTAAATTGTCATGTTAAAGAAAAAAGGACGTAAAAAGACAGAAACTGGAGTAAAATCAGAAACACTGTTTCTGTTAGGTTTTGTGATCAAATTTGTTCATAATATAGTTTTAAAATTGATTAAAAGCATCTACATGAACGTGGAATCCTCCCAGTCCTGTAAAAATGACTGGCGGCAAGAAGAGAGGAGGAAAATGGTTAATGAGGTGAAAAACTTTTGAAGGCCACACTTGGCAAGTTCCTTTATGAAATAAACAAATGAAGAGGTGTCAGTAGGAGTCCAGAACACTATTATACTAAAGAG
This sequence comes from Antennarius maculatus, assembly GCA_013358685.1. Lineage (NCBI taxonomy): Eukaryota > Metazoa > Chordata > Actinopteri > Lophiiformes > Antennariidae > Antennarius > Antennarius maculatus. The sequence goes on along the minus strand of CM023618.1, from coordinate 863,982 downwards.
ACTCCCAAAGAGAAGCAGATAGCAACAAGAAAAGTGCAGAACCACAGAGGAAAGCAAAAACTATCTGGTCAATCATATTTGTGATACAGACTGAGCTTTATGAGCAACGAGGAGCGGAGAAAGAGAATGTAACAGAGGAAAGTAGGAGAAAGAGTGGTATAGATATTAATATATATATCATATATATATATATAAGAGAGATTTGATTTTTGAAATCAGGTTTATTCACAAAAGCCGAATTACAAGATAATCACATCTTTTAGACACAAAATCCAAAAGAGATTCCCGCAAACAGGAACTCACATTTCAAAACCAAGTAATATGAAATGTAGGTACATAAGCAAAACATACATGAATTAAACCAACCACTGACTGAACACAAAGAGACACACTCAACACGGAACATAAGTCACCTTTGACACACCACAGAGAGCGAGAGAGAAGCCTGCATTCAGTCACAAGTGGTTCCACCTGGCAGAGCCCTGGACCTCCTCATTGTGTTCTCCTTCATGCCGTTTATAACAGGTTGGGGAACAGAGGAAATCATGCTCTATGTATAACATGAATGTTTCAGGCTGTGACCAACCTGAGTGACTTTCTAGACTGCAGGAACTGTTCAGGATTGTTGCTTATCATTAATACCACTTAATGTACAGACACTGGAACAAATAACACTCTGTACAAGTTAAAATATGAGTTCAGATCAGACTTTTTTGTGTTGTTATATTGTATTTTATTGTTGAGTTCCATTAATATTTTTTTACTTTCACTTTTTACTTTACTCTTTTAAAAAACATTTCTCCATTTAAAATAACTAAATTCATTTTAATTCATTCCAGCCTTGTAAAAAAGCCTTTTTAAATTATGAAAAAAAAAAACCATCTTCTTTACCTACCAATAGTCATTCATATTTTACCTGTGTATGATTAATTATATATATGTATATATATTATATATAAAGTATGGAAAGAAACAAAAAAGTCACACATGAGCTACGTCTTTACTCCAAGAACGAGATCCGGTCCATTTCCAACCGAGAGGTAGGACCTGTTTCAGACCTGTGCCTTCAATAAATCTATTGACATCAACAACTAACTTTTTGCTTTGTCTGGTTTTGTTTGTCTTATAATCACCAGAAACAGTTTACTGCAAAAACAGACAAATATTTTTCTAATTCTGTACATGTCCCCCCCTCTGTCCAACACAGCCCACACCAAACTTCAGCAGCTTTGCCCAGCCCAGTCCAAATGTTCCACATGACAAATGGTTCCCGTGATGGAGGCTGACAGGCTCAGTAATTAAGGCCCTCTATAATTGGACTGGTCAGAATCAAACGGCTGGCAGCACAGCTCTGGTGGCTGACTGGTGTCGAGTGACAGAAGTAAATGGATAGACGAAAACGGGGATAGGGCAATTACTTAAACATATATTGCTTAGTTACACAAGACTGATTTACTAGCGCACAGCATCACATTAATGTCTGAAAATTCACAAAACGACTTCCTTCATTTCCTCATAGACATTCCATACTCCTGCTGTTCCTGATGCAATAAATACTGTATGTGGTGACCATTTTATTACCCACACCAAAGCGACACTAGTGGGCAGGGTCTCAATGTTACTATTTTTCAACAAAGACCTTCTAACTTCTACCTTTTGTACTCAATTTAACCCACATTCAGCAGGGACAACACCAAAGCCACACATTGATGGATGTCCTGTCACGGCCAGTCTGCAGTTAGCCTGCATGCAGATCTGATTGACATTTAGGATCAGCAAGATCAAAACGACTACTGTCACCCATTTGTTGACCGATATGCATTATCATTCATGATTTTATAAACCCATCAACTAAAAGGTTTGATTTCTTGGGTAATAAAGCAACATGATAGAAGTATAAATGGGACAAATACTCTAAAACACACACCATCTCCTCCAATGCGAATTTTCAACATCTGTGGTTTTAAGAAAAAAAACCCTCCATATTTGCTATGACTCTGAATCTAACCATTCAAATGTATTAACATCTTTTACCCTTCTTTGCCTCCAATGCAGAGTCTGACTCTGCTCCATGCAGAGTCCTTGTGCTCCAAAACCTCCTAATCCCCTAAAACTGCTGTTTAACAGCCGTTCACTTGCCCTCCTGTCTCTCTCTCTGTGTCTCTCTCTCACACACACACACACACACACACACACACACACACACACACACACACACACACACACACACACACACACAAACTCAGAGAGCCAGCTGGGATTACATGGCTGAAGAGACCAGGCTAGGATGTTTTGGTCTATCTCATCTGGGGGTTCCCCAAAAGCTTGGAGTAAACTTCCGGATGAGAAGTGTGTACATATTTGCACACATAATTCTGGCTATGCCTTCATCATAGATTAACAAACAAACTTCATGCTGATGTGAAATAAAACTATATTCCATTAAAAAGCCAAAGCAAACGTAGTACAGTATTCCCTTGTTTGTTGGCGTTTCAAGATGCACGGCTTCACTACATTGTGGATTTGTGGTAGGTAGTCACGTGATATCGTACATGCATGCTATCGGCTGACCGCATCCAGAAGTTTGTTGCGTTCCGAGACTCACGGAACACAGCACACTTCTGTGAAACAAAAGGGCTTTAAACAATCTATAAGAGTGTGGGAAAAGGTAGTAAAATGTAAGGTTGTTTAATATCAGTATGGAAAGGGTTCATAGATATTAAAATCACCATAAATAATAAAATAAATAGTTCATTGCTATATCGCGAACTTTTGTTTGTCACGGGTGGTCCTGGAATGCATTACCTGCGAGTAACGAGGGATTAATGTAGTACATTCTGCAGTTATTTGTTCTGGTTTTCAGGTGTCAGATTCATTGGGCAAGCACTTGCTGACACTGGTAAAGATATACCGCCCTTGAACAGGCAGAAACTTCCTGCAGATCCAGAGGAGGAGGGAGAACGAATAGTAGACTGTTGTGGAGATGGAGAGAGGTGGGGACAGCTAAAAGCATGTCAGCAGTGGTGGGAGACGGCAGAGGTTTTCCACCCTGTCCCAGTTCAGCGAATCAGAGGGGATGGTAGATCCATAGCGGTTTTTTAAGACTTCTAACATAACTTCTGCTATCCTTTCGCTGGCTTCAATGGGTCTATATTGTCATGTTTGGGTTTTCCACTAAGCAACCCATGATGTTCTCATAAACAGATGCTCAACAAAGTAAAGTATGTCAAGAGATCAACAGATGGTGGACTTAAAGGGTGACTTGGTTCTTTACTTTTTAACAAAATGAGTGCCACCAATGATGTCATTAATAAGCAACACCCAAACAACAGACCCTAATCCCAACCAAAACCACATGGAAATAGTGGTGGTAATACAACATGACTATTTCATTCAGCTGCTTTTTACACTGAAAACTATTCCAATTATGATGCAAAAATTTTTTGGTTTGCTGTAAAATTTGCAGCAAATTTTTAAAATCAGTTGATTATCTAAATACAATAGTACCTCGAGATATGAGTTTAATCTGTTGTACGTATCTGAAGCAACATTTCACCATTTAAAATATATAAAAACATTTTAACTAACCCCAAACCCCAACTTATGAAAAAAACAAACATTTTTTATCAATTAATAAACATGCATACTTTGCCTTTGTATAATTAATTATATATAAGCTATGTAAACGATGATGATGTATGAAAATACAAAAGTCAAAAGAACACACGATCTACTTGTGAGAAAAACGTGAGATCCTGTCTCAGCTGATGTTGTATCCATCCACCAACACATGGGACAGAACGAGATCTGGTCACAGGTGATGTTGTATCCATCCACCAACACATGGGACAGAACGAGATCTGGTCACAGGTGATGTTGTATCCATCCACCAACTGGCGGTGGTGTCCCAAGCATGACTCATAACTTGGATTTCTCTCGTATCTCGAACCAAAATATGAACACAGCGACGGCGATTATCTCAAATAACTTGTATGTTGATCAGCTCGTATCTCAAAGTAGTACTGTATTCTGATACAGGCATACCCCGGTTGTACCACACCGGGCCACGTCACGGTTCGAGATATTTTTACGCTCATAGGAATTTTGAGACTGTTCTTAGTTTGGCCCGTCACCCAGGACCTATTTGCCAAGGGAAACCCTACCAGGCACATAAAGCCCCTGACAACACAGCTCCTGGGATAGTTGGGGCTATCAAACTCCCCCACCATGATAAGGTGGTAGTTCTAGGGAGATGACAGGCATACCCTTCATTTACAAATGCAATTGCAAATGAAGGGTATGCCTCAATCCTTTAATTTTGGTGACTGAGGAATCTTATCTTCACAAATGGAGTTTAATTGGTTACTACGTTCCCAATTAGTACTTATGGTCACAGTCTGATGTTTGAGGAAAACAGTTTATTGTGCATTTGCAGGGGAAAACCTCCACCTAAACTCAAAGCCATGAGCAGAAACTGAAAATCTTTTTGAGAACCTTTAACATTTACTTAAGAGGCCTCTGTGTTCCTGGACAAGTGTGAGTGGAGAGGCATGCCAGGCATAGAGGGAATGCCAGGGTGTCACTGTGGGAAGCCTGCTACACACACACACACACACACACACACACACACACACACACACACACACACACACACACACACACACACACACACACACACACACACACACACACACACACACACACACACACACACACACACACTCACACACACACACAAAGTTATTTTCCTACTACTTTAGTGGTCACACAAAGGCCAAGAAACAATCTTTAAATCAGCAGAGGAAAAGGCCAGAGTGTCTTTAAACAAACACGTATGCTTCACCAAATGAGCTTGTTCCTAATCGGGGCTGTGGGTGGAGGCTATTTGTTGCGAGGTGAATAGAGTAATGTGGTCCAGGGTTTAGCCAGGAAAGGTTAGCCTTCACTGACCTCTGAACAGGAACAAAAAAAGCCATGTTGATTAAGTGCGTCATTTTACTCAGGAGGCAACTGAAAAGAAACAAGCTTGTTAGAGTGGAAAACCAATTAATAAGGATAGTGCTTGAGAATCTGGCAGAGGGGGGAGGAGAGAGGGTGAGAAAAAGACAAGCTGGAGCATTGCAGACTCTACCATTGTTAAAATTAATGCTAAAGCACCAGTGTGGGCTTTATGAGTGATTCACAAAGTTAAGCATTAAAAGAGAGAATGAAGAGCAAACACACATTTAACACACGTTTGTTGAGCGTGTGTGAGGCCAAGGGGATGTTGGGAAGAATGGAGGGATGTCACGCTTTGTATTTCTGCCTGTTGATTCTGAATGTGACCAATTAGTGCAGCAGAGGGACACAGAGTGTGGGACTGGAGCGGGAGGAGGACGAGGGGTCCAACTGCTTTTACCATGAGAGTCTGTGGCTGCTCTGAGTCAGACGGGTGAAAGAGAAAATAGGGCAGGGTACAACATAATGAAACAAATGACAAACAAAAGAACTTTTCAGTCATTTGTGGTCGCTTTGCTCTGACCCCCAACTCAGTTCAACGACCAGATAGTGAAACACGAAAGGCCAAGATGTGTTTTCTTTCTCATCTACAGCTTTTGCCAAAGAAATTTACTAAATTTCTTACTTCATTCTTATGAAATACTATCAGGTGACTTTTAATGAACAACTTGAACAAAGTGTGCCAAAAACTTTCATGAAAGAAGAGAGTGTTTGCATTACTGCCGTTAATAGCAAGTAAAACTTGTACTTCAAATATGATAATTTGCTAAAAATCTGCAGACTGAAAAAGATTTAAATTATAGGTTCAGTTGAGTTAAAGGATTCCATAATGAAGATTTGATCAGAATTCTTTCCACTCTGCCCTATTGTTTTCCTGGATTAGAACACTTGAAAGGCTAACCCTGTTCTAAATAGGGCTACTAAAGGATAATACCCTCTCTTATCGCTGCTAGGACATGGACAGTTGCCAAAGAATCAAAGGAGAGGTTATGTTTACTGAGCGGATAAGGTTAGAGCTATTAGATGGTTTTCCATCTCCCAACAAATCCAATAAAAAGACAAGCAACTCCAAAAATGCGATAGTTTGTCTTCAATATTTTCTTCTGTCTTGGCTTTTAGGTTCAAGTCTTACAGTTCAAAAGGAAAACCTGCAGTAAGTCTTAGATAACAGGTAACAAATAAATCCACTAGAATAATTGTGTTCTACTTTTTTCTGAAAATGTTCCATGGGACTACTGTCTGCAGCGAAACGAAGTGACTTGCCACACAGTGCAGAAGTTTGTTCACTTAACTGTCTTTAACTAGCAAGTATAGCAGCAAAGTGTCACAGCCAGAGTATAGCACCTCATGGCTGGAAAACATTTTTCTTGATACCTAGTTAAATGAGCGAGCTTATCGGCTATCTGCTATCAAACAACCTCCTGCAGCTCAAACATGTCGCTTTCTTACAAGAAATAAGATGACTAATGATTTATAGTCACAATAGGAACTACTACTTGTAAATACTGTTAAACTGATTACACAGATCAGGATTCTGGTCAGTGTTGGCTACTAAAGCTAGACAGAATATAGAGCAGGATTTATTCATTAAAGTCTCTCTCTCTCTCACACACACACACATTCACATATATGTACATACATGCACACAAGCACACGCTGCAGAGCACTGGCGTCGTGCCGGAGTGTACCCTGCCTCACACCCCCAGTCAGCTGGGACAGGCACAAGCATCCCGCAACCCACGAAGGTGGAAGAAGCGAGTTTTAGGATGAATGAATGAACACACACATATACATACAGTATATACTGTACATGTACAGTATATACACACACATTCATATACACATACATATATACGTACATATACACACATGTGTGTGTGTGTGTGCATACCTGTTGCAGGTCAGCCATGGAGTATAGGTGAATGTGCTGCAGCAGATATTCCCTGGGGAAGATCCTTTGAAAAGACACAAGAAAAAAGTTTAATTTTTAACTATAATCAATATTATGCCACAACACAGACAAAACAATGCAACTTTAATTAAAAAGATGACAATATCCAGCTTCCTTGATCCAAGACACAGGATTATAAGACACTGAATGATAAGGACGTACGTTATATATCTTAAATACAGTATATTGTTTTTTTCTTCTTACATATACTGTACTTTGGTGGTAGTTTAAACACTTCTCCTTTGTTTCCGAATATGAAAGAACGATCACATACTGAAATATGAGCTCTACCGATTTAATGTTTAACCAGCAGCCTCTCTGTTCATAGCACAAGTAGACATGTTGGTTAGACGCATTCCATCATCTATTATGTGGTAAAAGACAGGAGAGCTCTGAAGTGTGTGTGTGTGTGTGTGTGTGTGTGTGTGTGTGTGCGTGTGTGTGTGTGTGTGTGTAAATGGCATCCTCTTAGACTGCTAAGATGGACGGCACCATGTTAAATCCTGTCTGAGCTGTGATGAGTGTCACCAAAGCACAGGAATATGTGTGTGCATTCATATGCATAGTGTGTGTGTGTGTGTGTGTGTGTGTGTGTGTGTGTGTGTGTGTGTGTGTGTGTGTGTGTGTGTGTGTGTGTGTGTGTGTGTGTATTGCAAGTCTGCTGATAAACTACTCTGTTTGGGACATTACCAGTGGTTACCACATATGCATTACAAAGACAGTAACGACATGTGCATTTGGCTCCAATAATCAAACACCATAATCGGACAGACACACACACGCACGTATGCACGCACACACAATTCACACACTCCTTGTTTATTATGTAGTCAGTGCCCAGATGAACACACCCTTAAAGTGTGTGCTGAAATTGATAAAACTGCTTGAGAACCAACACATTTGGAGATTACACACAGAAGACACACAGATCATGTGTGTATGCCAACAGAAAACCATGTTTAGTATCTGATAATATTTAATACTGTTTTGTACTTTGCTGTTTCTAGTCCAGCAGAAACACCACAGGGATTCTGATGGTGAAGTGAAGGTGGGTCTGTTAAAAAAGTGTGTGTGAACCAGCAGATGGTAGGAAGTCCTGCAAATATACACATGTATGTGTGACTGTGTTTGTTCTGAGAATGGATACACACATTACAATCTAATGCAAACCAAAACAATGTACAGTATGTGCACAAAATGTTATCTCTGCCAAAGATAGAACTTTAATGTATGTTTACACAGTGTAAACTGATACCACTGGATGTGCTTTGTGTCGGAAACACTTTAATACATGCATTTAATTGTCATGTATTAAAAATCAAACGTTCACAGCCAGCTAGAAACAGCCAGTGACCTGGTTTCACTGAAGTAATGTAGCTAGCATGAGCTAAATTAGTGATCTAACTAGAGCTGTTAAAATCCACAGAAGTTGTTATGTCCCTTCATATCACTGAAAGTTTCAGATTAAAAAGGAGAAGTATATATTTGATTTCTTCTCTTTGAAAGTGGGCTCTGTCTGAAGTCTGGTACGTACAGGCTGTCCCATTAAATATGTACACCCTTTAGCAGCTGATAACTAAATCTTTGTAGTTTTCTTGCAGATTAAATGCATTGAAGTCAATGATGGCAGCCAGACTAAAGTAAATGCTACTGGAAGTGTGAAAATGTGGTAAAGTGCAAAGACAATTTAGGAGGGAGTTTCAAAAAGAACCACTGATGTGAGTTACCATCACTCGAATTTGGGATGAGTTTAAAGCTGATGGAACTGTTCAGAACTTCCACAAGAAGCGTTCTGGAAGACCACGAACATCTCTAAGCCCCATGAAGGAAGAAAGAGTCCTGGGAACGTTTCATCAAAGTCCAAAAAAGTCTGTGCGGCAAGCTTGTTGTGAGGAAGGGACCCCCTCGTAAATTATCTTTGCACTTCAACTGAATGCCCATACTTCCAGTTGCATGTTTTTTAGTGTAGTCTGGCTGCCAATATTGACTTCAATGCATTTAATCTGCAAAAAAACCACAAAAAACTTAGTCATCTGCTGCTAAAGGGTTTGTACATCTATTGGGACACCTTGTACAGCAGTGTAGGTGTTTTTGCTTGGTTTGGACTGGCGCAGTTGTCTTTTTCACACCAAGTTCCAATATTGTAAAGTAATTCTTGCTATTTAAATTCAGTACCATGCATGTGACACTTACACTCTAGTATTCCTGTAATGTTGTATTAAGTGTTTTCTCTCTGGTTTATTGTAAATTACTTGTTAGGTTTACCAACTCAGACTCTGACAGCCTTTACTCTCCATCTTAAGCTGGTCAAATATTACAACATGCAGTCAAACACATAAAACTGTGATATGATTAGGGTCTGCAGAACAGGGCTCAAACTCCAGTGCTCTGACTGGAGTGGTTGTGTATGGCACTGAGTATCCATGGATCTCTGTCTGCACGCAGCAGACATCTCTCCTCAGAGCGCCCCTGAAGTAGACGGATGAGTTTGGGAAGGTTTTAGTGCCACAGCCCTCATCAATCCTGCAGTGTTTAGAAGTGGCGCGGTACTAGCCGGCACAAGCTAATGGGACAGAAGTAAACAGAACACCATGATGCCGCTCGTCTATGCGTTGCAACGAGAATGACTGATTTTTTTGGATAATGAAAGCACCACTAGTTCTGGTTTGAAGCCTCTTGACAATCCTGAGAATAAAAGACAGCTGTGGTACGGGACATCAAAATTCTCCTGAAAGTTACACGTCCTACGTGTCTCGTGATCAATGAAAAGTTAATTCTTTTTAATTCCATTAATGCTCTCAAAACTATTTTTCCATAAGTATGATTCAGAGAAAGTAAAATATGTTAAAAACCATGTTAAACATCCTGATTAAGTTTTATTTAGGTTCCAGTCTCTTTGTTAAGGTGGACGACCCTCCTTCAGACATGGCCTGTTGCATCAGAATGCATTTGCGGCCTGCACTTGGGGCGAGGAGCATCCATCAGCTCACAGACGAGTCTTCCAGTATGGGACCCCACTCAGATAAACACCACCCCCCTCCCCCCGACCATATACACAGGCACACATCCTTAATGTATATGTAGCCTACATACATACAGGAATGCATGGAGATAAAATTTATGACAGCACGTATGCATACACTCAGACATATTTGCAAACACACATTCACAGATCACATGTGGAGATGTTGAAGATCTGTGTAATCAAGCCCCTGGTAGTCAACAGCAGGAGTTAATAACTAGTTTTCAGTTTGTGTCTGATGACACAGAGCGCGAATCTTAAACATAAAAGATAGCCGACCTGTTTTTCTTATCCTTTTTAAACTGGAGGCATGCATGACCACAGACGGGAGGACTGATGGTAAACTAATTCCTAAACCTCAAGTACCACATACCTGTATGAGGACCACTTCTCATAAAAGGACAAAAGAAACTCTTTGTTCAGTGACTGCAGAATGTTAACAGGGAAAGTCTAGTAAATCTCAGACTGCCTTGATTGGACTTCTTAAGGTCAGACTGAAATATGGTAGCTGACGGTATCTTGGTTGCCTTGTTTGGTTGGTACACCGCATTAATCATACGTGATGTGATCAAGACAAATGCACGGACGGATGTTCATCTGCAGATGTTTAGCGCAGTGATGTGTGTACTGTATATGAGCTGTAATTCAAAACTGTAGAACTGCTGAAATGCAAAATCAACAAACCACTCTTGAATGCTGCTGTTTTAAGCAGCACCTGATTGGAGATCTTACTGATGACAAGTTTAATATCTAGATTTTCATTTACTTACAAATGTCTGAGCTCACAAATTAACTTTTAATACTCTTTGAAATCCAGTATTTTCCTTACTATAAGGTACACCTAAAAGCCTTTAATTTTCTCAAAAACCGACCGTGAGCCTTATAATCCAGTTCACCTTATATATGAAAAAAGTTTTAAAATAGGCCATTCATTGAAGGTGCGCCTTATAGTCCAGTTAACCTTGTAGTGTGGAAAACACTATTATTTTTTTTCTTCCTTGATACACCAGACTGCTTCATTCATGTACCAACCAACATTAATGCTTAACAAACAAACCATTACCTTATTTTATACTGATCCAAGCGAACGGTGATTGGGAAACAAGAGCTCTAACTTCAGATTAATTTCTCATATGCACAAACAAACCTCGGCACCGTACCAAACATGACTGTAAGGCTACCTTCGTCTGAGGTCCTCGGCAACGGTTGCTCGGCAGCTGAAGAGGTAGGCCCGCAACGACTGGAGCTGCTGACGGAGACGCAGGACAGTACTGAGAGGCTCACAGTGGTCGTACAGACAGGGGTTGAGCTGATGGACGTCCAACAGGGGCTCCTCGTACACAAACTCCAGGAACTCCTTGGCCTGCTTAGACACCTGAGGGACCACATGACAAGTCTACAAGGATGATTTTTAAAACAAAAAGCCACATTTAGTGACCTTGCCATTTGCTGCTATTCCCCACCATCATGTGAAGCTGCCTGTACTGTGTAGTAGTGACGTGCAGCCAGGTTCACGGCTGGTGAGACACTGATATTAAAGTTTGTTTGGAATCTAGTCGTGCAAGACAAGCCGTCAATTATTGATCTAAAGCCCTGTTTTACGTCACAAACCTCAACAATCACAGGCGAATTGTTTCACTTAGCAGTTAGAGCATTAGACCAATCCAAGTTAGAGTGACAGATCAATAAGTTTGAAAAAAAATAAAAAATAATTTAGAATTATTCCCATTTTTAACCCAAATGTGCCGGAAAACTGCTCATTCTGTTCTCGCAGACTGTTTTCACTGCTTCCTGGACTGTCAGAGACTGGAAAATCTTTTCCTTTTTTTAAAGAGAATCTTTCTCTTATTTGGTCTTGTTTTTAACAAGCAGGTTTACATTATTGGTTCGAAACAAAGAAAGAATCAAAAAAAGGATTGGAATATTTTAAACTTTCTTCTGGGCCAAGCAAAGATGACGACTTATCTAAGCAGGAAGGAAAAAGGTTGAAGGTTCATCAGACTGTGGTGCAGAAGACATTTTGAGAAGAATGTGTCAAACAAGGATCAGAATCGATTTGAACTATTTCAGAGTTAAGAATGATTTTGACAATTTTACAAACCTATGGTGTGTCAAGGATGTCTTATGTTCTGTTGAGTGAGACACTTGTGTTCATTAATTGGATGGTTTAATTTATGTTAATTTTGTTTCGTTTGTTTATAATTTTCCTACTATTATTTGTTTTTGAACGTGAGTTCTTTTTTTACATGAATCTCTTTTGGATTTTGTGTGAGTGTGATTATATTGTCACTTGTTTTTTTTTGTGAATAAACATGCTAAAACCAAATCTTATCACAGGGACTTCCATCATAAATAACATTCAAAACACACAAAAAGCAGAACAGTACATTATGTCAAAAACATAAAGATTAAATGTGGTTTGCTGGAGCGCGATGTGTTGCCGTTCTGGCTCCATGCTTTTAAAGCATACTGACTTGGTGGGATTCTTCACATGTGAGGGTGGGCTTCCCTACCTTGTGCTTGCTGGTGTCCCAGTTGTGCAGTAGGCGTGCAGGGATGAGGAAGGCGTTGTCCTGATGGCAGCTCTGACAGTAGTACCAGCCACTGTAGTAGCAAACCTTTGCCTTTCCTCTGGAGAGACCAACAGGATGTTGACACCCTGAGGAGAAAACCACTGTGTAAGGACGTGTGTGTGTGTGTGTGTGTGTGTGTGTGTGTCTACAACTTCATAAACACATATCTGACATAGAATAATAGTAAAAATTTCAGAACAACCACACTATTATCTGAATGTCTAAGAGATCAAGGAGAATCCAGTTCAACAATCTTTAATTGTCTAAAGTGGGCGTCAAACTAACAGCAATCTGTTAACCTAACGATAAACCTACTGTTAATACGGACCTATTGGGGACCCCACAAGTCATCAAATGATCAATAAGAGATCAATATGAAATATCCTGTGTGCCATTCACACGTCCCAACTAGCTAATCAGCCTTAAACAGGTCAGTTGTTAGCATTGACAGTGTGCTGGAGGCGGCAGCAGCAGAGATACAATATCAGGAGAACACAAAGGTAGGGCAAATAACTTGGCGTGAATATGTGTCGGTTTATTGCCACTCACTAAATACCACACTGATCCAGCCAGGCAAACATGTAGTATGATAAACAAGATATCCAGCGTGGAAAAGACCCATTTACATTGGATGAAAACAGATGCAACCCATTTTATTATGCTTATCAGAGAATTGTCAAAAAGTGTTTGAATGGAGATATTTGATGGCTTCAAGACATGTTCAGCACAAATGAGACTTAAATGTCAACATACGTTTCATCTTGAAACAAAAAGGGATTCCTTTTTGTTTTACTGTCTTTAACAGTGTGAAATATGGTTTTTCTGCACCACCTCCACCTTCTTCTTCTTTTCCTTTTGGCTTTTTCCTTCAGGGGTCGCCACAGCGAATCAACCGCCTCCATCTAACCCTGTCCTTTGCATCCTCTTCTCTCACACCAACTACCTTCATGTCCTCTTTCACTACATCCATAAACCTCCTCTTTGGTCTTCCTCTAGGCCTCCTGCCTGGCAGTTCAAAACTCAGCATCCTTCTACCAATATATTCACTATCTCTCCTCTGGACATGTCCAAACCATCTCAGTCTGGCCTCTCTGACTTTATCTCCAAAACCTCTAACATGTGCTGTCCCTCTGATGTACTCATTCCTGATCCTATCCTTCCTGGTCACTCCCAGAGAGAACCTCAGCATCTTCATCTCTGCTACCTCCAGCTCTGCCTCCTGTCTTTTCCTCAGTGACACTGTCTCTAGACCAAACAACATCGCTGGTCTCACCACAGTTTTGTACACCTTTCCTTTCATTTTAGCTGAAACTCTTCTATCACACATCACACCTGACACTTTTCTCCACCCATTCCATCCTGCCTGGACACGCTTCTTCACCTCTTTTCCCCACTCTCCATTGCTCTGGACTGTTGACCCCAAGTACTTAAAATCCTCCACCTTCTTGATCTCTTCTCCCTGTAACCTCACTCTTCCACTTGGGTCCCTCTCATTCACACACATGTACTCTGTCTTACTGCGGCTAACCTTCATCCCTCTCCTTTCCAGGACAAACCTCCACCTCTCTAGCTTCTCCTCCACCTCGTCCCTACTCTCACTGCAGATCACAATGTCATCTGCAAACATCATAGTCCATGGAGATTCCTGTCTAACCTCGTCTGTCAGCCTGTCCATCACCATAGCGAACAAGAAGGGGCTCAGAGCTGATCCCTGATGCAGTCCCACCTCCACCTTGAACTCCTCTGTCACACCTACAGCACACCTCACCACTGTCTTACAGTCCTCATACATGTCCTGCACCGTTCTAACATACTTCTCTGACACTCCAGACTTCCTCATACAATACCACAGTTCCTCTCTGGGCACCCTGTCATAAGCTTTCTCCAGATCTACAAAAACACAATGCAGCTCCCTCTGGCCTTCTCTGTACTTCTCTATCAACATCCTCAAAGCAAATACTGCATCTGTAGTACTCTTTTTTGGCATGAAACCATACTGCTGCTCACAAATGTTCACTTCTGCCCTTAGTCTAGCTTCCACTACTCTTTCCCATAACTTCATTGTATGGCTCATCAGCTTTATTCCTCTGTAGTTGCCACAACTCTGCACATCTCCCTTGTTCTTAAAAATGGGCACCAGCACACTTCTCCTCCACTCCTCAGGCATCTTCTCACTATCTAAGATCCTGTTGAACAACCCAGTCAGAAACTCTACTGCCACCTCTCCTAGACACTTCCAAACCTCTACAGGTATATCATCAGGACCGACTGCCTTTCCACTCTTCATCCTCTTCAGTGCTCTCCTCACTTCATCCTGGCTAATCTTTGCTACATCCTGGTCCACAACAGTCACCTCTTCTAGTCTTTGTTCTCTCTCATTTTCCACGTTCATCAACTCCTCAAAGTACTCTTTCCATCTTCCCATCACACTGCTGGCACCTGTCAATAGACTTCCATCCCTATCCTTAATCACCCTAACCTGCTGCACGTCCTTCCCATCTCTATCTCTCTGTCTTGCCAGCCTGTATAGATCAGTCTCTCCCTCCTTACTGTCCAACCTAGCATACAAGTCATCATAAGCTTCTTGTTTGGCCTTTGCTACCTCTACCTTCACCTTACGCTGTATCTCCCTGTACTCCTGTCTACTCTCCTCAGTCCTCTCAGTGTCCCACTTCTTCTTAGCTAACCTCTTTCTTTGTATACACTCCTGTACCTCCTCATTCCACCACCAAGTCTCCTTATCTACTTTCTTTCCAGATGACACACCAAATACTCTCCTACCTGTCTCCCTGATCACATTAGCTGTAGTTGTCCAGTCATCTGGAAGCACCTCCTGACCACCCAGAGCCTGTCTTAACTCCTTCCTAAAGGTCATGCAACACTCTTCCTTTTTTAGCTTCCACCATTTCGTCTTCTGCTCTGTCTTTGTCCTCTTCATCTTCCTCACCACCAGAGTCATCCTACACACCACCATTCTATGCTGTTTGGCTACACTCTCGCCTACCACTACTTTGCAGTCACTGATCTCCTTCAGGTTACATCGTCTACACAAGATGTAGTCTACCTGTGTGCTCCTACCACCACTCTTATAGGTCACCCTATGTTCCTGCCTCTTCTGGAAGAAAGTATTCACTACAGCCATTTCCATCCTTTTTGCAAAGTCAACTACCATCTGTCCTTCTGCGTTCCTCTCCTGGATACCAAACCAGCCCATCACTTCCTCATCACCTCTGTTACCTGCACCAACATGTCCATTGAAGTCTGCACCGATGACAACTCTCTCACTTCTAGGTATGCTCTGCATCACTTCATCAAAGTCCAACCAGAATTTCTCCTTCTCCTCCAGCTCACATCCTACCTGTGGAGCATACCCACTAACAACATTGAACATCACACCTTCTATTTCTAGCTTCAGACTCATCACTCTATCCGACACTCTTTTTACCTCCAGGACATTCCTAACAAACTCCTCCTTCAAGATAACTCCTACTCCATTTCTCTTCCCATCTACACCATGATAGAACAACTTGAACCCTGCTCCTAAACTTCTAGCCTTGCTACCTTTCCACCTGGTCTCCTGGACACACAGTATGTCTACCTTCCTCCTCTGCATCATGTCGACCAACTCTCTACCTTTTCCTGTCATAGTTCCAACATTCAACGTCCCTACTCTTAGTCCTATACTCTTGGCGCTCCTCTTCTCTTTCTTCGTGCGAACGCACTTTCCTCCTCTCCTTCTTCGACCAACAGTAATCCAATTTCCACCGGCGCCCTGTAGGTCAACAGCGCCGATGGCGGTCGTTGTTAACCCGGGCCTCGACCGATCCGGTATGGAAGTCATATGTTTGATTCGCATCTTTGATTTGGCAAAAGTTTTACGCCGGATGCCCTTCCTGACGCAACCCTCTGTATTTATCCGGGCTTGGGACCGGCACAATAAGACACTGGCTTGTGCCCTCTTGCGGCTACATTCTGCACCACCTCCACCTACTACTCACAAATTGCTTGAAGAATTTTGATTAAACTTGATGGACAGCGACAGGATGGATCAATTTTACATCTGGACAAAGAAGTGATTTTTTTTTTAACTTTCTAAAACACTGCAAAACATGAGGCAGCCCTCATGGACCTCAATGGAGCAATGGTGACTGTGGCAAGGAGGTGAAGACGCAGGTCCAAGCAAGCTGGAACAGGTGGAGGAAAGTGTCGGGTGTCTTACGTGACAAAAGAGTCTCTGCTAGAATAAAGTGACAATATATAAAACAGTGGTGAGGACAGTCATGATGGACGGATGGGAGACAGTGGTGCTGAAAAGAAGACAAGAAGCTGAGCTGGAGGTGGAAGAAATGAAAATGTTGAGGTTCTCTAGGAGTGACGAGGTTGGGTGGGATCAGGAATGAGTTCATCAGAGGAAGAGTCAAGGTTAGATGTTCTAGAGACAAAGTTAGAGAGAGTAGACTTCAATGGTTCGGACACGTCCAGACGAGAGATGGAGAGTATATTGGTAAAAGGTGATGAAGATGGACCTACCAGGACAGAGGAAAACCTCTGTCCTGGTAGGTGGATGGATGTAGTGAGGAAGACATGAGGGCAGTTGGTGTTAGAGAGGAGGATGCAGAAGATAGTCTGACATTGGAAAATATGCCACGCGACCCCTAACGGGACACATCTAAAGGAAAAGAAGAAACTTCACTGTCATCTTTTTGTCAATGCTGAAGTTCCCTTTTACCCTAGAGTTGAGTGCAAACTCTAATAATCTTATGCATGCTGAGAAAATCTACCTGCAAAATTCATTAGAGGAAATCCCACAGACAGCACACCCTCAGTTCCTCCAGTAGTCACAACACAGCAGACTTCAGTAGGAAAAGGTTTTGCCCTCAAAGAGCAGCAGGTCCTCTTCTCTATTCAAGCTGATGTCTGCCACGCTGTCTGCTTTGTCTTCTAGACTCTTTTAAGTTAATTCTTCACCCAAACACCCGGACTGGTCCAGGGGCCACACACAAATGCCACAACACTGTGACAGGTGTCCCTTATCCACACAATCTCAGAACACGAGGCCAGGACAAAAACATTTGGTCTCCAGTTCGAAGACAGGCAGAGAAAAAAAAGGACCTGGAGATTGCAATCAAGGTTTTGGAAAAAAGAGGTGTGGAAAGCTACAGAAAAAAGAACGAAAGACAAGGAAGACGTGTGTCAGCCTGTGGACAGCAGCGCTTCAACCCGAGAAACAAGTGAGACAAAAAAAGGAAATGAAAAAAGAAGGAATGAGATGAGAGGAAAGGAATGAACAAGAAAAGGAGTAGTAGGATCAAACATGGAAAGAAGGCAGCAGATAAAGAGATGATACTCCAACTACTTTTCTATCTAGACTTCAATCAGAGAACTGAAAATGACAACATTTTCATCAGTACCAAGAGCTGAATGCCTGTTTTATATGACAACAGGGAAGAAAAGAATGGCTGAGCAACAGTCAGTTAGTGGATGAAAATCCTAGACCATATGTACTGTATACTGCAATATCTGCAATATTTTTGTGATACGTAATACCGTGGCACAATCTGTGTGTTAACCATGTATAGCTGGACTGTTAATCCATGACAGTTGGGTCAGTGTTCTGTCAGTCCTTCACTTCCTGTTTCAATTATGTGACGCTCACCTTCAGAGGACACGTGAAGAGCTACAGTATTTAAGAAAACATGATTGTACAATTCTCTACTTGTATCGTACATTTCAGAGCCGCAACAACAAATAGATCAGTTGAATTCTGACTTGCAATACTTCTGCCATTTTCACTCCATCCCAAAAACACATCATTTTGTTGTACATGGGAGTAATTAATAAATGTACAGGTACAATTAAAGTTACCAACAAGGCAGTCACAGATTGCAACACCCCTGAATTCAAAATTGTACCCTGACCTACTTGCATAGGTCAAAGATCATAGCAATTACAATACATCACCGCTGTGAAGTGGGATGTAATTAAAATGTTTCTTTTCCTTTTGAAGTTTCTACTCTTCGATGAGATGGGAGAAAAAGACAACAGGTCTAATCATTCTGAAAGACCCGGATCAAACACATATGTAAAACTCACATTGGGGCCGGACACACAGAGTTCATGCCATCGTTGGGCTGGATGCTCTTTCAAAGAACACCACAGACTGCTGGTCGGGAGCCAGAGCACAGAGGGGACGGTCAACAGTAAGACTGACTGTGTCACTTCGAGGAAAGAACTGACCACCAGGCCAGCTCTCTGGCCAACTGTGGCCTCCATTATGGTCTGCTGCTGCTGGGACCAGTAGAACAAAGACACAAGTGTATGTAGCATGAAAACACTGGAGCACTAAATAACAACCTTTAACCTCAGCCTCAAGTTCCATATGCAGTATTGACAAAAAGAACAGAAGACAGCTGTAGATGCGAGGTTCGTCTGAACCGATCGCCATGCCTGTAATGTACTCTACATAGAAGCCTCGACAGATAAAGATGGGGGGACTGCAGAAGAAGAGAAAGGATAAAATAGCACAGAGCAAACAAATCTTCTGGTAATGTGATCCTGAGCAAAACAGCAAGAAACAGCAGTTTGAAAACAGACAGCAGCATCGAGAGAACCTTTACACAGCCTGAACCAACAAGGACATAACAGTAATGTGGCGTGAACAACAACATTTAAGGGACGGCAGAAGCTCAGTCCACTAAGTCTTGGGCTGCGGACCGGAGGGTAGCTGGCACAAGACCCATGTCGGGCAAAAAAATTTTGGAGTGTGAACTGGCAGTGGGAGGTGCCAGTTTACCTCCCGAGTACTGTTGAGGTGCCCTTGAGCAAGGCACCGTCCCCTTTATAAGTTGCTCATTGGGGCGCACCACAAGGGAGTTGCCCACCGCTCTACCTCTTTGCATGCCTACAAGCATGTGTGTGTGTTTAAGGGCTTGTCTGTGTGTGTGTTATTACTACTACACACAATAGTATTTCATGGTTAAATGCTTTTCTTGTGATTAGTTCCTTTTTAAAATTAACATCTCGTCGTAATAATTAATTGATAAAAGCAGGGGACGAACTGAACTGTTGTTCCATAAATTATCACATGTTCCCGGTATTCAAAAAAGAAAAATAGCACTTTTAAAAAAGTCCAATTAAAGCCATTATGAAAACCTTTTTCTGCTTCTCCACTACGTCTATTTGCAGGTTTTCTTTCTCCCATAATTGGAGGTTTAAGTGTTGACACCACCTACCTTGCTCCCATTTTCAACTCTTATGAAAGCTGCTTATTTAATCTAAGAAATAACTTCCTCTATCATTAGCACACAGAAACAAAGGCTTTCTCTACCTGCCTCTGATCTTTTATGAGTTCTTCAGGGACGAAGAGAAAGAGGGACAGAGAAGAAGATGAATGGGAATTTAAACGTAGCTCAAAGGTCTACCGATTGTACTCCAGCTCTCTGTAGTGGGAGAGGGTCACTTTGACCTGCTCAGGGTGAGTGTGTGGCCGGGAGAGAGAGAGATGTGGAGAGACACCGAACCACAAAAGGTGAGAGCGATGACATCAAGGGAAAGAGAAGCTCCAGCTTTCATCTGCCCGCCACTGGTTTTAAACCACCACACCTCCAAGAGGAGGGTGTGTGTGTGTGTGTGTGTGTGTGTGTGTGTGTGTGTGTGTGTGTGTGTGTGTGTGTGTGTGTGTGTGTGTGTGTGTGTGTGTGAATTAAAACTGAAAAGATGAGCAAAGCCTGAGCTTTGATGTCACACCAACCAAACACTCAAATGAAAATGTGGACAAATGGAGAATACTATGATTAAGACAGTGAGTGAGTTACGGAGACCGCCCATCTTTTGCTTTTGATGTGAGCCCACCTCCTACTTCCTCGATTCTCTTATATTTACCGATTACCACTTCATCCACCCCCCTCACCCTCAGCAGATTCAAATGGTCCATAAGGGGCCTGAGAATGTACCCACTGTATGTGTGTGTGTGTGTGTGTGTGTGTGTGTGTGTGTGTGTGTGTGTGTGTGTGTGTGTGTATGAGAGAGAGAGAGAGAAAAGAGAGGTGATGAGGAGTCATGTCTTCAAACGATCGCTAACGTGTCCTTTTTTTTCCTGTGTGTAATTAGATGAATACATTTTACATTTTCATGTTAAATATCCTCGATATGTACGGCAGCAGCTTACAAATGCAAAGAAAAGAATCAAGTTTAAAAAAGAAATCAGATGAAACCCAAGTAGCGCACTCAACATCAAGAGGTACAGCTGAGAGTGGGAGCTTTAAATAAGAAATATCCAACGTTGATTCAGGTGAGCTAAAGACAGTGTGTTTGATGTTCAGCACTAGCATGAGTTCTACCTGTAAACGTGTGATGTTTCTGTATGCTAACATACTGTATACAGTGCTCCCTCGTGCATTCGCGCTTCAACGCTCGCGACTTCACCTCATCGTGGATTTTTGGTAGGCAGTCACGTGATACCATACGTGCATTTTATTGGCTGACGGCATCCGGACATGGGCTATGTTCGGTGAGTCTCGGGCTTCCATGAGACACAATAGTGCTTTAAACAGTCTATCAGAGTGTGGGAAAAGGTAATGCAGATAGAAGGTGGTTTAATAAAGCTAGTGAAAGTGATGTTCAAAGGTCAATGTCCCAAGTGAAGACTAGAAAGCTATAAAACTCCAAACTTCTAGGCCTTGGTACAAGACTTTTTCAGGACCTGCTGAGAACATTGTAGGAGACTAAGAACCGATACAGTCAAATGAAAGAGAGGGGCAGAGGGAGACAAAAAGAGAGAAAACCAGTGAGCCTGAATGAACTGCTCAAGGGTAAAAGAGAGGAAAAGCAGGAAAACAAATGGATTGTGTGAGCAGAGGTGTGGCCTGTACAAAAAATGGACATATCCAGCTGTCCCTCCCGTTCAGCTCTACCCAGAAACCCTTCAATCAAACAACTCTGATCAAGCCTGACCACTGTAGCATCCCCAGGCCGCTTTCATTCATTTTCATTCATTCATTCATCCATTTTTCCTCTCCCCCCTTAAGCCTACCAATTATCATCAGTTGCCCCCAGACTGCCTCTGTTCTTGTTCCTGTTTCAGCTGGCCTTTCAAATAACCCTGCATTAATAAGCCAGTTGTTACAAATAAAAAGGGAGGTAAGCAGTGATTATTCAAAGCCCCCCGACTAGAAAAAAAGAGGAAGCCCACCTTTCACACCCAGGGAGAGTAAAAGCACCGCCTGCCATTTACGGGGCTACACAGGGGCCTGGCATGGAGACTAACAGTATTAACAAGAAAAGGAGGGAGAGAGCCTGGAATGGCTCAGGATATGAGGAACAGAAGAAACTAATTTTAAAAAATTAACAGATGACTAAAAGGAAAATGCAGAATTTCTGGCTTTAAAATATAAATATTGGGTGTCATAACTAATAGGCATTTCCACTTACACCCTCAATGAAAAACATATTCTTGCTTTTTGACTACGACAGTAGAAGTCTGTTTCTCATGAGTCTTCAGGGGTGACAAGTTTCATTGTTCATCTAAAACCGTTTATTTCATTATCACCATGGACCAGTAGAGTCCGTGGTGATAAATTGAAGTTTCCCAGTTTGTGATCAATAAAGTATGTCTTATCTTAGAGTGACTAAAACACTGTGAGGCTGCACCGAACCGTCTATTCCCCGTTTCATTTTTCCCTCACTCATGAATAAGACCACTGGATACTTGAACTCCTCCGCTTGAGGGAGGGACTCCTATCCAGAGTGGGTGCTCTACCCTTTTTGGGTTGAGAACCACGGCTTCAGATTTAGAGGTGCTGAGCTGCATCCAAGCCGCTTCACACTCAGCGGCAAACCGCTCCAGCACAAGTTGGAGGACACCATTTGGCAAGCCAGTAGGAACATGTCATTTGCAAAAAGCAGAAATTGAATCCTAGGGCCACCAAACCCGACACCTCCTACCACTTGGCTGAGCCTAGAGAGTCTGACCATGAAAGTTATGAACAGAACTGGTGATAAGGGACAGCCTTGTCAGAGACACCACCAATGGAAACAATTTTAACTTAATACAGGCAATTCAATCAAGTCCCTGACTCTGGAAATACAGAGACTGTCTTCTTTTTAGCACCACTGTCTCTAATCTGTTCATCATGGCTGTCCTCACCACTGTCTTATAAACTTTGTCATTCATTCTAGCAGAGACTTTTCTGTCACATACGACTGATGATGAGATGAGTACCCTGGTTTAAACCAGAATTATAAGACCATTTCTGCTTACAAGGTTAATTTCAGCAATGTGTATCTGAGAAGGTACCTACCTGCACACCTGAAGCTCTGAGCAGTGAGCCCCTTCTCAACAGCTAGACATGTGAGAATACTGAGGAAACTGGTGGTGACAGACTGTCTCTTGGCTCTCTGGGTCTCTCGCTGCCTCCTCTCCCTGTATGGTTTTGATCTCAACAGCACTCCCTGAAGACCCAGGCCTCCTTCTCCTGATTCATCCCCCTGTTCTTTGGCAGGCCTCAGTGCTCCAAGCACCTCCTGCAGGGCCTCCACCCATTCATGTGCTTTGAGCTGATCATCTGCTCGAAGTCTGAGCACTTCTTTGGGGAACACTGCCTTGAAGCAGTCCCCTCTATTGGTCCATTGCTCTCCTCTTTCCGACTCTTGGTCATGCTGCACGGCCAAGCAGGAGGCCAGGGAGTACTGGAGGACAGGCTGGGACACGGATCCACGGCCCTCAGTAGGGAAGGCTCGGAGAGCAGATCTGGTCAGGACAAAGGTAAAGGCCAGCCAGTTGTTCTGATCCATCAACTGGTGGAGCAGACCAGTTTTTATGACATCCTGACAGCGTTGGGTGAATAAAGGCAGAGTAGTGGGTCTGCTCAGGATACCAGAATTCATCTGAAGAGAAAGTGAAGCCTCTGCTGAGCTGGGGGTGTCACTGTCACCATCAGGCCGGGTATCGAGCCCGGATGGAGATGGTGACGAGGAAGGTGACATAGGCGCAGGAAACTTAGTAACCTGTTGGACCTCCACTGTAGTCTTCCTATGGTGGATTTCTGGCCTCAGAGGTCTGGCTGCCTGCACCCTCTCCCACATCAGACGTCTCCATTCCATGGCCTCCCATTGATGGGCAGCCCTCAGCTGGAGACGCGTGCTGTTGAAGAACAGGGCCTGTAGTGTGCGTGGATCTGCGGGCTGAGTGATTTGGCCGGAATTGCTGCATGGCGCTGGTGAGATGACGCTCTGGCAGTGTGACAGAGAGTAGGCGGTTCCCAGCTGACGGTTGGCGCTGCTGTCCAGGGTGTACAGCCGGATCTCACAGGGTGTCAGCTCCACGTGGCATGGCGTCCAGCGGCCACGGGTCCCCTCACGCTGCTCCATCTGACCCTGCTTCACCACGGTGCTGCTGCTGCTGCCTTTATCAGCTGGACAAAGATAGAGGGCAAAGGAAATGATCATGTGATGTGTGAGCTTAGGATACGCACAATTTGCAAAAACAAGAACTTTTACGCTGAAGAACACTCCCACCTCCATTGAAAATAGCACTTGTTCGATATCTTACTCAAGAAATGAATGGGACAGTGACTCAGAGTGAGTTACTACTTAGAGTTCTGTCAAGGGTTCCAGGTAAAAGTAGATTTTAGAGAGTGATAAAATTGCACACTTTTACACTACATTGATATGTCTGGAGGTGAAAGAGCACAAGACATTCTTGGCACCATTTTTTACTGCTAACACCTGAAACTGTTAATAGAAACTTGAGAGTATTCACTGAAATCTGGCTAGAACCAATATGTCCAGGTCAGTCTCCAAATGCATTCCTGCATCCCAAGCCACCTCTATGTCATTGAGTCGTGTTTTAAATTATCTTCACTTAGTAAAATGATAAATATATTGCTTCTGACAAAGACTTGAAAGGATACAGTAGCTCTCTGGAGAAGGGACAATGAATGCTAGGAACAGATGAATCTATGCAGTAAATCAAGCCAACAATTGCTGCCAGGTTATACAAAAGGAGCTGAATACAAACTTTCCAGAGACACCTTTAAAGAACTGACGTGAGAGCAGTTGATTTATTCTCAGTGGACTTTTCTATTAACATTAAATGAACAGCAATCATACAACACTCACCAAACTACTCAAAGTACTTTACAACACAAGCCAACATTCATCCTATTTCACACACAATCACACTAGTAACAGAGGTTACTGGGCAAAGTCAGGCCAGTGATGGAACAATACCAGCTTATACATGCCAACTCTGATGGAACAGCCAAGAAACACAACCTCCACACTTACTGAAGGGTGTCTATTGTTGCTAATGAGTTTTAGAGTTTTCAGTACATAGCAAGTTACATGTTTGGATACTAAAGGTACTGTAAATAGTGTAGTAATGAACTGTGTATTTTGTCATCTCTGTTCACTTGTGGAACTTTTTCTGCCAGTTTGGCTCAATGCTTACATCTGTCATTATTGGGTCATTTACCTACATAGCATGAGAAACATGGGAAATTTGTATGAAGTCTGGGAAATGTCTGTGTATTGAAAGAGATATTCTGGCAAGGTGTTCAGTGATGAAACAGTTTTGTTACGGAGGCCACTGAGCAAACTGTCCCACTTCTCTAATCCAGAAGACAGAAGAATACCTTCTTTCTTCTCCCTCTTATCACTGCTTGATGTTGAGAAGATATTTTGTCTTCATTTATGTCTGATTATAGTGTTTCCTCTTTGATAAGAAGGCCTCAATAAAAGGTAGAAAATAGATATGACCTCTACTCTGACAGTTTTAACAACACTACCCTGTCAGAAAGACAACTAAACACACACATTAGTCAGGAAATTTATCCTAATGAAAATGTTAATATACTGGTGAACTAAACTGCTCGGACATCAATACATTCAGTTTTGCCGGTTTTAACAAAATATTGTGGATACCTCCAAATACATATAAATCATTTACATCATTCTTCTCTTAAAAACTTAAACCAAACATCAACCTTCACCTCAAAACATCAAGGGACTGCTGCCAGCGACCCATTAAGTATCTGGTAGGACAATGTCTGACTGTGTGCTCCATTCAGCCATCAAGTACCCCTCCGGGCATGCTCCAGAAAATCTGCTCTTTTCAATCATATGGCAGTATGAGTATCTTTAGACAGTGAGAGTATCTTGCATGGATGTACTATATATTCTGGGAAGACTAGGCAGCAGGACTGTTGACCACTAAGGCCTTATTTAAGATGGGTACTAACAGCACATGTTGGGATCTGCATTGTTTAAATCAGCCCTTTTACCGTTATCAAAATCTACAAAATGACTTTTGTATAATATTTTATGTTGCCTGTCCTGTCAAGCTTTAAATTTAACTTATTAATAAACTGCTTGGACTGCATATATTGGATGAATTAAAATCTAATTTAAGAAAGGAAAAGAGAGTTTTGTGCATGTCATCTAGGATGATCTTAAAGTAATTTGTCCAACACCATAGTAAGAACCACCAATAATAACAATGACTAAACACAAGCTGTGCCCTTTGACAACTTGTATTGTCAATGATTCCTGAGAATCCTCTTATTTTTAGAAGTTAAAGAAGTAGTGCTACACTTGTGGTGACAACACTTTCAAGTTTAGCAGTTAGAACCTTTGTTTCACGGTGTTCTAGAACCTCCTGATTTACACATCAAACACTGCTAACCGTATTCTCACGTACCATCCGACACTGTATGTTCCTTAAAGAAAGAATTTTGAACACAATACATTTTGTGAGAGCTCTAGAATATTAAGTATTAAAGTATTATTATTTTTCAAAATTTCCCACTGTGGGACGAATAAAGGATACCTTATCTTAAAAATACCTGGCAACCTTTTGCACGTCCACCATTATATTTCCACGGTATCAATCCGTATAAAAACACAGCTGTATTGGTGGCGTATAACAATATTAATGTTTAGTCAACTGTCACTTCAAAAAGAGCATTACAATCAAAGTTAGAAGAGAAGGTCGAGCTAGTGTCAAGACTCATTGTTGAAAGTGCAGCATGAAATTCCTTTTTAAAGTCAACAGCCTGACAGACTTGTGTGTGTTCAGTGTGTGTGCAAAGGTACAACTTGAGGTGAAGCAAAGGCTTATAGTCAGATATGCTAA
This sequence comes from Antennarius maculatus, assembly GCA_013358685.1. Lineage (NCBI taxonomy): Eukaryota > Metazoa > Chordata > Actinopteri > Lophiiformes > Antennariidae > Antennarius > Antennarius maculatus. The sequence continues at coordinate 837,307 of CM023618.1, read as the reverse complement.
TATACAAAACAAACTTCACTTCCTAATGACATGTGGATAAATATTTGCAATATCCAGGCACGCTTTGGTACTTAAAGTACTCACTATTTCACATGCGTTGAAATGGACCGGAGTCATTCTTGAAGGTTTTTTGTTTTTCAGCAGCGCTCTGATATAAAGGGAAAGAAAGAAGCACCTACGGCACAGAGCAGGTCAGCAACAACTAGAAGCTTCACCAAGAAACCACACAGGCAAAGAAGATTTACAATTTACCAGCAAAGACTGAGGACGAAAACTGATTCTTTGAGCTGTCAGCAAAAGCACTGTCCATACACACCCACTGCTTAGAAAGTAGTTTTCATACAACTGTTTTACTATATTTTCAAAAGCCTTGGATCCGTCTTTGAAACAGTCACTGAAATAATGCCTTGAAACAACAGTTAAATGATAAAAAAAAATGATTATACTACATAGACAAAATGTAAAAACTTTTAGTCTAATTTAAATCGGTGTTCTTGCTATCTGGACACCTTCAGTGAATGGTTTCCTCAAAAATATCAACAATCACCTTATCCCTGACCACAAGTAGACAAATTGGTAGGCATTGCATTTTGAACGAGTTAATGAATGATCAGAACGCAGCTGGAAATGTTTTTCTGTCTTAAACCATTCTAAGTCGCTGGAGGTGGGGGAAAGGTAAAGCCCCTACAGTTACTGCTAAGCAAACCTTGGTGAGTCAAGTGCCTCATCAATCTTATCACAATAGCAGCTGCCATCGTGTCGTTCTAACATCTTGAACTTTGCATGTTAACAAACCTTTTGCCAAAGGAACAAATGAATATGCAAATCGGTTTAGCTAGCATCAACTGTGGCTGATTGGCATTGTTCACGCTTGGGAGGGTCGAGATGAGAGTTAGGCACTGACGCGAGCAAAACTGCTCTGTTCTATTAGCCTCCATCCACACCTTGTAGGTTTTGACATCACACTCTAGTGAAAGTGTAATTTACACACAAAAGCCGAAAAATAAAATTAACATGTTTGTCTCAGCCAAGTAGACTAATATCCATTGTTGCTGCACACAACTCAATCAAGATAAAAACCTCCACTTCAGTGTACTAAAGCAACCTCACCCAGTGAGATAATATACATGTAGTCACAATATTATATAGTAATACTACATGCCTGACAATGTCATCCATCATGCACACAAAAAATATATAAACTGCATGATGGGTCAGTAGGACTGAATGTGGGAAAAAACTATAAGAATGTTTGTTTTTTTTCTCATATATATGACGACATGACAAAATCCAGATAGTTTCATCAGGTGTTCTGACTAGTTCTATTTGGGGAAAAAGTACCACCCTACAATTTCCATAGCAGGACTGACACTTTCAGATAAATAGAGCGATCCTAAAGTCACTTCTGATAAATAAGATGATTCAAAAATTGTACAAAGTCTTCATCAATTAAAATTAAACATAAACAGAATGGTACTGTATCACCTCGAGATATAAGCTGCTCGACATACGAGTTATTTGAGATATGAGCCGACACTCTTCCATATTTTTGTTCAACTTACAAGCAAAAATCTGAGATACGAGTCACGCTGCAGGACAGCACCACTAGCGGCGGAAGAATCCATCAACAGCAGAGACCGAATCTCATTCATGGAGTGAACACGTAAACTTTGATAAAAATACGGTACATTTTTTAAATAATCTACAGGAGTTTGGGGCTTTTTTACAAGGCTGGAACAGATTAAAAGAAGGCAGTCAGAGACGGCAACATCCTACGACTTACCCTGACCTACTTTCAGGGCAGGTCACGGTACCCTAGTATGGTACCTGACTAGTGCATAGACTAGCGCATATGGAGATGGTCAGTGTGTGTAAGACCATAGATCAAATCCAGTGCATATGTAGATCAAAGCACTAGCTTTGATCTATGGTGTTACTCACATTGGCCTCCTCCCTCATCTTTCTAACTTATCTGGTTCCTGAGTGTACAAAAGTTGAAATTTGACCTTGACCTGCTTTTATCAAGGTCATCATCTCACTTTTATCCCCTTTGCTGCCCGAGTAATGTGCTTTTTGTGTCATCTTTCTATCTGCAACGGTTGCGAAGATATTTGGTGGACAAACGAACGAACGATTATAATACATCACCACTTTGAGGCGGGATGTAATAATAAAAAACAATAAAAATAATCATATAAATATATAATATATATTATAATAAAATAAATATACATATATTATATTAAATATTTATTAAATATATAATATATATAATATATATAAAGATAAATATAAAAATAATAATAAATAAAAAATAATAAGAACTACAAGACTTTTCTTTTTGTATCACAGCAGTGAAACAGCAGCAGTGTGACAGGTTTCTGTTCATCGCCCCAGGCTTCCTGGAGACTTTACATGTCACCATGTGACTCATGTGCACACAAATGCTAAAAAGCTGATGCTGAAACGATATATTATGCAGCCCTTTCGCATACGCACAACCACTTCTCTCTCTCTTACACACACACACACACACACACAGAGTAAATGTGTAATGCTGAGCAAATATACTGTAACTCAAGGAGCTATTGGCTATTTACTGATAAGTCAGAGAAGCATGAGCGATCAAACTTTCGTGTCTACAACGACAGGACCGTTTGCGTTATGATCTATCCAAATGAGTCACTAAACTGGAGTGCGCTCGACTCACACACCATCACGTTTTTAACTTTTTCTTGTAACACGAGACTCTGCAGACAATATTTGCCTCTCTGTGAGTTCTCTTCCACTCCGTGAGTGTTCTCTGCAAACGTCCACAAAACATACCGCACCCCAGTGGTCACCAAATAGTCTGTCACCTAAAATATGAGACAGAATCAAGTTGGTATCATTTTTCATTTGTTATTTGAGGAAAATCCTACTCTAAAATGGCAGTTTGCTTTAACGCTCTATGGATTGTTGGAAAAGGCCACGCTCTAGCTTATTAAAAATTTTATTTTATTATATCCCACTTCAAACTGTTTGTATTGTAATTGTCAGTGTTTGTGTGTTTGTCTGTTAGTACATCCAAACATCTTCCAACCGTTGCAGATAGAAAGATGAAACAAAAAGCACATTACTCAGGCAGCAAAGGGGATGAACATGAGAGGATGACCTTGACCTTGAGAACACACTCCAGGAGCCTGTAAGCATGCAGACTTGAATTTTTTTTTTTTATATTAATTTACTTTTTTTTTTTTTTTTTTAATATGCAACCATGTACACCCCCAAAAAAATGCCAATTCTGATCTACAAAAACAATCCAGTGACCAACAGTTCAGTGGATGATGTTAGAAAACAAAGAGCGTTAATAACAGCTACACATGCAGCATGTCTGATCCTGTACATACAGGCGTATTGTGTGAACAACAATGAGGATTATTTCCCATTCCCATCTCCACATCCCCAGACAACATTAATGGAAAGGCAAACAGGCAACTTCTTTTCCAGCATGAATGAAGACATAAATCGCTCTGCCTTCTGCTTATTACCATCCCTCTCTTCCTACTTTGCTGCTTTCAATGCACATGGAGCCAAACTAAATAGCCTGATGTCTTTTTCACACATATGCTAATACTAAATAATCCTGCCAGTATCAGGGGGCGGATAATTGGGTTGCCTCTTCTCTCGCCTCATTTGAGTCCATTTGCTGACAGGATTATAGGCTATTATCCCTCAGGATCCTTTAGGATCTCCTTAGGCTTTCAGATTGCCAAAACATGGAAACAAATGCCGTGTGTGACAGTATGTGTGTGTGTGTGTGTGTGTGTGTGTGTGTGTGTGTGTGTGTGTGTGTGTGTGTGTGTGTGTGTGTGTGTGTCAGCCACTCTGTCTGAATACAGATTGTCATAGCACAGCTGTGTCATTTCAAGTTATCATCATATTCTATCATTATTGCTTTCTCTGAGGATGCTTCATCACAAGTACTGCGTACGGCCCAATCTGCAGAACAAATAGTCCGAGACTTCTGTCCTCTCAACGCTCTCCAACGCTGAGACAGATTTCCAATTAATGACCAGAGGAGAGGAGGAGGAGGTGGACCTGATTCTAACAGGTGAGGACCAGAAGAATCACATTAGGGTTAATGGTCTGGTCACCAGAGGTCACAACACCGTCATGATGAGTCAAAGCAATATCAATGCTCTATTCTAGAAATTCATATTTTACTCCACATAATGACTCACACACTATATGGAGGACAGGTTTGAAGTGCTGTTGGAACACTTTTAGAATGTGGCTTGATATCACTGTTATTTGTTTTTGAAATTAGAAATTATGACATTAAATCATAACTATGTATACAAGTATATGCTAATAATTGCATTGTGTTTTTATTTACTTTTTACACGGGGTCCCAAAATTTGGAAAATTAAACATATTGTAGTGAAACATTTATATTTATACAAAAAAAAGATAAGAGAACATGTACAATTACCTTAAATGTAAATTGTAAATAGTGGGCTTTTTTTAAATTTATTTTTTATATTTTTATTCCTTATTGCTTCTTGTCACCTTTTAATGCACCCGACACCGCGTCAAGTCCCTCGTGTGGTAAACTTTACTGTACCTGGCAATAAACTATTTTCTGATTCTGAAAAAATGAATTCACAGTGCATAATACTGTTGAAATACATATTTTAGGCTAATCAAGATTTTTATTATTTGTGTGAAATAATTTATTCTATTTTCGAATCACACTTTTTTGAAGATCCAGTGGAAATCGTAAATTCCTTAAGTTGTCAATTTCAGTTGATTGTATTTATATTTGTTTTTGTTCTGATAAATTGTCCTAACCCAGATTATAAATCCCGTTGATGGTGCTGAAACTGTTCAACTTCCATCCTGCCAGAAACACAGCGTGGATGTAATCTCACCTTCTTGGTGGTGGTTGAGGATCATGTTCTTCAGACTGTTGCAGTCCACGGCGGGCAGGCCGTTGTCTGTGAATGCAGACGGCCGGTAGTTAACGTCCGACCTGGACCGGCTGTGTCCTTTCTTGAAGGCGGAGTTGGAAGAGGAAGGCGCCGTGTTTTTGGCGCTTTCCTTAGAATGAGCTGCTAAGTCGTTGGTGGAGCGCGCTCGGCTCCTCTTGCCGTGCCTCAAGCCCATCCCCAGCCCCATCACGGTGAAGTTGTCAGCCCAGGCCAGGCCTATCGGCCCCACTTCTGGCTGCTCTCCAGCCAGGAGGCTCCACACGCCGCTGGAACTCAGTTTCCCCAGAGCAGCGCTGGAAACGTCCTGAAGCTGCTTGGGCTGCCTGGAAAGTTGGAGAACCCCTGTTTGATCCTGGCTTGGACTCTGGCTTTGCATCCCATCCATACAGTGGATGAAGTCCTCAGTGGCCTCCAGAGCTGGGCTGATATCTCCCACCATGTCAAGATGCTCAAGCCCCTCCATAGCTGGGCCTTCCCCTGACCTAGAAGTCTAGCAACTACTGGAGATTCTACACCAAGTTGGCAGTATCCACATGACCAGTAACCCAGTGTAAGGGTCAGGTGGTCCAGTGCTTGTCTGTTAGGTATCACAACAGGGTTAGGGTACTCCTTTTTGATGATGGGCCTTTATCTCTGGAGAAGGGGACGACTTCTGGGGTCAATGGTACCACGGCTGCATGCCAGAACTGAATGGAAATGTTAACCAGCCATAAAGTTTATTATCAGGTAGCTGGGAGGCCAATCAGAAGCCACATTTTGAGGCTTCACTGTAAGAAAGAGTAGAGAGAAACGGTGAACATTAAACACGAAGATTCCAAAACCATCAGATACAAAAGAAACTGGGCTGTGATTAGATTATGCATGTAACCAGCTCATATTCGTAGAACTTTCTGAAAATTTAAATAACAGCTTTGCCAAGAGAATATTCAGACAACAAGACTTAATCATACCGATAATGAAGAAATTTTAAATATCAACCCATCGTCCCACCTCCGGTATCACATCAGGAGGTTACCGAACATCCTCAGCAAATAAAACCGTCCTCGCTCTCATGGTCTGAAGAAATAATACTTGACTTCCTGCTCAGCTGCTGATCACTGGACTCCACACACGGAGACGGAGCAGGCCTGGGTGGGGTTCCCATCCGTCTGCCTGACGGCCTGTCTCTTCTCATTCTTTCCACTGCTCTCTCTCTCTCTCTCTCATCTCCTCTCTCTCTCTATCTGTCTTTTCTGCTCGCTCGCCCTCATTGATTTTCTTCTCCACAGCTCAGCCTCATTTACTTGTCTCCATATATGAATTATTTACGGACCATTACATCACTGCATTTCAATTCATAGTCCGGTTGGCGATATGCTGAATATTTACAATTTACCCATGAGTTTGTGGACATATTATAGTTGATATCATGATGATTTTGGGTATTGGATTTTATTTTCACCATTAATTAATTTAAACTTAAAAAGTGTTATTCTTACAGTGTAACATACAGACATACATACTCCAAACACAACAAGGCAGTCGGAGACTGCAACATCCAGCAACATCATCACATTTTATGTGATGATATCTCTTCACGTTTCAGAGATGTGTACCTAAAAAGGTATAAAAGTGAAAATTTGACCTTCACCTAGTTTTTCAAGGTCAAGGTTGTGATCTAATTTTCATCCCCTTGCCTCCCTGAATATAACGCCTTTTTTTTCCTCGTCTTTCTATCTTATCCAGTTCCTGAGATCTGTGCAAAAAAATGTACAAAAGTTGACATTTGACCTTGACTTAGTTTTTTCAAGGTCAAGGTCATCAGTTCATTTTTCATCCCCTTTGCTGTCTGGGTAATGTGCTTTTTGTTTCATCTTTTATCTGCAACAGTTGTGAAAATATTTGGTGAACGGACGGACGAACACACAAACACAATTACAACACATCAGTGCTTTGAAGCTGGATGTAATGAAAGCATTTTGTTAATGTGAGTCAAAAACTAAATGAAGTCCAATATTTTACAATGGCAGTGCACATTACAGTACTAATGACTAAAACAGACCTGTTTATTTTTCTTTTCCCCATGACATCATCGACCCGCGGCCACGGCTCTGACCTAATTGAGCTGCATCATCAGCGTATAGTTACTCATCGAGTTTCCCACTAAAATCCTGCTGATTCACACGAGCTGTCAGACCATGAAGCACACATCTGATGGGAATAGAGCTTAGCTTTTCATGTTACACATTATTTTTGTCACACATTAAAGATGTCAGACAAGTTTTGAGTGTATTCTAGGATAAGATAAGATAAACCTTTTAATAGTCCCACAGTGGGGAAATTTGTAAGGAAGATCAACTCATTATTATGGATAGTATTCAGTGAAATAACCAAAGACATCATTTTTATTCTTATCAATCTCTCTAAAATAAAAATTAATATAACAATTAAAATTTAGTTAGCATTTACTCACTGCCATGTTGCTGTAGTCACTTGAGGTCTTTATTTTTTTTAAAAATTGGAGTTTTGAGGTAAAATAACATTAAAACATTCTGTTAATGTACAGTGTGTGTACAGGAATTTCATTAGAGGCTAAAGTGGAGATTACTGTTTAAAAGACAATAAACAGCATCATTTCTGTTTCAGGACTGTGGGATCATTTGTTTTTGGTTGCATTTTATAACACACTTTAAAAGAAGTCTTCAACTTCTCCTTTTCTTTAGGAGAACGCTGTGGTTCCTTTTTTTTGTTTTTGGGGAGCCCTAGAAATGTTTTTTGAACTAAGAAATTTCACCTGAATTACATTGGCAAGAGGAAAGGAGATAAAGGATGCATTTTCATTTTCTTTTTTTAATCCTCCTCCAGTCTGTCGGGCCGCTAAATATTCTGCAACCATCAACACTAAAAAACCTTTCATGCAAATTATTACTCGGAATTACATTCACATATGTACAAGTATGTTTACATGTACTGTAGTTATATTTTTACATCCCGTGAAGCGGCGATGTATGGTAATATTCAGTGTTTGTGTGTTTGTCCACCAAATATCTTCACAACCGTTGCAGACAGGAAGATGAAACAAAAAGCACTTTACTCGGGCGGCAAAGGGGATAAAAATGAGATGATGACCTTGACCTTGAGAAATCTAAGTCAAGGTCAAATTTGAACTTTTGTACATTTTTGTTAGCATATATCTCAGGAACCAGATAAGATAGAAAGACGAAACAAAAGACGTTATATTCAGGGAGGCGAGGGGATGGAAATTAGATCACAACCTTGACCTTGAAAAATTAGGTCATGGTTTCACTTTTATACCTTTTCAGGTACACATCTCGGGATGTTGCAGTCTCTGACTGCCTTGTTCTGAATATGTTTTTACTTGTCAGGTGTCGACCACACTTTAAATGAATAGTCGTCCTCAGCTGCTCAGCTTATCTTTAACTTTTGATGCTTTATCCAAACACACTGAGACGAGCTGCCTTCAGGCGCCTCCACGCTGCTCCGGTCAGCATCTCAGCCCACAGAGGTGAAGCCACGGTCAGCCTCCCGGTCCCTGCACTCAGCTGCTGCCTCACCAATAATTGCTGTTAATCTGTTTTTAATCTGTAAACTGTTGAACAATACGAGTGAAATCCACTAAATCCACCAGTCTCTCTCTGCTGTCACCATCAGCTGATTCAATCAGGGCGCTCGTTAGCTCGCAGCTAACGGTAGCCTCCGTCCATCCTTGAGCAACGTCACTCTGATACCGAATAAAACTGTTCGCCCAGTGACGTCATAACCATCACGCATCCCTGGATCAATACTGGAGTCGTCTTGTGGGGACAACAGTTCCATTAACAAGCCGTAAAACATAAACAGGGACTCACCTTACTGTGTTTACCAGTAAGTCATTTTGACGGTCCGTCAGAGATAAAGTCCCTGAAGGAAACTGAGGCTCCAGAATGAAGGTTCCGCGTCACATGGACACGTTCTACATATCACGCGGTACACGACACTGTGTGAATAATTTAAAAATGAGCCCACGGTATACAAATAATGCAGGTCTATAAAACCCATTTATTTTTAACTAAACATACAAAATAAGGAAAGAGAAAGAAGCTTATAAATTAGACTGAACTCAGGGAGCACATACCCCCCCGCCCCCCATAGCAAATCTCATGATAGTTTGACCGTCATATTATCACATACAGTATTGACCATAAAAACTTATACACAGAATGTAGAATCATTTTGATACCATTATTAGTGCGTCATCTAACCATCCATCCATCTTCTTTTAGACGAACCACTTATCCACTTGTCAGGAAGGGCATCCGGTGTAAAACTTTTGCCAAATCAAACATGTGAATCAAACCTATGGCTGCCATACCGGATCGGTTGAGGCCCGGGTTAACAATGACCGCCATTGGTGCTGTTCTCCTACAGGGCGCCGGTGGAAATTGTACTACTGTTGGTCGAAGAAGGAGAGGAGGAAAGTGTGTTCGTAGGAAGAGAGAGAAGAGGAACACCAAGAGTATAGGACTAAGAGTAGGGACGTTGAATGTTGGAACTATGACAGGAAAAGGTAGAGAGTTGATTGACATGATGCAGAGGAGGAAGGTAGACATACTGTGTGTCCAGGAGACCAGGTGGAAAGGTAGCAAGGCTAGAAGTTTAGGAGCAGGGTTCAAGTTGTTCTATCATGGTGTAGATGGGAAGAGAAATGGAGTAGGAGTTATCTTGAAGGAGGAGTTTGTTAGGAATGTCCTGGAGGTAAAAAGAGTGTCAGATAGAGTGATGAGTCTGAAGCTAGAAATAGAAGGTGTGATGTTCAATGTTGAGACAGAGATGGGAAGGACGTGCAGTAGGTTAGGGTGATTAAGGATAGGGATGGAAGTCTATTGACAGGTGCCAGGTGCCCCCAAAGGGGCAAAACAGCACACCTGTAAACACATGGTTATGTACAAAGGGAAACGAGCAACTATCAAGAAGGAACTAAATCAAACAAAACATAAAAATGTGCAACAAATCTGTACAACGATCCCATAATTGTATAATTGTGAAAAGGAACATATAGCAGATGCAGTACTTGCTTTGAGGATGTTGATAGAGAAGTACAGAGAAGGCCAGACGGAGCTGCATTGTGTTTTTGTAGATCTGGAGAAAGCTTATGACAGGGTGCCCAGAGAGGAACTGTGGTATTGTATGAGGAAGTCTGGAGTGGCAGAGAAGTATGTTAGAGCGGTGCAGGACATGTATGAGGACTGTAAGACAGTGGTGAGGTGTGCTGTAGGTGTGACAGAGGAGTTCAAGGTGGAGGTGGGACTGCATCAGGGATCAGCTCTGAGCCCCTTCTTGTTGCTATGGTGATGGACAGGCTGACAGACGAGGTTAGACAGGAATCTCCATGGACTATGATGTTTGCAGATGACATTGTGATCTGCAGTGAGAGTAGGGAAGAGGTGGAGGAGAAGCTAGAGAGGTGGAGGTTTGTCCTGGAAAGGAGAGGAATGAAGGTTAGCCGCAGTAAGACAGAGTACATGTGTGTGAATGAGAGGGACCCAAGTGGAAGAGTGAGGTTACAGGGAGAAGAGATCAAGAAGGTGGAGGATTTTAAGTACTTAGGGTCAACAGTCCAGAGCAATGGAGAGTGTGGAAAAGAGGTGAAGAAGCGTGTCCAGGCAGGATGGAACGGGTGGAGGAAAGTGTCAGGTGTGATGTGTGATAGAAGAGTTTCAGCTAAAATGAAAGGAAAGGTGTACAAAACTGTGGTGAGACCAGCAATGTTGTTTGGTCTAGAGACAGTGTCACTGAGGAAAAGACAGGAGACAGAGCTGGAGGTAGCAGAGATGAAGATGCTGAGGTTCTCTCTGGGAGTGACCAGGAAGGATAGGACCAGGAATGAGTACATCAGAGGGACAGCACATGTTAGAGGTTTTGGAGATAAAGTCAGAGAGGCCAGACTGAGATGGTTTGGACATGTCCAGAGGAGAGATAGTGAATATATTGGTAGAAGGATGCTGAGTTTTGAACTGCCAGGCAGGAGGCCTAGAGGAAGACCAAAGAGGAGGTTTATGGATGTAGTGAAAGAGGACATGAAGGTAGTTGGTGTGAGAGAAGAGGATGCAGAAGACAGGGTTAGATGGAGGACACTGATTGGCTGTGGCGACCCCTGAAGGGAAAAGCCCAAAGGAAAAGAAGAAGATCTCATATTATGTACATATTCTGGGATCTTGAGATCCGGAATATTACTTCAGTCTTCATACACTGATGTGTTGTAGGTCTTATGGTGATGTAATTGTGTAATTTATGTTCAAGCATTATCAATGAATTGATTCAAAATCTTGTAACTGATCTAAACCTTCCATGGTAATGAATGTAATGGTCCAATCACAAATTAACAGCCTTCCCCACTGTTCAATTAATACTGAGGAAATGTCATTTTGTTACTGTTATTATAATAGCAAAGCACAAAGTTTAAAAAGTAGTCTTTAATAGTATTTTTATTTGAATGTCATGGTTCCATATTTACATGAAAGTAACATCACATATCCACAGTATTACTATCACTGCAGTCTATACCTTAAATGACATGCAAAGGCTTCACCCCACATGATGTATAGTTTTACCAAATCTAATGAGTTTTACACATTTGTGTAACTCCATTCTGTGTCTCTCAAGGGGATATTTTTATTTCGCTGAAATGGAATTAAAATCCAGAAAAGGCATAATGAACACGACAGATGAAAACAGGAGGTAATGCATTTATTTTGATTTTTCAATGACAGTTGTGACACAGACGAATCTGATCACAACAGAAACTGGGCTCCAGAGTGAAGGAGAAACTAGGAGTATCATATAGTAGTGTAGTTTCCTTCTAGTGGGCTGATTGAAGCTGCCACAGCCTTTAATATCAGGGTCTTCTTCCTGAGAAAAATATATTTGAAGAGTGAAAGTGCGATCTTCCAGCCTGTATTTCAACAAGGGTTAAATTCATAAGCGATGCATCCAAGGGACCTTTTAAATATGAAAAACATGTATTTATGGGTAAGTACTGGCTACCTTAAATATCTTATATGTGCATGCACGAAATATCACAAACTTAGGTACAGCATTAGAGGGCCAGGAGGTGTTGAACGTTGAAGAATACAGTTTATCTTAAATAACATCACTAGGTAGCAGGATTTATAAGAATGAATTTGTGGAATAAAAACAGATATTTACTGTATGAAAACTAACTGTTGAGGGGAAGTTACGAAGGCGCAATCAAAAATCACCACTTTCTTTGTTTCATTTTGTCTTTTTTTATAAAGAAAAAATTTTGAATATTTTAAAATATTTCAGGTTTAATGTTGTTTTTCCGTAATTTGTGATTTTATTAACGATAAGCAGTGCAGAAAAGAATATTAACACAGGTTTAGGACCTTGGATGAATTTATTTACTACTATAATGCATATACAATTACTTCACAATAATACCAATGGACCTGTAAGTCAAAGTGAGAAATTTTGCACCACGAAAAATCTTTCTGTTTAACTTTTCTCAATATTTATATTGATAAAGGGGTCAATCTGATTATTTCCTGTGTCAGCATGAATTGTAGATAATCAGTAGCTCCAATAAATTATCATCAGCTTTCAAAGGTTAATTTAAGAAAAACTACATTGAGTCCTTTTCCCAGCTTTTCTCTCCATGGCTTTAGCTCGAAGTGACAGACAGGAGACCATCATAATGGTAAAGGAGCTGCAGGATAATAGTTCTACAGGTCTCAAGAGGTAGATTGACAGATTTCAAAGATTGTTTTCATTTCTGTTTTTCAGAACATGTTTAGTAAAAACATTTTTTTTATTTGATTCCATTGTCTTTTAGCTTTTGTAATTTGATTTGCCAGAATTTTAAAAAAGACATGAATGGAAGTCCAGGTATGAGGCCGTGACTCACTATCTTTATTGCGCTGCAGCTCCATCTGGGCCTTAGACACCCTTTTAGGCTAAATGCCTGCGCCTGAATATAAGGACTGATGCTACAAATAAGCATCAACTTTAGGAATAAGGCCATCTCTGTCCACGAAGCTCCATCATTTCCCATCTAACAGCAATCTCACGTCCCCCCTCCCTCGGCTCATGCACTCAGGTCTTGCTCTGTTTTGTCAGTCTTTCCTTTTTCCTTCTTTATTTTGATCATACCATCTTCTAGTGATGACTAAATTATGATTAGATTTAAGGATGCGTGGGGCTTTCATCTGTCTAGTGCGTTGTTTAATACTGGCCCCCTCCAACCCCTCTCGAACCGCCACCCTGTTCCCCCCAAACACACACAACACAATGGCCTCAGCTCTCTGACTCGCTATTGAAGAGCAGAGTGGCTGTTTGGTCCCCATGGAAACAACATGTGTATATGTGTGTGTGTTCAGTAAATGTTTCTCTCTTGCTGAGATTAAGTTGGATTTACACACATAAAAAACACACAGGTACACTTTTTAATATGCAAACACTCTGATAGAAAACCTCCCTCACTGCTCCCAATTAATGTATTTAAAACATGAGAAAAAAAATGCAACTTTTATTATTACTAAAAGGATAGATTTATGTTTTAAACAAATACATATAGATGTGAAAATTGAAACAGGTAATTTACTCCTTATCAGTTTTAACTGTTTACAATGATTTGCACATCAGTGATGGGATTGTAAATATGAAAACGAAGAAACATGAGAAAAGTGATGTTCCAAACACAACACCCCAGATTTATTTCTAACCCTCATTCTGTTCAGTCAAACTACTCAGACTCAAGTCATATCACTCTAGGACATGAAACAGACTCTGGTGTGTAATATTTATTGGGTTCTGTTTTGAGACACAGTGCATTAAACGGTTTTTGAAGCCGTGAAGGTGGAGCAATTACCTACCTGTAATCGAACATTTGAGAAATGGAGTTGTAAACTCTGAGATAGCCAGAGGGACAAAGGACAAAATACCAACGTGTTCACAATGGGCCCTTTGTGGCAGTCGGTCTACAATGGACATAAAATGGACAAACCATGCCACTGCAGGATTATGTCCCTAGGGTGAATTTGAGTGTCATGTTCATTTCTTTTACAAGAAAGATTGTTCTTTTTATGTTATAGTATAGAAGCATATGACAACAGAAGATGATAAAGAAGAAGAAATTGCCCTGTTTGTAGGAAAGTTTCAGCGTTGGCGTCGGCTCATAGCGTGGGCACAATCGTGCTTCATTTGAGATCATTATTATTAGTGAGGACACCTGTTTGTGTGTGTGTGTGTGTGTGTGTGTGTGTGTGTGTGTGTGTGTGTGTGTGTGTGTGTGTGTGTGTGTGTGTGTGTGTGAGTGTGTGTGTGTATCTGATGTGTTCTGATTGGCACACTGCTCAATACACAACCAAAATGTGTGTGTATGTGTGTTTGTGTGTGTGTGTGTGTGTTAGTCCTGGCCCAGCGTGTCTCTTTTACACCTAATGATGGCAGCCTCTCACTGGCGGCCATCTCTTTTTCCAGACCAAATCCAATTACAGTGAACAATAGCAGCCGGCTCCAGGCTCAGGACTCCATCAGCTCCTGAGCGCCGCTGCTCTCTGCTCCACGACTCCTGCTGGACCGCCAGGACCACAGGGGCAAAACAGCACACCTGTAAACACATGGTTATGTGCAAAGGGAAACCAGCAACTATCAAGAAGGAACACAATCAAACAAAACATAAAAATGTGCAACAAATCTGTACAAGGATCCCATAATTGTATAACTGTGAAAAGGAACATATAGCAGAGCGGCCAATACAATAGATTTGCATGAAGCTAGATTGCCTGATTAGTTTCACTGAGTATCAGACTCCAGTATTACCTAATTATTTCTGGATTGTTATTATTGACTACGAGCTGCTAGACATACAAAAGTCCATATTATTTTTTTTATCTGATGATGCTTTTGTTAAATTTAATAATGTGATTCTGTTATCCTTTAAAGCAGTGCCATATTTATTAAACCAGATGATTCTTTTGCTTACTGGACAATACTGCAGGCTCACCCCAAGAAACACTAGACTGCTTTGCCTTTTGCGGACTAATTTTTCTTTTTACAAATACTGGATAAAATGTCTCAGATAAACACTGAGAATACGAGCCGGGAGTGTGTTTCACTCAAATAAATAGAAATGTCTGTAACATTGACAAAGTTGAGTGTGAAAGAGTAGGCTCTGGAATTATAAATTATGATTGAGTTTTATTTTAGGAGTTTGTGTTATTAGTATAGTAATTACGTCATGTTAACATGGCACAGAGTTTGCAGTTAAATACATTAGATTAAGTATTTATTCAACAATATTTTTAATTCCTATTCTATTCGGCACGAAAACGTCTTTTGTGGCACAACATTCTTTGTGGTGATTGGCTCCATCTAGTGGCAGAAATATGAACAACGGCAATTTATTCTAGCGCTCGAACAAATTCAGGAATCCGCATTAATTTTCCAAGAAACCGCAATGCAACACCAACCACCACCAGACATGAATCACATAATATCGTGTTAGTGTAGAATAAATCAGAATTAAAATATTTACGTATATACAGTATTTCCTTCTACATGGAGAGGAAGGATATGTACCGGTAGTTGGTTTCTGTCTTAGAAACCAACTACCGGTGTTTTTTTATTTTGAAGGTAATAACCGGATGTTTACGAGTATGTGACGTCATCTTGTTCCGACCGGCAAAGGCAACATGGCGAACGCAGGCGGTGTGACAGCGGGCAGAGGAGATATGGAGGCATACAGTGAATATGCTCCTCAAGCTAACGTTAAGGGAGACGCGGAGACAGACAGACGCTTGGTACGTATCTCTTTACGCGCCGACGACCTTAGTGGACTCAAACTGACCCGTCGGAGGGACGTTCTAGTGCTGAAGGACGTAACGTCAACCCCAGTGACCGCTCACGTGACACGCGTTAGTTAGCTGTGATTGGTTCGGGTGTCCTCGTTTAACGAATTTAGCCATCCAAATTCTCTAACTTGTAAGTGCTACTTCTTCTCGTTCATAACGTTTTTTTTAAGCGTGCCTGACATTGGTAGATTAGTAACTTACTCCCTAAATTGGCTAATTTCTGGCCACAAAGTTTGGACTTTTTCCCATACTTAACGATGGCTGGGTAATAGTATAAAAGCTAGCGTTATTCAGTTGAGATTAGCTTCATTCAGTTGAGATGGTTTTCTCCGACAGACCGTGAAGGGTTCACTGTGCGCTGTGTTAGACCTGTTTCCGGACTGGTGTTACCCAGTCAGCCTTCCGTCGATTCCTACCCGGAACGTTTATTCCGGTCGAGGTGGATAGTCAATAATCAGACAAACGTTATAAAAAGTAATTTGTGATTCAACATGATCAGTAGTAATCAAAATAAAACCAAGTGTTGTGCAAATCCTTTGTTGTGTAAGCGTGAATCTCCATCTGGTATTGAAATATCTTATGGCTGTTGTGTGTTGACTGTTTTGCTCTGATGACAGGGGGGCACACTGGTCGCAGTGGGTCTTGGAGTGGCTGCTGCTGGTTTTGCAGGTAAGAGAAGTTTGACACAAGATCAGTCATGTTCACGATATTGTTATTTTTGTTTTTCAATTTATCCTCACCTATACATGTTCCCAAAGTTTATCCTTTGCCTGCTTGTCATTAATCTCAGGTTTATTTTGTTTTACTATGGTGAATTCACAGGCCGCTATGCATTCCAGTTGTGGAAGCCTCTTGGACAAGTCTTCTCTGAAACCGTCAAGAAGATGCCCACATCGGTGAGTCTGAAACGTCTGCTATGACGTTCAAATACAATTCTATTTTGACAAATGTTATACAGGTAGTCCTCATCCTAAGAACAAAATTGGTTCCAAGATACTGTTCATAAGCTGAATTGTTCATAAGTTGTTTCGAAAAATGTTTGTATCTTGAGGACTTCCTTTACTTGATTTTGTTTGGTATATTTGCATAAGACATGTCACATATTTTTTATTATCTAGATTATAAGCACCTCTTAATTAAAGGAGTCCATATTTTTAGCTCTTAAACTTGTGCTGCATATTCATTAAAACGCTTGTAGGTTTGGTGTGGATATTAATATGTATTCAGAGCAAAGCCTGTAAGTGCATCATTAAATGAGTAAAACTAAAGTTAAATCATGACTTATAACTATTACTGGGTGTTAATGCACAGTAAAAAGTCATCAATGTCATGTTTTTTCTGAAGGCTTAAGCCAGAAACACAATCTGCAGCCTATTTCCTTACAGCTGTTGAGTTCAGTTCTCATCTTTTGGCCTTTATGTTGTACTCAAGATAAATGTTTGTTTTGTACACCCCATGGAGAACCAGAGGAACCCCAGGTTGGACTCCACTCCTGTTCACATTGATGTTTTCTGTGTACATAAAGAACTCAGTGCTCCATCCTTCTCCATCACCTTCAGGCTTTCTCTTCATATTACAAAGGAGGGTTTGAGCAGAAGATGTCCAAACGAGAGGCTAGCCTCATTCTGGGCATCAGGTAACAGTAATGCTATCTGTTACATTACAATTACATTAATTCAGAGTGAGTCTCACATGAATATATTAATTTATTTCTGTGTAGCCCAGTCAGCGTGAAGGCAAAGGTACGCGAGGCCCACCGGAGGATCATGGTCCTGAACCACCCAGATAAAGGTGAGCTGAGACTCTGCCGGTTAAAGACGAAAGGGAGACGATGGTATAGAAATCAAGATGGTTGTAAATTTGGAGCAGATGTGTTATGTTTAGTAAATACCGTCACAGGTGATTGGCCTTCTATTCACTATATTCACAAAAAACATGTCACACACAGTCACTCATTCTTGAACCAGAACCAGATTTTCATCCAGGTCCAGCTCCAGAATATTTCATTCTTGTTCATTGAAGGCTGGGGGCAGTTCAAATATATTTCCAACTGCTTTAGAACTTCTCTCAAATGGGACAAAAGCCGGCCTCACTGTCACTGGCACAGAAGAATCCCGCGGCCACACCTTTTATAGACGTCACACAACTACGTCACAGAACAAAACCGACAGAAATGACCATCATTTATGACACAACAGCTAGAGAAAGGAAACACAGACATACACTAACACACTACTAGATGTTCCATCACCTCTATCAGGTATAAAACAGGCTATTTTCCACAGGGACACAAGTCTCTTTGTGTATTTCACTACAATCACACAGCTGCACAAGTGCACCACATTATTTACACATTGCAGAAGAGCAAGCTTTTTTTTTTTTTCATTTTTAGTATATTTTTCATTTTATTTCATTACAATTGATGTGATATAAATGAAATTAAATTACAAGAACATTAAATCTCAAAACTTATATAAATGAAATGCTTGTACTCACAGAAACAGCTGTTCAAACGGCTGATTTAAACACAAAATCCATTCTCCTTCCATTCCTCAAGAACACTCTACTAACTACAACAGGTTAGCTAGAACAGGTTAGCTAGAACAGATTAGCTGGAACAGGTTAGCTAGAACAGATTAGCTGGAACAGGTTAGCTAGAACAGATTAGCTAGAACAGGTTAGCTAGAACAGGTTAGCTCCTTCAGGGATTGGACCTTTGTCTCACTAGAGCTTCTCTTCAAATGTGCGTCTGCATAGCACCGCCTTCTCAGAGTGAGTATCCAATCACAGGACACATACATGTCAGGTGAATGTGAGGCCAGCTAGAAGGCCTTAGTGTCGCCAACTCGTGATCTGATTGGTTATCGCGTCTGTCTGTTAACTATATGTTCCCTTCACTGACAGTGCAGACAGACCTGCATTCTAGATTCTGAAGGTCCTGGGCAGATTTCATTCAACCTGGCAACACAAGCTAGCTGAATTCTGATTGGATAGAACCCCTCTAATCTAAAAATAGAACACTGACTCAGTGTTGGCCTATGTCATATTATATCCAAATGTATAATTATATATTTATATATTTGAGTATATTTACTGAAGGAAAATACATTAAAATTTAATTAACTTTCATCATAAATATTATGATTTCTGGTATGTTAGACCAGCAGAGAAGGCCCCGTTGGCCCTGCCCACCCACCACTGCATTCTACAGGAACCTGAATAAATCACCACTGTGGGTTTTATGTGTTATTTGTTGTCTGTGTGTCTGCAGGAGGGTCACCGTATCTCGCTGCCAAGATCAACGAAGCCAAAGACCTTTTGGACAAGGAGACCCGGCGGTGACCTGCGCTCTTCACCCAAACTAAAGATCTTCATCACCTTACAGTGTCTCTGACCTCAGCATCTTGACTTCTGGAGGGCAAAAAACCAACAAGTTTCTGGACTAGAAATCATCAGTATTGTGAAGATTTAAACCTGTATGTCAACAGAGCAACTTGAAATGATGTGTACAGGTTTTATAACGGACAGCAAGGGTAAAGCTGTGGTTCCTCTTCAGTGAGAAAGAGCTCAGAAAAGTGATCCTGAAGGGTTCTTTATTTGTGGTATAAAGTTGTAACGCATCTATATATAAGGATATACTATATTAAGTGGCCATCTGTATTTAAGAAACAATAATAGTTAAGGTTTCCATATTTAGAAAGTTTTTATTTTTTAGTCAAAAAGATTTTTTAAGATTGACTGAAACATGCTGTTATTTTCAGTTGTGGAATAAAAGTTTGCCTCCGACAGCACCTTCAAATTGCTTCTTTATTTAAAGGATGATGTCATTGGAATTAAAGGACAAAACAAGATGCATCATTTAGCAATTACATGTAACAACAGCAGCCGTCATTGGTCAAAACCAGCCAATTACATCAAGTTTGCTTGTAAATCGTTAAAAAGGAAAAGGAATTTGTCGGTTCTGACGTCGTGTCGGCAAACAGTCGGTCTCAGCGCTGCAGCCACGTCACCAGACGAGCAGCTGGGGTCTGATCTCCACCGTCTTGGTCCACGCGTTGAAGGATGTTCACCATCAGTTAATGTTATGAAACCAGTTCATCTTTATTCCACTTTGGTATCTGCTGGTCTAATCCTATAATAGAGGTCTAATCTGGATATTTTATTATTATTATCCATTATTCATGCTCACAAGTTCTTATTGTCTCCTTAAGAATTGGTGCACCCCAGAATCCTGAAGCTGAAGCTTCAAGTAGAAGACTTCAAAGTGTTTTTACAATGAAATGCTATGAAATGTGCGCTTAAACAGGAGCATAAATTACTGAACTGAGCAAACACTTTAATTTTCTATACGTTTCTGCTGAGTTAGCGCCCCTTTATTTGACATTATCCTCTGATAACAGGCAGGAACTAAGATAACGTGTTCATCGCCGCTTTGTTTCAGTCACAGTTTGGCTGTTTGGACACATAAAGGAACTGATGTGTAACATTTAGTGGGAATATTGGAGAGATGACCGTCGGTAATAAAGATAGCACCATGGAAGCTTCGTCTTTACGGAATGAGTGGCTCGCTTGGAAGCAAAGGAGTTAAGAGAAGTCCAACCCAAACTATTTAACAGTTGATGATCATCATCATCAAAATGAGCATCCAGACATTCGAATATTAATTATTCCAGTAAATATTTCCAGAATTTCACATTTGTCACCAAATGAATCACATTTGGAAGGAAATCTGTTGAATGGCCGACCAGTAGGGGGCGCTGCTCTCCCAGAGGAAGACCAAATTAGAGCCTTCCTCATCTTCAGTTGAGGTTTTGGTTGAAATCCGTCAGCTGCCCTTCTACTCGATGTGACGTCATCAGCAATCCATTAGCAGCCCTGCATCGCTGTCTGCAAGTCTTCATCCTGCTGCCCCGCCTCCTCCTCCTCCTCCTCTTTCTCACTCAGTTCCTCTCCAATCACATCCAGCCTCGACACCTCCTGCCCGTTCAGCACGTCCTCCTCTTCTTCCTCCTCCTCCTCCTCATCATCATTATCATTGTGAAGTCCTGGCTCTTGCAGCTGTAGACGCTGCTCCTCCACCAGCAGGAGGCGCTCTTTGACAGCTTCTGCTGCTGCTGCAGTTTCAGTGGGGCTCCCAAAAAACTGTTGGGTCCTGAAACGACATCAGTTTGAGTTAGAAGCCTGAAACGTGTTGACAGTCAATTTATGGGGTTTGTCCGATATATGAAGTTTAGGTTCAGAAGCTGCTGTGATCAATATTTTTAGATTTACAGGGGTGCAAATTCATTTTCACCGAGGGCCACATCAGCATAAGGGCCAGATGTAACTAATAAACGTAACTAAATGTAACTCAGTGTAATGTAACTAAATGTAATTACTCCATAATGTTAAATAACTCTGAATTTATTACATATTAAAGTTCCAAACATTCCAGTTAGACAGAAAAAACATGTTTGTTTGTTTCTCTGTTCTAACATGAATCCTTTTCATTTGTCAGGTTATTAAACCCACAGAACTCCATCAATCAAGGATCAAACTATCAATCAATAAAGAAAAATAACATCAGACACAAGTTAGGACGTTAACTTTGTTCAAAATGGTTTTGTCAGAGTTAAAATGGGCTGAATTACTGCATTGTGGGAAATGTAGTTTTTGGTCAAAGCACACTTTTGACCTCTTTATTTTTAGACCTTTTATGCTCTCGCGGGCCACATAAAACGATGTGGAGGGCCATATTTGGCCCCCCGGGCCTTGACTTTGACACATGTGTTCTAGTCTACATTTATCAGGGTCTCTACTTAAAATCCCTTACAGAAGGTAATAGTTTTGTGGGGTAACCAAACTGCTCCTGGGACTGGGATCGCCTCACGATCCACTAATTTAAGCTGCAGGAAGCAGCTTTTAGCAGGTATTATATCTCAATATCCAGCTACGCTACCTGCTCAGCACCGCAACAGATGATGTCACAGACACTGCGTCATCATCTGTTTTCTCACAAGCTGATTGGGACCCAAAAAAGTTAAAAGGTGGTGATATCAGACTGGACGGTTTAGAAAGTGGTACAGCATACAGCAACACCTCGAAACATCGTTGCTCTGTCCTTATTTGCATCCAACATGCAGCAAAAATGCGACATACGAGCCGTGCTTCAGCAAACCACCACCAGGGGGCGGATGGATCCAACATCAGCTGAGACTGGACACGGGTTGGGGGACACGGGTTCAAGACCCGTGTTGGGCAAAAAAAAAAGTTTGGAGTGTGAACTGGCAAAGAGAGGTGTCAGTTCACCTCCTGAACACTGCCGAGGCGCCCTTGAGCAAGGCACCGCCCCCTTTATAAGCTGCTCATTGGGTGCACCACGAAGTCAATGCCCGCTGCTCTACCCCCCCCATTACCTGCATTCTTATAGGCCCCCTGTGTGTGTGTGTGTGTGTGTGTGTGTGTGTGTGTGTGTGTTCACATACCCATCAGGGAAGATGACAGGCGTGGTCAGTCTGTCCAGCAGAGTTTTCCCCGTCGAGTCGACTTCATCCAGAGAGTCTTCATCCACACAGTCCTGTTGTAACACCTGACACACACGACACACACGACACACACGACACACACGACACACACGACACACACGACACACAGGTAAGGCTGTAGTCTGTTCCTCTGCAGCAGCTCTTACTGCTCTTAACACTAATAACGACGGCGACGGCGAGGTAACGCCCAGCCCGTCTCACCTTTTCAGCGGCGGTGTGGAAGCTCAGGGCCATGTCCAGCCTCTGCTGCCTCTCCTCGGTGCTGACGGTGAACTGTTTCCACACCCGGTTGAGGCGCGGCAGGGTGTCTCCGGACGAGCGGGTGGTGCAGCGCAGCGACTGGCACAGGACGACGGTCGCCTGCAGCAGCTGACGGCCGTAATCGTAGGTGCTCTGAGGAGGAAAGACAGTCAGCTTTCAGGAGCGCTGATTTCTTCATGGACCGATCAATAAATCAAACACCTGTAACGAATCTCACCTGAGCCACGTCTACAAACTTCCTGTGTTTGTCCAACATGTTCCGGGTCTCCTGAGCGTCGTCGCCCAGTCTGACGTGGGTTTTCAACAGGGCGTCCAACAGCTCACCGAGCCATTCTACTGCCTGCACACACACACACACACACACACACACACACACACACACACACACACACACCATAATGTCATCTGCATACAGACACACTGCTGTGTGTCTTTTTATCCTGTGGTCAGTGTGTGTCCTGCCTGGAGAGCATCTTCTTCACATTTGAACAACTGAACCATCTGCAGCATCTTCAGCCTCCTCACATCCACCATGTCCTCACATCTGCAAAACACACACACACACACACACGTGATCATAAATACTATATTACATGTTAATAATCATCACAACACACAAGCTCATTGGTAGGGTACATGTTTCACAGAGCCCTGGCGTCTCCCCGGTAACCACCACAGCCAACAGGAAGTGTGTGCCTCGTACCTCTGCTTGCGGAGCTGCATCTCCTCCATCACCGCCTGGATGTGCTGAACGTTCTCCGGCTGTTCTCCAGCGGGACTCTCCGTTTCCTCCAGCGACCATGACTGCTGGCTGCACATCTGCTCCAGCAACAGCGCCCCCTTCTGACGTAGAGAGGTAAGGCCTGCCTCTGCAACGGAGGGGAGGGGTTCATGAATGTAAAATGTTTAATAATTTAAAACGACTTGATAATTTTAGGGAAACTTTCACGAACAGAACGAACCGACAGTCTGCAGCTTCTCTTCCAACAGCTTGAGATTCTGTTGAATCGAAGGTCCGTCAGCTGGAGCCACGTCGGCACAGAGCATGCCCAGTAGACCGTCCAGCTGCTGGGACAACTGGAGAGATGGACACAGGGAGTCCTCAACTTACACACACAATTGGTTCTGAATTGTTTGTAAGTCGTTATTTAATAAATTTCGATCTAAAATCTCCATTTGAGGTCATTTAAATGCCATTACTACTCCAAATACTAAAGTACAGTATTTTCTGCACTATAAGGCGCACCTATGGTGTTCCACACCTGTAGAATACTTTGTGGGGGTCCTTGGTGTCAGCTTACAGTTCGGTTCATTCACTTATTCGTATATCTTCGTCCTTTGCTCCTTCTATGTCTTATTATGCTTCTTTCATTTTCTTATGCTTCCTTTCTATTTATGTGTACTGTTGTTATAGTTAATTATGTCATGGTTAATTATGAAATTATGTAATTTAGGTAACGTCTTTTTGTCTGTGTCAGTCACTGCTATGTGTATTTATTTGTATTTTTTATCAGTATTTTTTCTTGGGAGCAGATGTTACTCTAAATTTCCTTTGGGATTATTAAACTATATATCTATCTAATTATCTATCTATCTAAAAGCCTTCACTTTTCTCAAAAACTGACAGTACGCCTTATAATCCAAAAAACCTTATATATGAAAAAAAAGTTTTACAATAGGCCATTCATTGACTTATAGTGCGGAAAATACTGTACAATTCTCTAAGACTGACCAGAAACAATAACAGGACATAAAAACAACACATAAGGAAATAAAATACCGTAGTACCATAATGTTTTTTAACATCTCTACCTCTTGAGGTTTTAGTTGCAAGTTTTAGTTCATCTCATGAAGAAAACTAACAATATAAAAGAAAGACCCAGCTGTTTAGTGGGTGCACAAACATCCACCCCAGCAGCTTCTGCCCCGGGGCGTTACCTCCTGGGTGGTGCTGTGGAAGCCCTGCGCCGCCTGCAGGACGTTCTGCCGGCCCTCCAGCTGCGCCGCCTGCCTGTAGCAGACGTCACTCAGCTGCTGCTGCAGCGCCTTCAGCTCCACCACGTCCTCCTCTTCTCCAGCCACGAGCAAGGCAGCAATCTGCTGGTTCAACTCCACATACACCGCAAACCACTCCTGCACACGCAGACACACAATCAGGGCCGTCCTCGTGATCGCTGCTTGCACTGAGAACAGCTGACTGTCACATATTCATAAGGTTCAGCGGTAGGACTGTCAGCCAACGACTGTCTGGGGACTGGAGGGTGTCCGGTTCAAGTCCGGCATGGATCAAAGTATGGCGTATTAACTCGTGTCATTCATGAGTTTGCGTCATGTATGTGTTGCGTGTTGCATTACGCTGTGCTGGCTCTCGATCTCCTCGTGCTTCTGCTGCAGGGCCTGGGCGGCTCGCATCGAGTCTCCAATCTCCTGCTGGGTCTTCAGCAGCTCTGAACCCGGACCCTGAAGCCAGGTGACCACCTGTGAGAGAAAGAAGAAACACGGCTTCAGGATGATCTCAGTTAGATGAGACAAGTGATTCGTGGCGGCAGTGAAAGCCTGTTTTTCTGCTTTTCCTCGAGAGAACTGGATGAGGAGGAATAAGAATTTATTTTGCAATCGTGACCTTTATATTTAAACCATGACAGTATTTTCCACACTATAAAGCGCACTGGATTATAAGGCGCACTGTCGGTTTTTGAGAAAATTAAAGGCTTTAGTTGCGCCTTATAGCGCGGAAAATACTGTAAATACTTCTGCTGTGAAAAAATTCTAATGCTGTTTGAAAAACTCTCTGGGGCCCAATAGATTATAGATTAAAATTTGATTAACTAACAATTTACGAATAATTCAACTTACCAACAACCTTTTGGAACCAATTTTGTTCATTTGTTGAGGACTACCTCTATGTAGAAATACATTTTGGAGCCAGAAAAGCTGAAATATGTTTGCTTTTAACATTCACAACACTACAACCAGGACTGAACCACGCAGAGACTGGGAATACGAAAGATGCTCTTTTATTTGTATAGCCAAAATTTACTAAACATAATTTTCATACGTTACCCAGAGGCCCTTGAACCGGATGTGGAAAAGCCCCACACAGATTTAACTTTCCATTTCTGTTTCCAATAAAAAACTATATATATGCCTAAAATTACAGAATTTGTTGAAAACGCTTCCTGTTTATCAATAACAAATTAAAATCATTGACACTGATCAGAATTCCGTACTGATTTTAGGGTTTTTTTTCTACTACAATTTTATACACTAAAGTAACATCTGGACTGTGTGTGTGTGTGTGTGTGTGTGTGTGTGTGTGTGTGTGTGTGTGTGTCAGTATTATCATATAATTGTATTTATCAGGTCAGCGATGCTTCTAATACACAAACCAGAAATAGGCCAATCCTCCCATCCCCAATCCTCCAGGCTAATGACCGATATTTTTTGGTCACCATGGCAACCTTAGCTCGTTCTCCAAGTCAGACATCTACCCATCATCCTTGGTCGCCACAGTCAACCAGTTTCACTCTGTTTCACCCTCTATCAACAAGAAATGTATCTTTATCTTTTGACATGAATTTGAAAAACAACATTTTGCTGAAATGACATGTTGATCAAACGTGTCCTGTTAGAAACAGCACCACTGTCTCTAATCCATCCATCATGACTGTCCTCACCACTGTCTCCTAAACTTCACCTTCACTCTCCTGTCACCTAAAACACTTTTTAACGCCTTTCACACACGGATGGAAGCGTGAGCTACCTGCATGACCTTGGCGTGGATCTCGTCCAGCTGGGTGCGTTTGTTTCGTTGCCTGCAGAGCTCCTGGTACCGGGTGTACTGCTCCCGGAGCGAGTCGAGCAGCTTCATCACCTGAGGCTGAGCCAGAAGCTCCTCCTCCATCGGACGCCAGGCTGGACCTGCAGGAGAAACGTTAACGACACAACATTAACATCATAGAGAACTCAGCAGATATCAGACTGCTGATATCTGATTAAGATTAAAACATCAAATCAACTTTATAAATCCCCAAAGGGAAGATATTTGCAGGAAACAAATGATGAAGGAACCAAAGCTGGCCGGTCAGGTTTAACGACTGAACACTGAACTCTGAGTGTTTTGCCATTTGATGTTAACTATTGATCGAGTTCACTGAGAAACTTCATGGACAGAACACAGATTAATCAAACGTAAAGGGGGCGAGTCTGACTTTTGATGACCAGGAAGTGACATGGTTGAGTCGTTCACGTCAGTGTGGTGGAACACCTCAGTGGATTAAAGCTGGGTTTAGTCTCTACACCCCCCAGGATAAAATTCTTTCAGCAGAGGTAGAGATTGTTTAAGTTACATTACAATACTACAATATTTGATTTATTATTTGTTGCTTTTATGTCCTGTAATTGTTTCTGGTCAGTATTAGGTAATAGTACTTTAGTATTTAGAGCATTTATTTTATTTAGCATTTATTATTTTATCATTATTTTATTTAGTTATTATTATTATTTATTATTATTTTATTATTATTTATTTTATTTATTTAGTATTTTATTTAGCATATAATTAGTAATTATTTAGCATTTATTTTATTTAGTATTTTAGAGTATTTTATTTTAGTATTTCGTATTTAATGACATCAAATGGAGATTATAGATTAGAATTTAATAGATAAGGACTCACGAACAACGTCTCAGAACCAATTGTGTTCGTATGTTGAGGACTACCTGTAACTGGATGTTTTGCACATGTTCCACATAATCCTATGTTTAACAGTTTAGTGAACCGCCTTCCTCACCTCCCTGTCCTCCTCCTCCTCCCTCCGAACCGTTGAAGCGCCGCTGCTGCAGCTCCGACAGCAGCTCATGACCTGCAGACAGAAGGACAGACCGGGGTCATGAAGGTCATGAAGGCATCAGGAACGATGAGGAGCGCGGCGCCGCGAACAAAGCCTGCTTTCACATCCGGAAATAGCGACCATCACGTCTTCACGTGTCGATCAACTCCAGCCCCCAGTGGCAGCGGAACTGCTGACTTAGCACTTCTTCCCTCTAAATGGGGTCACCGCTGACGGACTGACCACTAAGATGCACCGTTACACTCCATCCAATCCCATCAGAAGCGTTCACAGCAGAGGAAGTGTTGGATGGAGAGTTGTTAATCTCACGCTCTAAATGCTCTGACACCGCAGAGTCACAACTAACAGACGCCTCTGACATCACAGCAACCCTTCAGTCACTCTGTCGACCAACTGTCACGAGCTGCAGCGCAAAGTTTCACTGACTCATTTTATATTTTTATTTTATATGCTGATTATTACATCCCAGTTCAAAGCGGTGGTGGATTGTAATTGTCAGTGTTTGTGTGTTCGTCCACCAAATGTCTTCACAACCGTTGCAGATAGAAACGTGAAACAAAAAGCACATGACTCGGGCAGCAAAGGGGATGAAAATGAGATGATGACCTTGACCTTGAGACAACTTTTGTAAAAAATTTTGCACATATCTCAGGAACCGGATAAGATAGAAAGTCAGAGGCACAAAAATGTGTAGGTTCAGGGTGAAATGTTGATTTCAGGGGTGCTGCAGTGTCTGACTGCCTTTTGATGTAAAGTCTCAAAGACATCAAAGTGTCCTGTGATGTGTAGTGTATATATTAGAGCGGTTTCAAGGACGGAGACAAACGTACCGTCGCAAACCTTAACGCTACCGGTCACGCTGCGGTCTGTTGTTCAGGAACGATGGCAAATGTACATGTTTTGCCCGCCCAGTTGGGAGACAGCCCCGCCCAGATCTTCTGTCCTAAGTGCCGTGTGACGGTCCTGTCCGAGGTGGACTACTCCTCCGGTCTGCTCACCTTCCTGCTCTGCACAGGACTCTGCGTCTTTGGCTTCGCTTTGGGTTGCTGTCTGATCCCGTTCTGTGTGAAGCGACTGAAAGACGCCGTTCACACCTGTCCTACCTGCAAGACTCAACTCGGGTCCTACAAGCGTCTGTGACTGATTATTGGCCCCGGTTGTTTTCAATTTTACTATATTTAGGGCTAAAGAGGGGGTGCAGATTATGGATTTTTCAATTTATTCAACAGTGAGAGACATTTTGATTTTGATTGTATGTCTACTAGATACATCCCACCCCCCTGAGCAACTGAGTATTCAGTTCCTATTGGAGGAGCCAAAATATTGTCCTCCAATCCAAAATTAGAATATCTTAAAACTGGAATGAAATCAATGTAAAAATGAACAAAATCTGAAAATATTTCATGTTAAAAAATCCAAATTCGTGCTTTGTATTTGTCTTTGTACAAGATTGTGATCATTTATAAAATTAATTTGGAGTTTTGGTTCTACATTGTCAAACTGTCAAACCTTTAATGCAGTGACGAGCAGTGAGGTTCATGGCTGGGGGGGCACTGACTTCATCCTAATCAGATTATCAAACACATGAACCTACAGTTTAACTTATTCACCATTTAATTATCAACAGTGAGTGGGTTGTGTTTAAAGTCTCAGAGCAGAATTATTTACACGTACAAACTAACACACAAATAAGCACATTTGATTAGAAAACTTATGTTGTTACCTACACGTTTTTTATACGTTACATTTACATACTGTAAATGAAGTCCATGAGCCGCTCCTTCTGAACAAAAGCATCGAAAAAATTTTGAGTTGAGATGTAATCCTACATTTTTATAGTAAGGCAAGGCGAGAAGAAAAAACAAATGAATGGCTGTACTTGACTCGCTGATTATAGATTGTAGTTTACTGTCATTTATTCTGCGGCCGAGGAGTCCAAAGAAGAATCCCTGGGATCACCAGCGCCCCCTACCGTGAGGCAGGAGAACTGCGTGCCTCACTTCGTGCCTTTTCCCAGCGGTTTCAGGACCGCTGATCTCCAGAAAGACGTTACACACATACAGTTGTTAATAGAAAAACACTACATTATATACATTAGCTCAATTATGGAAATTTAGTTCACAGATCAAACGTGTTTGAACATTTTAATAGCGACATATAGAGAGATAGCATTACGGTCTCACTGTTTAGCTACCAGCACAGCTAGTCGAGTCATTGATCAATCCATGATCAATCCATTGATCAATCCATGGTGAGGCTCGGCTGGCTGGTGTCCCACCGCAGGTCTCTAATCAATATTTCAGCAGTAAATGTGAAAATTCAGCGATTTTTAATAAAAATAATCTAAAATAGGACACGTTAAACGGAAAATGACTTTATAATACACATCACTGGATAAATATAACTATTTAATTTATTTCCTCCATTTTCCTTTTTTTTTTTTGTTGTCATGATGGCAGGTGAGGTCGTCCTCTCCTGCCTCCCCCTGACCGCACGTCACTGCTTTAATGTGAATAAACTGACCATGCAAAAGAAACAAAGCAAAACGATGCTACTTAGTGCAGGTTATACACCCTCGTAACATTCGGGGGCAGTAATGGTGTCCTATTGGTATGATCAGTCTTTAAATCAGGAAGAATACTGTGGAGGAGGATCCACCTGCTGACACATCCTGAACCAATTCTGACTTGTTATCAGTTTGTTTTTAACAGTCAGAGACTGAAGTCTACAAGAAAGTCACTTAAACTGATGGGTTTGTATTTTACCGACAAATTAGACTAAAATCTAATCGTAACCATGGCTACGCAATAAAATGACTTTATTCACACGCTCTGCAGACAGGATGTAGACGACTACTGTCTGGGGAGTTAACAACAAGTTTTTAAGTTGATTCAACTGATCAAATTAAAGGTTCACAACTTTCGTGTCAGCGTTCAAACACCTGTCAGGTGTTCGTACTGTAAATAAACACAAAACAGGTTTTCTGATGGATTCACTCAGACTGGAACTACAGCAAAACGCTTTCAGTTTGCATTTTTGTACAACAAGTTTTGTCTGAGTTAGCATGAGGCTAATTTCAGGGTCGAGCAGCAAATGTGAGACGTATCAAACACATCTGTGTCCAAAGCCGTGACAATAAAACAACATTCATTCCTGCTGTTTCTCTGGATAAAGTCTCCCCAGTAGAGCTGCCATGGAATGACCTCATCTGAATCAGTGTGTGGTGTGAGATATATTCATGTGTGTGTGTGTGTGTGTTGGCCGTATCTACCCGTCTGAAGGACCGTCTCAGGGTCAAACGATGGCAGAAGGACACATTCAGCTGATCTGCAGAGGAAAGAAGAACACTTATTGGTGAACTCTGGTGTGTGTGTGTGTGTGTGTGTGTGTGTGTGTGTGTGTGTGTGTGTGTGTGTGTGTGTGTGTGTGTGTGTGTTCTTCCATACTTGTCTTTGTCCATTGAGCTGCTCTTGTCGCTCTCGTTGATGATGGACAGCTCGTCCAGCAGTGACGTTGACTCCTTGGTGAACTTCTCAAAAACCTGCAACAAACAACAAAAACAGTCATTCACTGGTTACCATGACAACGGAGGCGAGAGATTTAATGATCCGAGTTCATGAGTTCATGTGTGTGTGTGTGTGTGTGTGTGTGTGTGTGTGTGTGTGTGTGCATGTGTTCCGGTCCATATGTGTCTAATAAACCAGAGTGTAAAGAATCTAATAATGATAATAATAATTTAATAATAAACTATACATCCTAACAGAACACTAACTAGTCTCTTGCTGAGCCAGTCGCTGTGGTCGTAGTCCAGACTTCCTCCAAAGTCGTCCGTCAGCTGACAGGGTTCGATGTAACGGGTCAGCTTATTGGCCGAAACCAGGATCACCTGTGGAGACGCACAGAAAGGTCAAGGTTCATCCTGTTGGAGATCAGCGACATCAAGAAGAGCAAAAAAAAAAAAAAAAACCCACAATCTTGTTTCAGGTTGATGGATCAGCTGTTTGATGATGAAATCAAATTCCATGAGATGAAACTAATCATATACTGAAGAATCAAACACATTAAAAAGTTATCTTTTTGATTTGTTCTAATTGGGCTCCACTCCCTCTTCAAACGTTCCCCAACAAGTATACAGTCATTTCTCGCGCATTCGTGCTTCAAGATGCACGACTTCACCTCATCGCTGATGTTTAGTAGGTAGTCACGTGATTCCATACGCGCATTCTATTGGCTTACAGCAATATAGTCTCGGAACGCAACACTAAAGTGCTTTAAACAGTCTATCAGAGTGTTTTAAAGCTAACACAGATAGAAGGTGGTTTAATATCAGTGTGGGGAGGGTTCAGAAACGTTTGAATTACCGTAAATAATAAAATAAATAGTTTGTCACTATATCGCGGACTGCTGTTTTTGTGGGTGGCTCCTGGAACGCTTTAACCGCGAGTAACGAGGGATTAATTTAGTAAAGTATACATAATGTAATGTCAGGAACAAGGAATGATGGGTAATAATATCAATATCATGTTTGCTCCGCCTCTTTTTATTCTGTATTATCATCACTTTGAGTCCCTTCACAAATTAACAGTGAGACAGCTGGGAGTCTGCCTGTCACTGCAGCAGATGCTGTTGGCCTCATCTCAGTGTGTGTGTGTGTGTGTGTGTGTGTGTGTTTAAAGCCACACATTTTTAAGCAGCTGTACGACATACACCCTACTGTGACATACACACACACACACACACACACACACACAGTGAAGATGAGTCACATTTCAGGGCCGTCGCTGGAATCTCCCTTCCAGCAGCTGAGAGTCGCTTCCAAGTGTTTAGAATTTAAAGAGACGAAGTCGCTGAAAATTCCCTTCCAGCAGCTCCAAAGAACAGATTTCTGCAGCGAACCCGACCCTAAAACGCTGCTCTGAAAACAGAACCAAGGTTCCTCCTGTCAAAATGTTCAGTCTAATAATTTAAACATTAAACACGATGAAACGCCGACATCTCAGAGGTGGAGTTCCTTCGTTCTGACTGCTGCAGCCTCTCCACTCATGTTTTTTTCTGACTGTGATGGATTATCTATCTGCACCAACTTGCAAGTCACTGACAGACCCAAAAACTTGCTCATGTTACCGTGGCAACAACTGCAGAGCCACCAAAGCCAACAGAAATCTGGGTCACAGCAACTGCTGATCTCCTTCAATAAAGCTGTTGTGATGGAGGAGAACCCGACGCGCACACACACACACACACACACACACACACGGGTTTGGACACGTGTCCTGTTAACACACTGCACCGACCTCCTCCACGTGAGACCGTCAGTCACTTTATGGACAGTAGAGGAGACCCATAAAGAACCTGGAAACTCGACTGAAACGCCCCGCCCGCTGGGATTCCTTCCAGGTGTGAAGCAACAGCGTCAAAGAAGCACCACCCCCCCCCCCACACCCCCCAGGAGAAAACTGGAAATACAGAGACCATAAAACAGATGGGAACTGGTCTGGAAGAAGATTATTTCTTCGTATTTCTCGTGGTTAATGTGTTCCAGGAACCACCCGCAAAAACAAAATTCCGCAATATAGCAACAAACTATTTATTTTATTATTTATGGTAATTTAAATGTTTCTGAACCCCCCCCACACTGATATTAAACCACCTTCTATCTGTGTCACCTTTAAAACACTCTGATAGACTGTTTAAAACACTTTGGTGTCTCAGGATGCCGTCAGCCAATACAATGCGAGTACGGTATCACGTGACTACCTACTAAAAATCCGCGATGAGGTGAATTACCGTAGTTCGTGTGCTCTCGTGACTTTTGCGTTTCTTTTATACTTTATCACTGGTGATGTAACTTACATATAACTAATTATATCCAGGTAAAGTCTGCATGTCTATTGGTTAATAATTTTTTTTTTTTTCCATAAATTAGGGGATTTGTGGTTATTTTACAAGAATTGATGGATTAAAATGATTTGAGTTATTTTAATTGGGGAAAACTTCTTTGACTCACGAACTCGAGTCACAGAACGGACTAAACTCGCATCTGAAGATACTAATGTGTTCCTGATGGGTGTGAGCGCTAAGAGGGTGACAACAACCTTGTTACCACAGCCAGAGGACCGATGGATGAAGAAGCATCAACAATGATGAGGATTAGAAGATGGATTAAAGTATAAAACCAATCTAACTTCCAGAAGACGACCAACCATTGAAGTTCAGCTCATCAGCGTCCGACGGACTCACCTCAAAACCCAAACGGTCTTTCTCCTTCCAGAAGCAGAAGTGTGTGACCTTCTTGTCCCAGAATTCATCTGGTTTCACCACACAGACCAGCGACACCTCGGCAGGAATCACATTCTGAAACAGCATCCACATACTCGTCATCATCATCTTCATCTTCCTGAATAAGTAATGCATTCACATGTTGCTGTATGGGGCGCATGTCTGTACCTGCAACATGAGCACCACCGTCTTCACCGTGTTCCACTGAGACTTCCGTCCGTCCACGATGACGGTGAAGCCCCGAGCCTTACACTTCTCACTGGAACGGGGAGGAAGGGTGTCAAGAACAAGAACTGTGTGACAAAAGGACTGTTTCTTCTTACTGTATCACGCGTGAAAAATGTATTTTCATTCTAAACCCCTTCCTTCATTTCCCTCTAATGGTGATCATGAGACACAATCAATTACTCTTAGGATTATTTTGCAGTCCAGTGTTCTCCCCGTGTCTGTGTGGGTTCTCTCCAGGTTCTCCAGCTTCCTCCCACCTCCAAAAACTTCCGGTTAATTGGTCGGTTTGTAATTGTCCGTAGGTGTGAGTGTGTGCATGAGTGGGTCGTTTGGTTTTTCGTGATGCTCTGGTGACGTCTCCACAGAGTCTCCCCATGTGAGTCCGCTGGGATAGACTCCAGCTACCCCCGTGACCCGCGAAAGCAGAAGAAGCTGTTCGGAAAACGAACGATCATGATGTTTTCATCAAGTTAAATTAGAGTATTTTCTGGACTATAAAGGCACACCTTCAATGAATGGCCTATTTTAAACCTTTTCCCACATGTAAGGCACACTGGACCATAAGGTGCATTGTTGGTTTTTTAGAAAATTAAAAACTTTTAGGTGCGCCATATAGTGCGGAAAATACTGTAAATAAAAATAAAACTTATTTCACTATGCTCAAGGAGGTAATAAGGAAATCCAAAATCTCCAGACACCCCCACATTCAAAAGAATAAACTCTCATTTGGTCCAACATCCTGAAGAGCGTTTCATCAAAGTCACCGAACATCTAACAGAACTCCAAACAGATGGACAAACAGGTGATGGCAGCGTCTCACTCTGTCTTTAAAAGCTTTACAAGCCGTCTTTAAAAGCTTTTGTGAGTCCCGGTTTAACTTGCAGGAATTCAAAAGAGTTTAGCGATGTGTTTTGAAGGAAACTGTGCAGTGATGAGTCAAAGGCACCAACATGTTTACAGTAGAAACCGTAGAGACTCAGTCATCTGTCAGGCTGGAGGCCAAGAACTACAACCGTCACCCAACATCAGCGGAAAAAAACAAGCTGGCAACAACCTGACAAAACACTGACATCACACACACACACACACACACACACACACACACACACGCACGCACGCACGCACGCACGCACGCACACATGCACAGAGGATTTGTGTAGTATTTTCAAAGCAGGGGATTCACTTATAAAGAAGAAAAGTCTAGGGAGGACAGGGGGCTCAAAAAAGTCTTTCTCCACATCTCATGATCTGAATAGAACGTTTGTGTGTGTGTGTGTGTGTGTGTGTGTGTGTGTGTGTGTGTACCTGGGGATGCTGAGCAGGTAGTCCAGTGTGGCGCTGAGCTCCTCCATGCTGGTCTGGTCGGAGCTCAGGGGGATGGTGAGGATCAGACCGCTGCGCCGGTCTTTGCCCCCTGAGGATAGACCAGCAGACACACACTGAGAAGACAGCGCCACACGTCTATGGAGACACACCATCTAATCTTATTTTTTGTCATACCTGACAGAAAGGCCAGCTTCTTCTTTAGAACAGGGAGGATGTTGGTTGCTTCCATGGTAACGCTGGACATCTGTCAACAGACATACACACCATTAAAGGTTAGGTCTGTATGTTTGTAGACCTTCAAGTTATCTCAAACTATGTCAAAGCTACAATGACATAAAGAATGAATTTTAATTCACATGAAATGAATTCTTAATATCCAGACAGGATTTATCAGATGAGTTACGACAGGAAAAAAGACAAAAACTATCAAAATGATGGAGGAAACGTCAGGAAGTAAGACCACAGTAATTTGGTAGCCCTGAGGATGATTCTCTGGCCCTCATGCTCAATTGTGGCCCTCAGACTCAGGGGGCCCACAGGCTCATTTACTTATCCTCAAGTTATTTCATTAGTTTTCTAGTTAATGAACCGTAACTCGGACTTTTTGTTGTATTTTAACGATTCTGAATGTGCTGTAGATCATAGTATTTGTGTTCTATTTGACGACATCCTCAGATCACACACACACACACACACACACACACACACACACACACACAGACACACACGTCTGATCTGAATCTAAGATCTGCTGATCAAACGTGTTAACATTCAGAAAACTTTGTAATAGCTACGATCAAACTGTACCTGAAACAACAAAGCATCTGATTTTGAAACTGTGTCGACTCAGTTTAGTGTCAAAATTTGACTTATCTTCCAATT
This sequence comes from Antennarius maculatus, assembly GCA_013358685.1. Taxonomy (NCBI): domain Eukaryota; kingdom Metazoa; phylum Chordata; class Actinopteri; order Lophiiformes; family Antennariidae; genus Antennarius; species Antennarius maculatus. The sequence goes on along the minus strand of CM023618.1, from coordinate 801,131 downwards.
TCACTCAACTACATGCTGAAGGACCAACATATCACAGTAATGATGTCAGTAAAATTCTAAAGTCTGGGTAACTGTCATGAGGTGATTGTTTCTGGAGCTCACTGATCTGCCTGGGTGGAGTTTTATACTCTCATAGTTGAAAAAAGGACTACAGCATTTTCTGCACTATAAGGCGCACCTTCAAAGAATGACCCATTTAAAACCCTTTTCATATATAAGGCGCACTGGACTATAAGGCGCACTTTCAGTTTTTGAGAACATTAAAGCTTTTGAGGTGCGCCTTATAGCGTGGAAAACACTGTATTTATTGAGCATGTCAGCAACGCAGATATGCTGTTTGAGTATATTTTATTTGTTTACTGCCATATTGTCTCAAACTAACAAATTAATTATTTGATGTGAATACACTTGTTATGTTTTCCGCACTATAAGGCGCACTGGACTATAAGGCGCACCTTCAATGAGTGGCCTATTTTAAACCTTTTTCATATATAAGGCGCACTGGATTATAAGGTGCATTTGATTATAAAGGTGCACCTTCAATGAATGGCCCATTTCAAAACTTTTTTCATATAAAAGGCGCACTGGATTATAAGGCGCATTGTCAGTTTTTTGAGAAAATCGAAGGCTTTTAGGTGCGCCTTATAGTGCGGAAAATACTGCATTTGGTGAGATAAGAGTGGAGGGTGTATTCTTGATGTTACATGCGTGTGTTGACTGTAAGCCTCATTCTTGCTGTGGAGCTTCATCCTCCTCCTCCTCCTCATGCCTGCGGCCTGCCTGCAGCTGCAGGACGGCCCGGACCGACTCGGTTTGTCTCGGCTCGGCTCGGTTCGGCTCGGCTCGGCCCACAGACACAATGACCTACATTCAGCCCACAGCTGCGGCTCAAGCCGACCCAAACTCACCCAGCATCGACAACTTCGGGATCAATAATCAAAAGTACTGTCCAGGAGGATTTACTCACCTTTCAGTCAAATCTGGAGCATTATAGTATCCCGATTTTTTTTTTTCCTCCCAGATCTTCCCTTTTTCCTTCTTCGAAATTCTTCCTCTCGTCTTCTTCCTCCTTTAATCCCCGATTTATCAGCAGATTAAATGTTTCTCCATCGGAAAAGCGTGAAGATCTCAGTTTGTCATCCGTTCGCCTTCAATAACAGTGGGAGACGCAGAAAGCAGGCGGTGGACCTCGCTGCTCCGCGCAGCCGCAGTGAAGCGGAATGAAACACACACAACTTCCGGTCAGGTGGCTTCAAAATAAAAGACTGGAGGCGTCATGGACCTACAGAGCATATTTTAATACTGGATTCACATATTTACATATAACATACTCTAGTGCCAGACATTAAGGACACTGTTTGTTGAATGCATAATTTTTGAAGAATAGACAGTTCATTCAGATCACATTACAACACATACGGGCCGGATCCAGCCCGCGAGTGAATGATTTATGGCCCCCTGGATGATATTTAATTATTATTAATTACTACTCAAAAATGGATAAATGAAAGGTGGACACTGACAACAGGGGTCAAAAGACAAACTGTTTGTCTTCTGTGTGGAGAAAGTTTGGCTGTAATGAAAGAATATGATCTAAGAAGACACCATCAAACGTCTCAGAAACACACAAAGACGAGATGGTTCTTTGAGGAAAGTTCATTTTTGTCTGTGTGCCTGTTAATAAATGTTTTCACAAGAAATTTCTGACCGATAAAATAAGAAAATATTGCTTTATTCACTTAATCATTAAATAATATACACACTTGGTTCAATAGGCTATGCGCATCATTTCAACGTGCTTTAATAAACACTGAACCAGTTCAGCCCTTCGGCTTGAAGCAAATTTGGTCTTTTGGCCCTCTGTGTGTTTGACTTTGACATCCCTGCATTAAAAGTGCTGTAGTTGCCATGTTTTCTTTGAAGGATGCGCTGTGGGTCTTCCGGCGCCTGTAAATGCTACAAATTTGCGAGACGAGATATTTTGCTCTGTAACTGCATTGGTTCTAGTTTTTGTTTGCTTTTGTCAGTCGAAACAACCTTCACAATAATAATCTTTGGCAAATGGATAATTTGCCAAAGATTATCTATTTTCCAAGCTTTTATTTTGAAGCCAATCGCCACCATTCGGTGACACCCTCTATACCTTTATAACGCTAGAGTCCATTCTTTGGGGGCGGGGCCACATGTATCCAAACCCCGCCCAATACATTTTCAGACCACTGAGACGAATATGGTAATATTATAACCTTGCAAAGTGTTACTGTTCTTTACTTATTACCACTCTCATCTGTGTGTGTGTGTGTGTGTGTGTGTGTGTGTGTGTGTGTGTGTGTGTGTGTGTGTGTGTGTGTGTGTATGTGTGTGTGTGTGTGTGTGTCTGTAAGGAATATTATAAATAAGATGTACAGATGATTTCAGATGTAGTCGTCTGGTTTTTAGATAACTTCTCATCATCCTTTGGAGGAGGTGTGGAAAGCCATGGCCACCTGAACCTGAAAGCCAGATAAATTAAAACACATTATTCAAGGAGCATTTAATGTTTTTATCGCATTTTATAACGTATTAAATGCTATATGGCGCAAGCGGGGCCCCACCCTGGAGCCAGGCACGGGGTTGGGGCTCAAATGCAAGTGCCTGGTGGCCAGGCCTCTGCCCACGGGGCCCATCCAGGCTCAGCCCAAAAAGACGACATGGGCCCAACCTCTGGTGGACTCACCACCCACCGAGGAAACCGTAGGGGATGGGTGCAGTGTGGATTGGGTGGCAGTCGTCAGCATGGGGCTCGACGACCCAATCCCCAGACAAAGGGTCTAGCTCTAGGGACATGGAATGTCACCTTGCTGGGGGGAAGGTGAGAGGTACCCACTAGATATAGTCGGGCTCCCCTCCACCCACAGCTTTGGCTCTGGAACCCAAACCCTTGAGAGGGGCTGGACTCTCTACTCTTCTGGTGTTGCTCAAGGTGAGAGGCGTCGGGCTGGTGTGGACTTGCTTATACCCCCGTAGCTCAGCCGTCATATGTTGGAGTTCACCCTGGTGAATGAGAGACTCGCGTCCCTGTGCCTTTGGGTTAGGGACAGGCGTCTCACTGTTGCTTCGGCCTACAGGCCAAACAGCAGTACGGAATACCCGGCCTTCTTGGAATCCCTAGGAGGGGTACTAAATAGTGTTCCGACTGGGGACTCCATTGTTCTTCTTGGGGACTTCAACGCTTCCATGGGCAATGACAGTGAGACCTGCCCTTTGAGACATTGTTTGTGAATCTGGGCTATATAAGAATAAATAAACTTGAAACTTGAATAAAGCTGGAAGTGGGTGATTGTGATGAACAGCTGCCCCGATCTGAATACGAGTGGTGTTCTGTTATTGGACTTCTGTGCTAGTCACAGTTTTTCCATAACGAACACCTTGTTCAACCACAGGGATGTCCATGAGTGCACATGGCACCAGGACACCCTAGGCTGAAGGTTGATGATCGACTTCATCAGACCTCTGACTGTGTATGTTGGACACTTGGGTGAAGAAAGGGGCACAGCTGTCAACCGATCACCACCTGGTGGTGAGCTGGATCCTCTGGTAGAGCAGGGGCCCAGACAGACTTTGCGGGCCCAAATGTGTTCTGATCTGTTGGGAACGTCTTGCAGAACCCTCTGTCAGTGAGGTCTTCAACTCCCACCTCCAGGAGAGCTTCTCCCAGATCCCACAGGAGGCTGGGGACACTGAGTCAAAGTGGACCATGCTCTCCACCTCCATTTTCAAAGCAGCTGCTTGGCAGCCAACACTGTACAGTAGAGGCGGAGAGCTGCTTACATTGACTGAGGATATTGTCGGGCAGTGGAAAGAATACTTTGAGGACCTCCACAATCCCCACAGCGCACAGGTGTTGTGCCCGGAGTTTGCCCCTGCCTCACATCCAAAGACTGCTGGGATTGGCTCCAGATCCTCGTGACCCGCTACGGCGGATAAAGCGGTGATTAGAAGATGGACGGATGGATCTCCTCAATTTCGCTACCATGCCTTACACAGAGGAACTGTAGCCTGGGTCAAAGAGGTGGACTTTTCCATCACCCAAGCTGAATTCACCAAAGGTGGTTGCCAAATTCCTTGGTGGCAAAGCATCGGGGGTAGATGAGATTCGCCCTGAGTACCTCAAGTCCCTGGATTAGCAGGGACTGCCATAGTTGACACGTCTCTGCAACATTGCATGGCAGACGGGTGCGATGGTCCCTCTTTTCAAAAAGGGGGTCCGGAGTGTGTGCTCCAACCACAGTGCGCCCTCAAGCGATCACGCATCCATGATTGCGACTCCACTTCATCGCGGACTTTTGGTCAGCAGTCACATGATACGTGCTGACGGCATCCGGAAGTGCGCTCGTTCCGTCAGACTCGGACTTTTGTAAGACACAAAAGTGTTTCAAAACAGGCTATCACAGTGTGGGAAAAGGTAATACAGATAGAAGGTGGTTTAAAATCAGTATGGGGAGGATTCATAAACATTTAAATTACCATAAATAATTAGATAAATAGATCGCAATCTTGATCGTGGATTCCTTAATCGTGTGTGGTTCTTGAAATCCATTGACCGCAAAGACAGAGGGCGCACTGTGTAGGGGGATCACACTCCTCAGCCTCCCGGGAAAAGTCTATTCCAGGGTACTGGAGAGGAGGATTAGACAGATAGTCGAACCGCAGATTCAGGAGGAATAATGCGGTTTTCGTCCCGATCACGGAACATTGGACCAGCTCTACACTCTCCATCGAGTGCTCGAGGGTTCACGAGAGTTTGCCCAACCAGTCCACATGTGTTTTGTGGATCTAAAGAAGGCATTCGATGTCCCTCGTGGTATCTTGTGGGGAGTGCTCCGGGAGTATGGAGTTCAGGGCCCTTTGCTGAGGGCTGTCCAGTCCCTGTCTGACCAAAGCCGGAACTTGGTTCACATTGCCGGCAAGTAAGTCAGACCTGTTCCAGGAGCATGTTGGACTTCGGCAAAGCTGCCCTCTATCACTGGTTCTGTTCATAATCTTTATGGACAGAATTTCTAAGTGCAGCCGGGAGTCCAGTTTGGGGACCAAAGGATCAGTTGAAAAAAGTAAAAGGATAAAAATGGCTCAAATCCACCCTTGAACAAAGACCGTAGCCCTCTCAGCACATACAGAGAGCATGGTAATGTAACTCAGCAGACTGACCGTGCTGTGTATGTCAGCTGCTGGATTGTGTCGGGCATCGGCTGTCTGAAGGTCTCAGGCAGAAATAGACAGAGCACAACGCTGAGCAACGAAAGACCACCCACAATAATCCATGGCAGGAACTCACTCAACACAGCTGCAGACAAAACAAGAGATCATGCTTGATCATTAAATTCTTAAAAACAACAAAAGTTTTGTTATGTTAAGTTTTGTTTTGTCCTCCAATAACACTTTAAGGTTGGATTCTCAAATTTAAAAGTTTTTCAATGAGAGCTCTTTAAAGGGTTAACCAAGGTGCCGCAATTGAAAATTCCCATTTTTTTATAGCAGTGGTCACAGCTTGTTGCTACACGCAGCTATCATGGCTTTCACGGTAGCTTTTAGGAAAGAGTTAAAAGAAAAACTCAGTGTTCCTCATAAAAATTCTTCATAGTTGATCACAGATCAGTGCTCAATGGTTCATTAAACTCTTGTTTGCTAAAGGGAGAAGAAAACAATCTCACCTTGTTTGACCAATTATGTGGCTTCAGATAAAATCATGCCCTCTTGCTACTTTGTAGATCTTTGAATAAGATTTGGATATTACTGAAAAATTACTACCCAATAGCTTCACGTAGCATTATCGCAATTGTAGTATAATTTGCGGAAAACTCAGGATTGCATCGTAAACGTATTTTATACTGGGGAGACTTGAGGGATTGTGTGCTTTCAAGTGACCAGAAAAAAGATTGAGGAAATAATTCACTTGAATACAATGAGTATTGTATTACATTTCTCTAATAGATGTACATAAATCAAACACCCTGAATATTCAGAATGCACAAATGGATGAATTGGAAGAGTAACCAAACAGATAGATGTTTTTTATAGTACCCACATAAAAGTCTCAAAAATGCAGTTTTATTATGAAAAATATACTCTCAATAGTATGATACAGTATATGAAGAGTGAGATCTAACCCAGTTGCAGCAGGTATGGGGAAACAGAGAACCCCACTCTGGAGAATGTGGCGCAGGACGACAGCATTGTATTCCTGATGACTGTGGGGGACATCTCACTGGTTATGGTGTACAAAACCCCGATGGTAGCCAGAACGCCGAATCTACCCACAAGCACCAGGAAGAGGGCGACCATTGGCCTACCTGCAGGAATAAGGAGTTCTGTAAACTAGTGACCACAAAAACAAAGTACAGTATCCGAAACACCGGACTACTATGAAACTGCTCACGATAATCCTCCCCTGAAGAGCACTTACCCAAGAATACCTTAAGAAGGCAAGTTCTGTTACCCCACACACGTGAGTCGTGCGTACCGTGGTATGTTTTTTCTGTAGTGATCCTCCAAATAAGATTAGAATAACACCATACCTCTAGTGGTTTCACTTCAATCCACCACTCAACCAATAGTGGTAAAACAATTGGATATGCAGCTGAAGAAATGTTGGTGTATAACATTGGTGTATGACAGTGGAAGAGCAATCAATATTGATGTAAATGATGCAAGTATTTCATAGTATTTAGATAATTTGTACATCTTTCTTGTGGGAGAAATCTATTCATATTTAAATGTTATCTCTGGTGAGAAAAAAAAAATGAATGTAAACTTCTCAAAAGAGAAGAGGAAACATCAACAGGTTGGTTTGATCCCGAACCAACTCAGCAAACCAGTAACTAATTTGACAAGAGGTGCTCAGCTATAGAGTGTAGCCAGTTTGTGGGAGTCCTACTTACTATGCAGCGTAATCTGGATGAGAAGCAGAGCTAGCGCCCCCAGCAGGTTGAAGCCAATGAGGGACAGACGGCGAGGAAGACAGCGTGTCGTCAACCAACCAGCGAAGTATGCTGGTAATTCAACAATCGTCAGCAGGCAGTAGTTAAGGAAAGGGTTACCACTGAGACTTGACATGTTGAATGACAGCCCAAAGTAGCTCGCATTTACACAGAACCTGTAAACAAGATAAACACAAGACTTTGTTAGGGAACCCAATGTTGCAGGGACTGACCAGTCTGAGTCTTAGACTGAACAAATAACATGATGATGATTTAGTTATTCTTAAAATATTGGTAGAGCAGCTTGAAAGTTGTTTTTCATAAACCTCTTGTGATTGTCATGCCTACATTTCCTGTGTGTGAGTGAAAAAAATCACTTCTCTACTATAGTATAAAAAGAGGGTTTCATCTTTGGCTTATAAGGGCTGTGAATCTCAGTATAATAAGATGATTTTACCAGAATAAAAACACCAAATTAGTTTTGATTGTGACACTTGAGGAACACTCCGAGCTTTGGCGTGGTAAACCAGGGAACAGTGAACATCTACAGTAAACTACAAGCGGAGGGATTGCTGTATTTTGTTCTGAATCGACTAACCAATGGACACTGCTGTCGGTAGTGGTAGCAATAAAAAAGAAAATGACGTAAATGTACTTCAGCTCACCAGATGAGCCACAACAAAATTGTGATGTTGCGAATTTTTTTGGTTCTTAGCAGGTCAAAGAAGCTGTGAGAGTCAGATTCTTGGCTTGGTGCCTTTTCAACCTGTGGACAGAAAGAACCTGCAGTAGACATGTCACAAGCATTTAATATTCCGACAAGACTCAGGCTAGTTTCTTACATTGGCTGAGGGAAAAATGATGTCTGGAGCTTCCACTCGATTCTGTACGGCTGCTGACCTTAGCACACGCTCTGCTTCCCTCAAACGACCATTGGAAACCAACCAACGAGGAGATTCTGGAATTGCCCTGACAGAAAGATGAATACAAACACACTAGCATCTGTTGTCATCTGTATTTTGCCATATCACTCACTCAGTAAACAGATGTTGGAGGATGCGATTGCCTATTTTTTTCCTCTCTTCAAACATTTAATTATAAATAAACATAGTAGTGAATAAATAAGTATTAATAGTAATAAAATGGTAAATGAAAAAAGTGACATGTCTTGAATTGTCTGTTAGATAACTTACCACCAGAGTGGGATACAGGCAATACCAGGAATAGCCAAAACCAATGATAGATGTCTCCAATTTGTGACCAGATAGGCAGTGCCAGGCAGCAGCAAAGTACTACCCACGTAAAATAAAGGTAAGCACAGGTTGGAGAACAACACTCTGGCCCAACCAATTAGGAGTTCTGAACCTGTGAAGGGGAAATAAGTCAGAGAGGTGCAAAGTGAGTTCATACAGATCATCTGCTAGAACCATATACAACCAACGGGCAAGGCGAAGATAAAGGTCCCTGGTTACAGTATAATAAAAAAGGACACTGTAAACAATTAGTGAATAAAAATAAAGAATGCATACCCATTACAAACGCAGTTACGTAGGTGGTAATCTGACCCAGGCCCAACATGAAGAAGAGTGCTACGCAGACTGGCCAGGAAGGTGCAAAGGCTACAGCAATCGAGAAAATGCTAAGCAGGGCAATTCCACCAAACAGTACAGGCTTCCGGCCAATCCTGAGGTAAAAAAACAAACACAATGTGATATTAGCTGTGATGTCCTCATGATGGCCCTAATTACATCCCACAAAGCGGTGATGTGTAGTAATTGTCAGTGTTTGTGTGTTTGTCCATCCGTCCGTCCACCTAATATCTTCACAACTGCTGCAGATAGAAAGATGAAAGAAAAAGCACATTACTCAGGCAGCAAAGTGGATAAAAATGAGATGATGACCTTGACCTTGAGAAAACTAGGTCAAGGTCAAATTTCAACTTTTGTACTCATCACAAATTTTTGGGAGGCAGTCACGTGATACCGTACGCGCATTCTATTGGCTGATGGCATCCAGAAGTTCGCTACGTTCTGTGAGTCTCCGACTTCCGTGAAACACAAAAGTGTTTTAAACAGTCTATCAGAGTGTGGGAAAAGGTAATACAGACAGAAGGTTGTTTAATATCAGTATGGGGAGGGTTCAGAAACATTTAAATTGCCGTAAATAATAAGATGAATAGTTCGTTACTCTATCGCGGAATTCATTAATCGCGTTTTAGTTCCAGGAACTCATTAACCGCAAGGAAAGAGGGATCACTGTATACCTTTTTAGGTACACTTCACTGGAACCTAATGAGATATAATCACAAAACAAAAAGCAACATTTTCAGGAAGCCAGAGGGACAAAAATGTGTAGGTCAGGGTAAAATGTCAAATTCAGGGGTGTCGCGGGATGATGTAGTCTTTGAACCCCTTGTTTCAGTTTTTTCTGTCAGTCTGCCCCAGGGCAGCTGTACCGTAGCTACAGATGTAGTTTAGCATCACCACGAATGAGGAGTGAATGAAGGATGGCTCCACTGTCAAAGTGACTTTGACTGTCTAGAAAAGCACTATATAAATATAATCCGTTATTATTATTATTATTATTATTAACGGATTATAATAATAATAATAATAATAATAATAATAATAATAATAATAATAATAATTTCAAAGAAGAGAGGCTAACAAAGATAGTTTGAAACAAGCACAGTGGATGTCCAGATTAACAATGAACATTTACAAACCTGCTGTTTCTGAATGTACAGGGTATGTACTGTTCAGGAAATATATGACATTTAGCTAACCAAATCCCAACCATATGCTGTACGCTACATGTCTTTTCCCTTGAAATGTTTCTGTGGTCAGTGTTAGCTGACAAGCAGCTTTCCAATATGGAACCTGTGCCAAATCTGTAGAAGCTCAGATGCCCAACTACAGGAAAATCATTCAACTGAAACAGAAAAGTACCTGTCAGATATCTGTCCAGAGACAAAGCATCCACACAGTCCTCCCAGAATGTACACAAGAGAGGTCAGAGGCTGTTTCCATTGGTCACTACACACCAGGTTAAACTGGAAGGCAACAAACAGAAATTATACAGCAAAAGAAATTATTAAAAATTACAGAAATTATACAGCAAAAATATTGACTGCAATAAAATCAGTAATTCACAAATGTTAAGGCACTAAAAGATATATAAAAAGTTATAAGAAAAGCTAAAACCGGTGCTATACGTCATGAAAAAATGAAGGACGAAATGTAGAACATGGGGAAAGACATAGATGAAAAAGACCGAAGAATTGTTGTCTTAGAACAGGGACGACAAATAATGGATGATTTGGAACAAAGCATTTGTATAAATGATGTGGTCATCACTGACATCAAAATCAAGCACATGGAATTACGCACATGCTGTGGCCAGAGGAGAGGGAACTGAACACAGCGCAGACAGCGAGACATTGGAACAAGTGATTTCTCAACTGAGGGATCTTGAGATTAATATAGATCCGGACCAGATTGAGACATGTTATCCGGTGCTGATAAAATTCCAGAATCTTAAACACAAAATTGCTCTTCTGAAACAAGGCTTCAAACTGAAAGGAAAAAATGTCTACATTAATGAGAATCTCACTAAAAAGAATGCTGATATCGCTAAAAAAGCTCGACAACTGAAGAAGAATGGGCTGATCAACAACACCTGGACCAACAACTGCAGGATCTTCATCAGAACAAAGGGGCTTTCTCCAGACCAGATGAAAACAATGGTGATCAGGAGTGAAAACAAGTTGGTAAAATACGAGCAATAAAGACGGACAAGAATTGTTATTACACCAAAGATCAGTACAACAGAATCACTTCAATAGAAAAAAAAACGTCAAAAAAACATGGATTTCTGCTTGGAGGGATAACATTAAGTTTGAGACTCTAAAGAGCATGTTCATATCTGTTGATAATGTAATGGTATATGAAACTGGAAATGTCTGTAACAAACTGGTTAATTTCTGGATTAACACTGTCTGCTGGAAGAGGTTAATATGATCAGGATATTCTTTTCAAGAACACTGGAAAGGTCGACTTTTTGTTTTAACCATCCATGATGTTAACAAACCTGGTCGTTCCCAGGAAGAATGTTAACATGGTTATGCTCCAGGTTAAAAGACTAATATCAGGAAGTGGATAAGGGTATGAATGTCTGCCAAAATTCAATGAATGAACTGGTTGAAAACATTTAACGTTTGAGTTTGTTGACAACAAATTGTAATGACAGAGATGTTTGTTGAATCTGGGGGAAAGGAATTTCACAAACCTGTTGGCTTCTACCCATCAGCCTTTTTTTTTTTTTCAGATGTTGTTGTTGATGTTGTAAATGTGATGAAGGTGTGAAGTCTGTTATATCAACATGTCCAAAAAAAATTAAATAAATTTAAATATATAAATATATATATAAATATATATATATAGATGCAGAAGACAGGGTTAGATGGAGGCAACTGATTGGCTGTGGAGACCCCTGAAGGGAAAAGCCGAAAGAAAAGAAGATGTGTATGTGTGTATATACAGTATATATATATATATATATATATATATATACAGATATATATATCTATATATGTATATATAGACATATATAGATATAGATAGATAGATAGACAGACAGACAGACAGACAGATATAGATATATAAATACATATATATACATATATACACAGCGCACACACACACACATATACAAGCCAGACTAAAGCGGGCCGCTCCCTCCTGTGATTCTAGCTAATGTTTGCTCACAGCAGAGCAAACTAGATGAGCTTCAGGCTAATATAAACCATCTGCATGAGTACAGAACTGCTTCCATTCTCAATTTTATCGAAACCGGGTTGAACAGCAACGACAGAGACGGCATGTTGCACATTGATTCATTAACCACGTTTCTCCTGGCAACAGAAGAACTGCAAGGATGCTTTGAATCCACAGACTGGAGTAACCTCGTAACACCATTAAATGACATGGAGGAGAAAGAGGTGAACAGGGAGGTAATGCATGCCATAAAAGCTGCGAAGCTAAATCACAACAAGGTGGAGCAAAAATTCCCCCAGGGTAACCTCTGCTCAGCTCGGCAGGGTCTCAAATCTATGGTGCAAGGTGTTTTGCACAAAAGGTAATGAGACAAATAGTTTATATAATATAGAATAGCATTACAAATCCTTTTCTCAATAGCATTACATACAAATTCAATCATTGTATCTATTGTGTAAAAGTTGTGACGTGATACTACATAGCTAGAGGACCTACAGCAACCACTCCAGTTCAGTTATTCCAGTTTTATATGAGGTCCGCCCTCTGTGATTGGTTGATGCTACTCGAGATCACATGCCTAACAGCTGTCTGACAGAAGGTGTTATTAGTTTGTCGTAAATTTAATATTGACTTGCGTAGTACCTCGGTGACTATAGTAGATATGTAGTGCTCAGTGCTGTAGGTCCATCCATCTTTACAGCCCTCCTGATTCAGACTCCATAGGAAGCTGGCTGGAGTTGAACTTGGTGTAGACATGTTGTGGAGGGTTTCCGGACTGGGTCTGATTCCATGTGCAGACAGGTTCTGCACCAGCTCCAGCTCATACCGGTTACAACTGCTCCTCTCCGGTTGCCCCAGCACCTGCTGGGCGGGTGTCACAACAACAGAAGTTTAAAAAATGTAGTTCAGCCAAGTTTCATTCTGTATGGCAAGAACGGAATAGACTCAAGTTAAATGTACGAGTCTGTAGAAGACTCTCTGCTGCTCAGTTCAGACTTCAGCTCTGGTCTATTTCACAATATAATCGCTTTTAAGGAAATACAGTTATACTCACCCAAGTACTCATTGTTAACTGTAAATTACACTGACTACCAGTAAATAAAGTATTTAAATGAGCGCGGTCTTGACAGTCACATCATTTAAACGTATCTCATGGTTGAAGACATCTGTACTGATGACACCAACAACACTAACGGTATAATTTCCCATTTTATAATCGATTCCATTCTGGTGGTGTGGACAAATTATATACATCATATGATTTACGATTTAAAAATGATTAAATGAACATTTTGTTCTGGGTACCGTTCTAAGTGGTTCTGACCTGCACAGGGATGATGGCCTGTGTCCACTCCGGGGTCAGGTTGCTGTGGGCGGGGATATGGCAGTGGTGTGGTGGCGTCGCCAGCAGGAAGATGACACACAAGAGATTGTATCCGCTTGGAATGGCAGTGAGGCAGAGGAGGAAGAGGATTCTCCTCTGGAATGGACCCCAGGTCTTCAGGAACGACACAGTCTTCTCAAAGTCCTGCATCCTCCCCAACTGTGTTCTGTGTGGAGTTTTTCTCTTTTACAGCTGCAGTCAGGACCTCAGATTTCCAAGTATTACTTTAGCAATTATGTCGCTTTTAGGAGCATAAATATTGTCAGTACTCCCGTTGCAGCGGTGTCATCTTCTCTCTGTTAGGTTGCTGAGTTTTCACAGGTTTATAACCTGAAGCAACTGAAGCAAACTCCACCTCTCTTCCCCCTCCTCTGCAAAGTATGTTCTGTAATCGTCATAAAACTGCTTGTCATGAGTACTCCTGTTAGAAATATTACACTTCTGTCAGAAATAGAGAAGGAAAATTGCTGTGTGCCTTTTCAAGGTGAATGTAATGGGTTTTGAGGACATGAAAAGATTTGCTTGTCATGTTGGTACATGATGATAGCTTTATGATAGTACAGTACTAATGTGTGAAACTAGTTTTCACAAGTGTGGTTTGGAAATATTTCACATGTGAAGTGTAATAGAAGTTCTTATGAAATGCGTTATGTGATTGTTATGTCTCTATTAATGTTTTCCTCTGGACGCTCCAAAAAGGTTGTGTTGGTAGAATAGGTTGGAAAGGCCAGTCTGTAACATGTTATGTAGCAGGAGGTTTGACAGCCTGAAGATTTTTTTTTATTTTATTCTATTTTATTCTATTTTATTTTATTTTATTTTATTGGATCTACTCACCTCCCAAAAACATGTAATTTCGGTGAATAATCACTCAAAATTGGCCGTAGGTGTGAATGTGTGTGTGAGTGGTGGTTTATCTTTCGTGTGGCCCTGCAACAAGTTGGCGACGTATCCTGTGTGTACCCCACCTCTCACCCATAGTTTGCTGAGATATACTCCAAGAATAAACTGTGACACCCCACACACACACACCAGGTATATTAGTGGCTGTAGACAAGCAAATGTATAGACATCAATATTCCTGACCTCTTCCACTGAGAGCCATGCATTCTCTGACAAAATAATAAAATATTTAGAAATGTTACATCATAAATTGTTTAAAAAAAAGTGAAGAAAATGCATATTTTGGTATTTTGATACATCTGCAATTATAATCCTACTGACAAACCAACTAATTCCCAGATCTCCTTGATGAAGATACTTGGTCCCAACCTGACCTTCAAGAAACACAGATGTAGATGTCCATTTATTTTTTTTACCTTATTGTAAACTTCTAAACCACTAAATTGCACAAAAGTTTGAATCTGAGTGTGATAAGTTGTGTGTCTACGTGACCCTGTGATAAACTAACAGTATCCAGGTGCATCTACAGATGACTTTGGGCTGCTGGAGGCGGCTTGGTGCAGCTCCAGCAAACCTGCTTAGGACAATTGGTCACAGAAAATAAATTACTGACAGCGAGGCTTTAAACTATAAGTTAGTTGTTTTTACAGTGAGGGGCAAAGTTATTCATTGTCATATTTCCCTATGAGATACATCTTATCCTGTTTGAACTGGTCTGATCGGGAGTGACACGGAGCAGGAAACATAGGTAATGCCGTCAAACCAGTTAATGTTTCCAGTTTATCCAGTGTTCTCCCTGCTGTTACTGTACAATCTCAGCAGTTCCAGTTTGTTTCGGCACCAGCCTGACACTGAACATTCTTGGTCATTCAGGTCATGGTATTTCTGTGTTGACTAGATAAATACCGTTCAGAAGTCCCTTAGATGGGAGGTGGAACACCTTCATGCGTTTCCTACAAGCCCAGCTGACTTTCTCAACGCAGATCTGAGTGAAGGTGTGTAGCTTTTCACATCTTTTTTAGATCTCGGGGTTTCCTGACACGTGTGGATTTAATCTGATACTCTAAAACAGTAAAGGTTGTCCAGTTCCGTGTATCTCTGTTACAAAGACAGTAAGTCCCTGGTCAGTCCTCCAGTACAAACATCTGCAGGTTGTGAATCACCAGAAGGCTGATCATGAATATATCAGAATGAACACAAAAGAGCCTGAAATTTAATATAATGTATTTGGTGTTTTTTTTGCAGTGCATTTACTCACGTAATGTAAATACAGAATTTAAAGCTTCATTTATCTTTTTCATCAGATTAAACTCAAACTGAGAATTGAACCATTAAAGTCACATTAGTTGTGCTGAGCCGGATAACAAAAAACATCACATTTAATAAAATGAATAATTAACTCTGTTAAAAGTTAGCAATGGGTTATTAAATGTATTCTTGGTCGGTTATTTAAATGTACCTGATGTGTAAAAAAACAACTACAGTATTTTCCGCACCATAAGGCGCACTGGATTATAAGACGCACCTTCAATGAATGGCCTATAAAAATTTTTTTAAAAAGTATAAGTGTGTGAAGGATAAATTCTGTGGAAGGGGTTCAACTAGAGTTCTTCTAACCCTAAAGGTTAAAAGGTCTAGATAATGTTTACTTCCAGTATCCTGTGTAATTAACCTGAGCAATAAACCTGAGCAACAACCCTGGAGAACAAACCTAAGGGTGAGATAATGATGAAGGGTTTAAATGCTATTCCCTTGTGTAGCGCCCCCATGAAGCTGTGGGGTGTGTTGAGTTCGAGTAATAATGAAATGACTGACCCAGACAACAGCTGTTAAATTTAAAGGAATCGCTTTACTGAAATGATATCTGGTTTTTTGTTTTAAATTTAAAAGAAAAACTCCCTTATGGAACAAAATAAAATATTAAATGAAATACAAAGATACAATGAAATGCCCAGAATATGACAAGGCTTTAAAACCTTAAAGATTGAACACAATCTGTTTTTATCTCAATCAAATGAATGAGATTACCGAACCATGAATTGTAAACTTGAATTACTTCTCAAATTATATAACCCACTCAAATATTTCCCCAAATACTCAACACTGGTCCCCTGTCTCTCTCCCTAACTATTTGTTACCTTTAACACCAAAATGACCATAAGATATGGACTCATCCAAAATTGAGGTTTACTCAAATGATATTATACTTTTGATAAAGTATATTTACGAATATATCAGTTGAACTTAACCCAGAAAATGTATAATGGCATTGAAATGGACTTGAAAAATAGCTTTACGCCTTTAACACACTTTGTGGGCCCACACGCACACACACCGGACACACACACCCCCCACCCATGATGCAGGCCTGTGCGTCGCTCCGTGTGGTGATGACGCGGTCCTCAGTAGAATCCGACAATTACCGAACAACTCACAGCTTCTAGTAGACGCTGTAGAATCAACTCCCCCATACAGTACTTGCGCCAAACGTGTCCAACGGCCAACGTGAAGGGAAACAGTCTCTCCGCGACAACCTCCTCCAAACTGACGTCTCGTAGATGCGAGGGTCGTCCGGCCAGTCCCCCTCTCGCTCCGCTGATCCCCGCTGACACACCGGGACCCGGGGTTTACTCCTCTCGCTGTTAACGTTTTCCACAAAACGAGCTACTTGCCCACCGCAAAATTAACTGCACGCAGGTGGCACGGAACGGAACACCTTCACAACCAATCCCCAGCATCCACTCATACCACATTCGACCACCATCCGTAATCTCTGTTTAAATCAGTCTTTTCAAAATTAAAATGAATACCTTAGGACTGTTTACTCATCACGCTTTGAATTATCCAGTATTAACTTTCAGTTAACAACTCATATTCCCAACTAAATTACTTTTATTCTCCTAGTAACTCTTGTTACCGTTTTGAGTTTATTTCTCTTAAATACTATATTAAGAAATTAAGGGCTCCTTTAGTTTAAACCTCTCATTTTCCTCAACTGGGCTACACTTGTAAAGACCTGGACAATGAAACTAATATTCCTTCAAGTCCCCCTTTTGACCATGTAAATGGTCAACAAATAAAAGATCAGACGTCTAGATATTGGTCTCGTTGCAGTGATGCGTTTGACTTCACCAATCACTGTTGTCGTCTTCTCCCCTGGTCAGCGACGGTGGTCGTAGTCAGCTGCTTCAGTGACGCAGGGGCCAGCTGATCACTCTGGGGCGCGGAACCTTCGGCTGAGGAATTCCTGTGTGGTGCACACTGTGATATGTGGAACCAAGTGTCGCCCTTTCTTCCTAATCGCAGGGGGTGCATCTTCCTCTCGACCACCTTGTATGGACCAGTCCAACAAGGCTCAGTCCACTTCCTCTTAAGCACCTTCAGCCACACCTCGGGTCAAGTCGATGAGGCTGGACTCGGAATTAGCCCCACACTCAGGCGTCTGTCTGAAGAACCTGGAAGCACAGAACTTAACAATTTCCTAGTGAGAGGTGTGTCGATTCTTACCCTCTTCCAATGGAGGCAGTAATGGTGCAGAGGGCCCAGGAAAACATCTTCCAGTTTCCAGTTCAAAAGGTGTGAATCCCATCTGGGAATTCACCAACATTCTGTCACGAGAGCTAAAGGCAATGCAGTTAGCCAGTTTATCTTTTGCGTACACATTATTTTAGCCAATACGTCCTTCAGGGTTCTGTTCATTCTTTCTACCTGTCCTTGAGACTTCTTTTCCTTTCGGCTTTTCCCTTCAGGGGTCGCCACAGCGAATCAGTTGCCTCCATTCAACCCTGTCTTCTGCATCCTCTTCTGTCACACCAACTACCTTCATGTCCTCTTTCACTACATCCATAAACCTCCTCTTTGGTCTTCCTCTAGGCCTCCTGCCTGGCAGTTCAAAACTCAGCATCCTTCTACCAATATATTCACTATCTCTCCTCTGGACATGTCCAAACCATCTCAGTCTGGCCTCTCTGACTTTATCTCCAAAACCTCTAACATGTGCCGTCCCTCTGATGTACTCATTCCTGATCCTATCCTTCCTGGTCACTCCCAGAGAGAACCTCAGCATCTTCATCTCTGCTACCTCCACCTCTGTCCTTTTCCTCAGTGACACTGTCTGTAGACCCAACAACATCGCTGGTCTCACCACAGTTTTGTACACCTTTCCTTTCATTTTAGCTGAAACTCTTCTATCACACATCAAACCTGACACTTTCCTCCACCCGTTCCATCCTGCCTGGAAACGTTTCTTCACCTCTTTTCCACACTCTCCATTGCTCTGGACTGTTGACCCCAAGTACTAAGTCCCTCTCATTCACACACACACGTATTCTGTCTTACTGCAGCTAACCTCCATTCCTCTCCTTTCCAGGACAAACCTCCACCTCTCTACCTTCTCCTCCACCTGTTCCCTGCTCTCACTGCAGATCACAATGTCATCTGCAAACATCATAGTCCATGGAGATTCCTGTCTAACCTCGTCTGTCAGCCTGTCCATCACCATGGTGAACAAGAAGGGGCTCAGAGCTGATCCCTGATGCAGTCCCACCTCCACCTTGAACTCCTCTGTCACACCTACAGCACACCTCACCACTGTCTTACAGTCCTCATACATGTCCTGCACCGCTCTAACATACTTCTCTGCCACTCCAGACTTCCTCATACAATACCACAGTTCCTCTCTGGGCACCCTGTCATAAGCTTTCTCCAGATCTACAAAAACACAATGCAGCTCCCTCTGGCCTTCTCTGTACTTCTCTATCAACATCCTCAAAGCAAATACTGCATCTGTAGTACTCTTTTTTGGCATGAAACCATACTGCTGCTCACAAATGCTCACTTCTGCCCTTAGTCTAGCTTCCACTACTCTTTCCCATAACTTCATTGTATGGCTGATCAGCTTTATTCCTCTGTAGTTGCCACAACTCTGCACATCTCCCTAGTTCTTAAAAATGGGCACCAGCACACTTCTCCTCCATTCCTCAGGCATCTTCTCACTATCTAAGATCCTGTTGAACAACCCAGTCAGAAACTCTACTGCCACCTCTCCTAGACACTTCCAAACCTCTACAGGTATATCATCAGGACCGACTGCCTTTCCACTCTTCATTCTCTTCAATGTCCTCCTCACTTCATCCTGACTGATCTGTGCTACTTCCTGGTCCACAACAGTCACCTCATCTAGTCTTTGTTCTCTCCCATTTTCCATATCATCAACTCTTCAAAGTACTCTTTCCATCTTCCCATCACACTACTGGCACCTGTCAATAGACTTCCATCCCTATCCTTAATCACCCTAACCTGCTGCACGTCCTTCCCATCCCTGTCTCTCCGTCTTGCCAACCTGTATAGATCAGTCTCTCCCTCCTTACTGTCCAACCTAGCATACAAGTCATCATAAGCTTCTTGTTTGGCCTTTGCTACCTCTACCTTCACCTTACGCTGCATCTCCCTGTACTCCTGTCTACTCTCCTCAGTCCTCTCAGTGTCCCACTTCTTCTTAGCTAACCTCTTTCTCTGTATACACTCCTGTACCTCCTCATTCCACCACCAAGTCTCCTTATCTACTTTCCTATCAGATGACACACCAAATACTCTCCTACCTGTCTCCCTGATCACATTAGCTGTAGTTGTCCAGTCATCTGGAAGCACACTATTTATGTTTGGGGTACCAAACATAAATAGTGTCATACCCAACGCAGCATGAGGGTTGGGAACCAGCAGTAATTGGTCTGAGACTTTTTAATTAATAGCGTGTAAATCATGAACCATCCTATAGACACCCTTTTCCTTCTTTCTTACGGGAAGATAGGGGTGTTCCACTAAGAAGATGTGATGGTACAAAGAACACCTGCTTTTAACAAACCATCAATTATTTCTCTGATGCCTTCATGACCTTCAACTGACATAGTGAGAGAGAAAGTCACCGGAGGAGTAGAGTCGCATAGCCCTACAACCGTTGGACCCTTGGCCCACAAAGTATGTGGGAGCGAATCAAACATTGACTGTGCCAAATCAGAATCGGTGGTCTCTCTCCCATGAAATCTAAACAGCAGCTGATAATCGAGTGTGGATGGAATGTTGTCACAAACCAATGGTAACCTACTGTATATGTATCAGTAGAGATAGAAAATTTCAATTTCCCTAGCACGGTTGATATCCAGTCCATGGCAGACGAAGCAGACTTGGTCATGGGCCCTAAATCCTTAGCTTGATGTCCTGTGGCTATGAATAGAGAAATGTGTGGTGCACATAACGTCATGGTGGGATCTGGAGGGCTATTCATGTGATACCATTCAGCCTGCTTCAGGTTCAGTGATACAGACAGTGTCACTCTTTGGGGTCCTATCAACAAATGAGTATCAAGAAACCATTCTCTTCCCAAAATGAAGTCAAATTCTTCCTGATAACATAGATCAAGGTCTCGATCATAAAACAAAGTACAGTGATATGGGTTGATGGGAGGCAAATAGTGACAGCGATTTGCACCAGGGCAGCGACACACCAACCAGCGACCACAGCGCTGACCATGCAGATGAGTCAGTGTCAATTCTAGCCCAGTAGATGTCAGCAGTGGGAGCTCCAGGAACCAAAACATCATCAGAGTCAATTTCCAAAAGTGGCGTCTGGAGACAGCCGTCCTGAGTAGCAGAACAGGAATTTGCAAGACCATTAGGAAAGGTCAACAATAGTCCATCAAAAGAGCACTTAATAGTTGCAGCAACTCAAATCAGCAAATCCCTTCCCAGAAGATTCAAAGGACAGTTCAGAGCATAGATTAATCAATGTAGACAAACTTGTCCTGCAATCTGGATAGGTATATGCTCTGTCAGATGGTGGAATTCAGGAGTCCCAGAGAAGCCAGTGAGTGAAAGAGTCTCTGTGGATAACTGGACATTGGGTGGCAATCGCGAAATGGAAGAATAGCGAGCACCAGCATCAACCATAAAAGACATGTCAGATGTATCAACAGTTATTGTCACACAGGGATCCACCAACCCTGGTGACGTGTCCTCCCTTGGGCTCCATCATTGAGTGTACTGACCAGCTGGCCTTAGATCCTCAGGCACAGGAGCGAGATGTTGGTTTGGAGCCTGATAGGGCGTTTGGAATCGGGCGTCCCAGACTCTGGATTTTCTGCGTCAGTCCAAAATAATCTGCTCGCTCCCTGAAAATCGCGTCGGGGTCACCAAATTGAAGCAGATTCCTACCTACTAGTTCCGCAGCGCATTCGTTTGATGATCAGGGCAGACAGATGACTCTTGAGACGATGGTTGAAGTTCGTGGTACTTTACTTAAAGATCTGGGTCGTTCTCCAATAGAACAAACATCAATGCAAGTAGTATGAGAGGGACAAGTTCTCATCTCAAGACAATGGTTTATATACTATTCAAGATAGGTATGATGTCACATGACTCCTTTACAGGGATGCAATTACTAGTAAATTCAAAGGGATAGTCTTAGAAACAGATGGTGAACACATAATAACCTCAAGGTCCATAAACTACATCTTTAAAGGCTAGGAAACTGAGCGTATTTGGCAGGTGTTGATTAGATCTTATGCGAGGACCTCATCTACAGTTCAAAAGGACAAAGTGTGTGTGTGTAGGATAAATTCTGTGGAAGGGGTTCAACTAAAGTTCTTCTAACCCTAAAGGTTAAAAGGTCTAGATAATGTTTACTTCCAGTATCTTGTGTAATTAATCTGAGCAATAAACCTGAGCAACAACCCTGGAGAACAAACCTAAGGGTGAGATAATGATGAAGGGTTTAAATGCCATTCCCTTGTAAAGACCTGGACAATGAAACTAATATTCCTTCACCTGACACTGAACATTCTTGGTCATTTAGGTCATGGTATTTCTCTGTCTTGACTAGATAAATACCGTCCAGAAGCCCCGTAGATGGGAGGTGGAACACCTTCAAGCGTTTCCTACAAGCCCACCTGACTTTTCTTGACACAGATCTGACTGAAGGTGTCTGACTTTTCACATCTTGAAACTGCATACAATGTTGCCGTTTTTTTAAATCTTGGAGTTTCCTGAAGCATATGAATTTAAACTGATACTCTAAAACAGTAAAGGTTGTCCAGTCCTGTGTATCTGTTACAAAGACAGTAAGTCCCTGGTCAGTCCTCCAGTACAAACATCTGCAGGTTGTGAATCACCAGAAGGCTGATCATGAATATATCAGAATGAACACATCAGAGCCTGAAATTTAATATAAAAAGACCGAAGAAACTTTGACTTGATGCATTTGGTGGTTTGTTTGCAGCGCATTTACTCACATAATATACAGAATTTAAAGCTTCATCTATCTTTTTCATCAGATTAAACTCAAACTGAGAATCGAACCATTAACGTCACATTAGTTGTGCTGAGCTGGATAACAAAAACATCACATTTAATAAAATGCATCCATCTTCCACCACTTATCTGGAATCGGGTTGCAGGGGCAGCAGCTTCAAAAATGAGCCCCAAACTTCCCTTTCCCCTGCCACATCCAGCAGCTCTGACTGGGGGATCCCAAGGCATTCCCAGGCCAGTGTTGAGATATAATCCCTCCGCCTGGTCCTGGGTCGGCCCCAAGGTCTCCTACCAGCTGGACGTGCCAGAAACACCTCCCTAGGGAGGCACCCCGGAGGCATTCGCACCAGATGCCCAAAATACCTCAGCTGACTCCTTTCCACATGAAGGAGCAGCGGATCTACTCTTTGGGCTGCTACTCGCAGCTCCAAAAGTTTACTGAACTCAACATTCTTATAGCTGCTCTGCCATTGGCTATTACCTCGCATCTTCCTGGCATCCCACTGGCTAAGAGGGACCTCTACCGTATGTGTCAATGTGTGTAGATAGGTGTCTATGCAGAGTCCTGTCCTTCGGCCCTAGACCCATGAGGTGTTCTGATAGTTTTACATAAATGTATTAACTTTCAGAGTATTCACTATGGACCCCAAGAAAGTGATGGAGAAAAGAGGAAAAGAAAATAAGTGTAGTCGCTGAGAGAACTGAGAAACTCCGAATAGAGTTCAGGAACATTAAATGACCAAATTGTAAGACTTGTTTAAGTTCAGGAACAGGCCACAGATATTGAAAATTTGCTCAAGCAACGGTCCAACAATGGGCAGAGACAAAAATCTTCCCCCAAGACTAAAAATTGTATTAAAGGAGAGTAAAAAGAACAACACGAACACCAACAGACCTATCAGGTCTCAATTACCTGCATGAGCACTGCAGGAGGGCTGGGATGGCTGCAATCAGGGAGCCAATCGAGGGCGGAGCACTCACCAAGCTCCGTGCCCGACACACACACTCACACAGCAAACAAACCAAAAAGACAAGGGATAAAAGTATAAAACATGAAGGCTGTGTGAAATCCATACACACACACTAAGGGGAGTGTGGAGCTGAAGTGAGGGACCCTGACCACCGATGGCTCCACCGTCTGAACAGTTCCACCATCACCGGCCCCGCAGCACTCATGCAATAGAAAGAACAATTAAAAGCGCGTTAAAAGTTAACGGGACTGCCGCCACAGTCCACTATGTTGTCTTAGGGGAAAATACAAGCCTAGAATAAATACAAGGAGTATAAAAGGGCACAATAGCCTAACCGATAAAATCGAACAAAATAAAACAAAAACCAAACAATGAAACAAAACTATGAGAACAAAACAGCAGTGGCAGTCTGTCTACAAAGAAAGAAGACAGGTTAAATAAATACCTCTGCTAGATAAACTAATTTGTACACAAAAGAAATCGGCCTTCTACCTCCGTGGGAACAATCCTCTCCAGGAATCCACCTGTGTGAGCATGAGGAAAGCCACTGAACTAAACCTAACATGTAACAAAGAAACCTAAGAACACATACAAAGCACATAAAGATAAAAACAGAAGACAACTTACGGCAGCATATGTAGCAGTCAACTCCTAGCCAGAAAGGAAGCATGGTAACACCTTATACAAACTCCTGGCTGATTGGTAGGAGGAGCTGACTGCTACCCAACTCTGGTGGCTCAGGAGGGACATTTTCTACCGGTCACAGAAGGAAGAAAAGAGTTTTTTTTGTCCGTACAAACAAAGCAAGAGATCATAGAAGAGCATGAAAAAGGGATGCGTTTGGTTGATCTCTCCAAAGAATATGGCCGTAATGCGTCTACAATCACCACGTTATTAAAACAAAAGCAAGCCATAAAAGCTAAAACTCCTTCCAAAGGCCTCGCTATAATTTCGAAGAGGAGGTCGGCAGTGAACGATGAGATGGAGAGGTTGTTATTCATGTGGATAAAGGAGAAAGAGACGGCTGGTGACACAGTGACCGAGGCCATAATTTGCGAAAAGGCAACTGTCATTTATAATGACCACGTGAAGGAGGATTCAGGCGAGGGAAAATCGGCGAAAGAACACCAGGAGTTTAAGGCATGGCGTGGGTGGTTGGAGAAGTTCAGAAGGAGGACTGGAATTCACTCTGTTGTTCATGGTGAGGCAGGAGCGCATGAACCAAAGAGGGTAAAAAACAATGAGGACAGCAGTTAAAAGGTTAATGACCATCATTTTTATTCTTTACTCTATTCTTTGTTTTTTACGTTATACACAACTCTCATTTATTGTGCAATAATCTAATTGTAACATGTATTTGTTACATGTTTTGATGCATTTTAATGCTTTATAAAACATTTATGTCTGAATTTTGGGGGGCTTGGAACAGATTAGGGCATTTGCATGGAAAACGTGTCTCTACTTATGAAATTTTCTAGTTAAGAAATTTCTTCCAGAATCAATTGATTTCATGATAACAGTCAGTTTTCCCTCCCACAGCCTTAAGGCGTAGGGAGGCGACCCTCTCATCCACCGGGGTAAACTCCAACACAACGGCGCTCAGCTGGGGGCTTGTGAGTATCCCCACACCCGCCCTGCGCCTCACGCCTGACGCAACTCCGGAGTAGAACGAGGTCCAACCCCTATCCAGGAGTTTGGATCCAGAACTGAGGCTATGCGTGGAGGTAAGCCCCCCCCAGATCCAACTGGTAATGCTCCACCTCCAACACAAGCTCCGCTCCTTCCCTTTAGCACTGGGTTATTTAATGTATTCTTGGTCTATTATTTAAATGTAACTGATGTGTAAAAAAACAACTACAGTGTTTTCCGCACCACAGGGCGCACTGGACTATAAAGCGCACCTTCAACTAATGGCCTATCCCCCCCCCCGCCAAAAAATAAAAATTCATATATAAAGTGCAGCGGATTATAAAGCACATCTGATTATAAGGCGCGCCTTCAATGAATGGCCTATATTAAAACTGTTTTCACCAGAATAGTGCGCCCAGCAATATGAGGCGCATAGAATAAAACACTACTATAGTGTCTGTGGTTGCGTTATGCATCCACTAGATTGAGCTGCACTAAAGGGATTGCATTTATGACTCTGCGGCCTATTTTAAAACTTTTTTTCATATATAAAGCGCACTGGATTGTAAGGCGCACTGTTGGTTTTCGAGAAAATGAAAGGCTTTTTGTTCTCCGTCTTGTAGTGCAGAAAATACTGTAATGTTTGGTTCAGAACAGAACAGTGTGACACTGTATGTGCTCTGGATTAATGGAAAATGAACTTTTATTTAACAAGTACAATTATTACAGTAAATGTACAATTCCAGCAAGGAGTGACTCCACGCACACACCCACGCGTCCACACACACACGCGCGCACACACACACACACACACACACACCATCTCAATTTTTCAATAAAACATCACAATTGTTTCAACAGAAATGCTCATTTTGCATCATTTCAAACACAAACGCGGCTTTCAGTTACACATCCATGTTTCAGTCCTATATCGCAACTCAGGCGTCAGTATTGCTGATAAGGAAAAAAAAACAAAACAGCAGCTGTACATTATTGCATCATGATGACATCATCAGAAAATGGAGGGAATTCAGTTTAAGAGCTCAGAGAAACAGCGTACGTGGAGCTTGACAAGCGAAACCAACATGTATTTGACACTTTGACCCTACAGCCGCACGTTGGTGATACAGACTGCATTACTGCATGGTGAGACCAAACACTGCATAGATAGACACACACAAATAATGTCCTTAAATGTGTTTGTTCAGTATTGGAAGACTGAGATGCTTCAAGTTATTCAGGAGGAGGCGAGAAGACAGACAGAACAATACTGATCATTTAAAACCATCAAAACAATTCACCCTCACGTGATGAGGACATTTTCCAGTTAGACTATGACATCACGTGTTTCTACCTGTATTATTTATCCCATAGTGCTCATTTTCAAAATGAAAAGAAGAATGTGTTTTTTGTCGCATGCAGTCACGCTCAGAAGAAAGCAGCGCAGCTTGCTGTGTGTGTTTCATCAACCCTGAGGAGCAGAGAATCCTGGGACAAACTTCAGCCTTAGACCAGTCACCAAACACCCAAACCTGAACGTCTGGATGCACGCTTTACATTTGACAGACTGCAGCCGGACGTTTTTCAAATGGTTTGTACACAGATCATGACATAAATAATTCCTACAAAGTGCTTTGTACTGTGTCTAATTAAGATTTTTAGAATTACAAAAAACAGCAGCTGCAATCACTGATATATATTTAACATTTGTTGTATTCAAAACACATTAAAGCACATGCTCACCACTGTCATTGTGTCTGGTGTCTCTGTAGGTAATAATTCTTTAAAGTTCCTCCAGCCAAGGAGACAAAACCCTCATTGCTCCAATTCCTGATCTACTTCTAGGTTATGAAACAGAACAAATGATGACTGACTGATTTTCAGACTTTTCACAAACAGTCTGATCAGTTTTACACAATGTCAAACTTGCATTTTTTCTGTGGTTTTTCCTGGTTTTTTCATGATTGTCAATCTACCATTAAATCATGTTAGCTTCATTATGTTGATGTCTTGAAATGTTTAAAGCTGTGCAAAATTAATATGATGGATGCAAAAAAAAAAAAAAAAATCTACTGATGGTTTTCTAGGCTTTCAGCCTCACTGGTATCTGTGAGCACTGGTCTCATATCGACTGGGAAGAGGGTCCCATTGGTCAGTGGACAGTAAATTGAAGGGATTATTTTGTCACACATAATCATTAGACTATTCTAAGAGTAGTGGATGTGAGGTTTATCCTGAGGGTGGCGCCACAGGACAGGCAACAGAGGTGGAGTTAAAGGGTTTGTCCAGAGCCGGACCTCAGATGGACTAACTGTACAGTTCTTTGAAAATCATAAATAAGCTTTCAGGAGACTATTTACAACACATACTTTAAATTAAAATATTAGCATGCACAAAAAGCAGCAACACAATGGAAAGTAAATAAGCTTATTTAAGGAAAATGTTCCACTGCTGTTGTCTGTCGTTCCAATGATTGGCTAAAGTCTTAAAGTTCCTCTGATTCTTTGTGAGAAAAGTGAAGCTTCTCTGAGACACTAAACTCCAGAATGTTCCACACAGTTGGTGACATCACAAATAATCCTGAATGAACCTCTCTGACTCTGTTATGGCTTTATTTCTGTAACAGTTTCTAAAAACTACATCTTCTATTTGTTTTATGAACATTATCAAGAAATCAGAAATGATGCCTTTGAAACCATTTTAATTGTGATATATTTAGTAAGAAGTTGTTCAGTTGTGTGTGTTTCCTTACATTTGTTGCTAATAGATGAATAGAATGGTATCACTTTTATATTTATATTATATTTTATATTTATATAATATATTTATTTTATATCATAATATATTCTCCATTTCCAGGTTTGTTAGGATCAGGTCCAACATGAGCGTAGGGACGTCTGAGGAGGACGTCTGATGGGAGACATTCAACACAACACCTGCAGCATCAGGACCAGCCGTCCAATAGTCCAGCAGTGTTCACTGAAGTTTTCTAACATTTCATTAGCTGCCATGAAAAGCCATGTGCCATAAATGATGAGGTTCTTTGAGGTTCTATTTACTAAACTGGTAAAAGGAATAAATTCAAATATTCTTTGTCTTTTTTTTTTAGAGATGAATTGAATGTTTCAAATTAGCATCAAAATAATAATTTAACACACAAAAAAACTGCCACTTAATTTTTTTCTGCATCATTTACATTGTCTGGGGCAATTTTTTTCCGCAATCATGTATCCAAACCCGCATTGAAAATATTCCTGGGTTTTCAGGACTTGCGGCAATGTTTCCTGCTTCTGCTGAGACAGCAACTCTGTTTCTGGTTTGGATAAAACCTGTAAAGTTTACTGTTAGGAGAGTTGTGAGTTTACAGAAGAAGAAGAAGATGTCTGTCCCAGACAGAAGAAGGAAGCCATCCTCTCATTTCTCTACTTGAATCCTCCATCAGGTGAGAACATCACAGGTCTGAATCCCAGCATTCTGTTTCTAGAGCTCCATCAGAGTGCAACCCGTTTGACCCCCACAGCCAACGCCGCATTTAGTAGGGCGCAAAGAGAATGGACCCTTGGCTGGTTCTGATTGGTCCAGGAGCCGGACGAAGGAAGGAGGCTGTGAAGAGGGTCGAGGAGGCTGCAGGGCGGGGATGGAGAGAAATGGCAGGAGAGAGGTGTGAGGAGGTGGTCGTGAGGATGGAGGAGGAGGACAGAGGCAACGGAGGGTGTGAGATGGTGGCAGTGAGGGAGGGGGGTGGAGGAGCAAAGGGAGCAGAGAGGAAGGAGGGAGAGACGGAAGGCTTCACCGACTCCTTGTGTGGAGGGAAAGGAAGGAAAAAAGGAGATGATAAATCAGGAGAAGACATAAGAGGACAGGAGACATAGAAGGGAAATAGAAAATATAATGGAATGAAAAGAGGAGAGGAAAAAAGAACATGAGCAAACAAGGAGAAGGGAGATGAATTAATAGATTCATTGATGTAGAAACAAATGTTTTATCGTGTTGATGTTTTATTATACAGGTACACCTCGGCTTAGGTCGTGAATTGGTTCCAGGAGACGTGACGTAAGTCAAAAAAGTGACATAAGTCGAATTAGCTCGTCTCCAAGTAAAGCTGAAAATAAGCATTACCAGTTCTGTACAGTACTGTACTTTATTGATCAATGCATTTTTAATAATATGTGGTTAATACAAAACTATTTAAAGCTTACTAACATCTAAAATTCATTTCTATTATAGTACAGTCTCCTTCTCTTCAGCCGCTTCTTTGGCATTACTGGTCACTGGGGTTTCTACACACTATTAACATGATATTATATGTTTTTATTCTGATTTATTTGACAGTAACATGATAAGCCGAGGTCTAGCTGTATACATGTTTATCTGTTGTACTGACAAACAACCCACTTTAATGAACTGTGACTACAGTAAGTCTGACATGAGATGCTTACAGGGAGCGAGCTGCGCTGCTGCTTGTTGTACGGACTGTATTTGGGTTTGTTGGGTTTTCCTGCCACCCTGTCCTTGTGCCTCCTGCTTGAGATGTGCTGTAAGAAAAAAACAAGCACAACAAACAGGCAAACTCCTTTAGCATGGATCAGTGTTTTACAAGCCCATCATAAAAATGATGTTAAAGGTACAACGTTCTTCGCTTTGTGCCTGCTGCGTTTCCACCTGCTTGAGCTGAATCTCAGAGTTGACGTGGACGTCACAGATCTGGCAGTGGAAGGTTTTATTCTGCAGGCCGGAGCCCTTCAGTCCACAGGTGCTGCCGTTCTTCAGCTTGGCTCCAGGTCGAGGGTAGGCCTTTATCGGTCCAGCGCCGCTCCGAGCCTCCAGCATTGTCTTGTGCTTCGAACCTGAAGAAGAAGAAGGGAAACACTAGTAGTGAACGCACCAACAAGCTCTAAAGTCCAACGACAGACAAAAATCCTTTGCCAAAAGTATACGGACACACATTAGGTCAGAGTTCGTTTTACCTCCAGAAAGTAGTGCATCCCTGGGATGTGCTTCAGCGAAAATTTGTACATCCCAACATGACGTTTATGCATCCCAAAAGTAATAACAGAATACACGGTAGAAGCGTACTATTGAGTTATGTCAATAGTACAACATAAAAACCAAACAAAATTTAATTTTAAGGGCTTTTTTAATAACATCATAACTGTTTAAGTCAAAAGAAAAAAATGGTAAAATTATATATTAGTTTTATCAAATGTTAAAGCCTGGTAGTCATTAAAAAAAACTGTTTTAGAAATAAAGAAAGATGTCACAGGTTTTTTTTTCACTTCTGTTTTTGACTCAATAGTTTTTTTTTCTTTTAATTTATATTTTCTCCTGTGGACAATATCTGTAGTAATATCTGTAGTAATATCTGTAGTAATATCTGTAGTAATATCTGTAGTAATATCTGCAGTAATATCTGTAGTAATATCTGTAGTAATATCTGTAGTAATATCTGTAGT
The DNA here is from genome assembly GCA_013358685.1 of Antennarius maculatus. Taxonomy (NCBI): domain Eukaryota; kingdom Metazoa; phylum Chordata; class Actinopteri; order Lophiiformes; family Antennariidae; genus Antennarius; species Antennarius maculatus. The sequence goes on along the minus strand of CM023618.1, from coordinate 770,757 downwards.
AATATCTGTAGTAATATCTGCAGTAATATCTGTAGTAATATCTGTAGTAATATCTGTAGTAATATCTGTAGTAATATCTGTAGTAATATCTGTAGTAATATCTGTTTCTTTTTCTTCATTAACTTTTGATTGTTTTTTAAGCAAGAAAACACTTATTGTCACTTGGTTTTCCTCCAACTTTTAAAAGCATCTTCTTCGGAGGCATGGTGATAATAAATCAATCAATCAATCAATCAATCAATCAATCAATCAATCAATCAATCAATCAATCAATCAATCAACCTTTATTTGTATAGCATTTAATCACACCAGCAGACGTTCCAAAGCGCTTTAACAGACACAAACCCAACAGGACTCTTCTTGTTGCTCTGGAGGCTCTGACTAACTCCTCTCTCGCTGCAGCGTGTCAAACCAGCAGACGTCGTGTCGCCGTCTGGTCGATTTTAACAAGGCAGAATCACGCAGGTGAGTCTCGTAATGAGATCCAAACATAACGGCAATTTCCGTTTGCAAAATTTAAGTGAAGAAATGGAAAATTTGTGAATATTTTTATTGGCTGGAAGTGCATTTAAAGCTTGCATCCCAGGGATGTACGCTGTCTGATGATTGAGCATCCCTGTCAAATAATGTGCATCAAAGACGCAAGGACGCACGCAAACGAGAACACTGTTAGGTAGATAATGTCTTTATCGGGGTGGCACAGAAGGTAGGGCTGTACCCTCATAGTAACAAGGACTTGGGTTCAAATTAAAATGAAACTCCTACTCTGTCGTATCACAGTTTCTTTGACTGATATAAAATGACTCAAGGCGGCTGTCCATCTCATTCCTCCTCACCTGCATTATGAGCCTCCAGCTGAGACAGAGAGTTAACGGCAACTTTACACAGAGAGCAGTACAGAAGTTTTTTTGCCTTCTCCTCTTCTGACTCCACTGAGAGAGGAGCATCCAGGGAGGGGACCTGGGTAGAAGCAAGAGGAGGAGGAGGAGGAGCAGGAGACAAGGAGGAAGTGACAAGAGCTGGAGGAGAGGCTTTGGAAGAAGATGATGTGGAGGAAGAGGAAAGGCCTGGGGCGGGGAGGGCAGAGGGAGGACTGGAGGGTGGAAGTTCATTTCCTGCTCTGATGGACAAGGAGGAGGGGGACGAGGACAGGTGGTGGAAGTTTTTTAGGAGAGGTGAGGAATCCATGAGGCTAGATAAAAGTTCTGGAGGGACGTGTAAGAGGAAGAAGAAAGAAGGGGAAAGGGAATGAAAGAAATTCAAAACACAAACACACCATCAACATCATCTGTCACAATGATCAGATTGTTTTTGGTGGATACCAACCAGAATGCTGATTGGCGCTGTTTGATGCGACAGGAAGGGCGGAGTCAGAAGAACTTGTGCTGCACAGACTGGAGTCTCCAGTGACTGACAGCTTGGCCTTGTTCTCCTGAGACTTGAGCTTCTTGGCATGTCGACCTCCTCTGTAATGAGCTTCTGCCTGAGACTGGACCAGAGACAGATAGACAAAAAATTACAGTTTTGAAGGAGCGCAAATGATGCTGGAAAGGTCAATTACGTTTTTCAACAGAATGGGCTGGAGGGCAAAAAAATCAGGCTTCAAATCACGGAATTTAGTGTAATGACAACTAATCGAGTTGCAGAGGAGAGGATGGCGAATCAGAGGAAGACGGAGAAGTTGTGACAGCTTATTATTTAACAGCGTTTGCACATGTCAACGCTCACACACGAGTGAACACGGCACCCCCCTGAGCAAAGTCTCTTGCGGTCGGTCAAGAAGAAAAAGACAACACCGATAAACGTCCAGAGCGTTGGAGAAATTCCACCAGAAGGAGATGGATCGCTATAAAACACTGGCAGCCAATGAGTTAAAATACAAACAGAGGTTGTCGTTGAAGTTTTTCTGCTTTCAAAGTCACTTCTCAGTTTAAATTTGAATAAAACTATTTTCTCAGTATGCAAATATTGGCAATTGCAAGAGCTTCGTCCTGGATAAGGTTACTCGCTTTTCTAACCACTGGGGACACAGAATGGTTTGAACACGGAAAGAAAAACAGCTGAAAACACAAACGCGGACACTCACATCAGAGTTGAACCTCAGCTGGCAGACGTTACATGAGATGACTTGTTTCTTTTTGGGAACCAGGGTAACACCGAAGGTGTGGTTGATGACGGCTTTCTGCACTGGGTCCATCTGCAGGAGACGCACAAAGGTCACACTTCACCAGTCTACTCAGAATTGCTTGAACAGTAATGTCAGAGTGACAGCGAGATAGTGACAGGTCTCTTTATGCCAGCAGCGCTAACACCCTGTCACTGTTACTGTCACTCACACAGTCATACCGTGCTGAAGTTAGGGAAAAGACTGACTGGTGATGTCGTCTCCACAGAAAATGGCAGGAAGGGTTTTATCATCACCGAGGGGCCATTGGCACCTATGAACCCCGCTAATGCCCCATCCACTGCATTACACCCACTTCCTGGAAGCAGAGAGGAAACAGAAAGACAGAGAGATTGAAAGACTGAAATTACTTCTGGTTGTTTTCTCACTCTCATTTTCTCATTTGTGTGTATGTGTGTGTGTCAGTGTGTGAATTTCTGTGTGGGTGGGTGGGTGGGGCTTCAAATCCCAGTCAGAGCAACATCTACCTCCAGTGAGGGTCCTTAGGCAAGATTCTTATTGATATAACTAACTCAGAACATGAGTGTTAATAATAATAATAGAGTCATACCGTGTCTCAGACATTTCCCAGGTCAACAAGGTCCACTTCAGATGTTAGGGAACAATTTGATTGGAAATGGGCTACTGGAACAGGACATTGCTACTGAAACACGATTGCTAATATACAAGCAATCCCAGAGACAGGGGATATATCGGAGAATGTGGGAGCAATGCCGGTCCCAAGCCCAGATAAATACAGAGGGTTGCATCAGGAATGGCATCCGGCGTAAAACTTTTGCCAAATCAAACATGTGAATCAAACCTATGACTTCCATACCGGATCGGTCGAGGCCCGAGTTAACAATGACCACCATCGGCGCTGTTGACCTGCAGGGTGCCGGTGGAAATTGGACTACTGTTGGTCAAAGAAGGAGAGGAGAAAAGTTTGATCGTAAGAAGAGAGAGAAGAGGAACGCCAAGAGTATAGGACTGAGAATAGGGACGTTGAATGTTGGAACTATGACAGGAAAAGGTAGAGAGTCGGTTGACATGATGCAGAGGAGGAAGGTAGACATACTGTGTGTCCAGGAGACCAGGTGGAAAGGTAGCAAGGCTAGAAGTTTAGGAGCAGGGTTCAAGTTGTTCTATCATGGTGTAGATGGGAAGAGAAATGAAGTAGGAGTTATCTTGAAGGAGGGGTTTGTTAGGAATGTCCTGGAGGTAAAAAGAGTGTCAGATAGAGTGATGAGTGTGTGAAAGCGTGATGTTTAATGTTGTCAGTGGGTATGCTCCACAGGTAGGATGTGAGCTGGAAGAGAAGGATAAATTCTGGATGGACTTTGAAGAAATGATGCAGAGCATACCTAGAAGTGAGAGAGTTGTCATCGGTGCAGACTTCAATGGACATGTTGGCGCAGGTAACGGAGGGGATGAGGAGGTGATGGGCAGGTTTGGTATCCAGGAGAGGAACGCAGAAGGACAGATGGTAGTTGACTTTGCAAAAAGGATGGAAATGGCTATAGTGAATACTTTTTTCCAGAAGAGGCAGGAACATAGGGTGACCTATAAGAGTGGTGGTAGGAGCACACAGGTAGACTACATCTTGTGTAGACGGTATAACCTGAAGGAGATCAGTGACTGTAAAGTAGTGGTAGGCGATAGTGTAGCCAAACAGCATAGGATGGTGGTGTGTTGGATGACTCTGGTGGTGAGGAAGATGAAGAGGACAAAAACAGAGCGGAGGACAAAATGGTGGAAGCTGAAAAGGGAAGAGTGTTGCATGACTTTTAGGAAGGAGTTAAGACAGGCTCTGGGTGGTCAGGAGGTGCTTCCAGATGACTGGATAACTACAGCTAATGTGATCAGGGAGACAGGTAGGAGAATATTTGGTGTGTCATCTGATAGGAAAGTAGATAAGGAAACTTGGTGGTGGAATGAGGAGGTACAGGAGTGTATACAGAGAAAGAGGTTAGCTAAGAAGAAATGGGACACTGAGAGGACTGAGGAGAGTAGACAGGAGTACAGGGAGATACAGCGTAAGGTGAAGGTAGAGGTAGCAAAGGCCAAACAAGGGGCTTTTGATGACTTGTATGCTAGGTTGGACAGTAAGGAGGGAGAGACTGATCTATACAGGTTGGCAAGACAGAGAGACAGAGATGGGAAGGACGTGTTGCAGGTTAGGGTGATTAAGGATAGGGATGGAAGTCTATTGACAGGTGCCAGCAGTGTGATGGGAAGATGGAAAGAGTACTTTGAAAAGTTGATGATATGGAAAAAGAGAGAGAACAAAGACTAGATGAGGTGACTGTTGTGGACCAGGAAGTAGCAAAGATCAGTCAGGATGAAATGAGGAGGGCATTGAAGAGGATGAAGAGTGGAAAGGCAGTCGGTCCTGATGATATACCTGTAGAGGTTTGGAAGTGTCTAGGAGAGGTGGCAGTAGAGTTTCTGACTGGGTTGTTCATCAGGATCTTCGATAGTGAGAAGATGCCTGAGGAATGGAGGAGAAGTGTGCTGGTGCCCATTTTTAAGAACAAGGGAGATGTGCAGAGTTGTGGCAACTACAGAGGAATAAAGCTGATCAGCCATACAATGAAGTTATGGGAAAAAGTAGTTGAAGCTAGACTAAGGGCAGAAGTGAGCATTTGTGAGCAGCAGTATGGTTTCATGCCAAAACAAAGTACTACAGATGCAGTATTTGCTCTGAGGATGTTGATAGAGAAGTACAGAAAAGGCCAGACAGAGCTGTATTGTGTTTTTGTAGATCTGGAGAAAGCTTATGACAGGGTGCCCAGAGAGGAACTGTGGTATTGTATGAGGAAGTCTGGAGAGGCAGAGAAGTATGTTAGAGCGGTGCAGGACATGTATGAGGACTGTAAGACAGTGGTGAGGTGTGCTGTAGGTGTGACAGAGGAGTTCAAGATGGAAGTGGGACTGCATCAGGGATCAGCTTTGAGCCCCTTCTTGTTCGCTATGGTGATGGACAGGCTGACAGACGAGGTCAGACAGGAATCTCCATGGACTATGATGTTTGCAGATGACATTGTGATCTGCAGTGAGACCAGGGAACAGGTGGAGGAGAAGCTAGAGAGGTGGAGGTTTGTCCTGGAAAGGAGAGGAATGAAGGTTAGCCGCAGTAAGACAGAGTACATGTGTGTGAATGAGAGGGACCCAAGTGGAAGAGTGAGGTTACAGGGAGAAGAGATCAAGAAGGTGGAGGATTTAAAGTACTTAGGGTCAACAGTCCAGAGCAATGAAGAGTGTGGAAAAGAGGTGAAGAAGTGTGTACAGGCAGGATGGAACGGGTGGAGGAAAGTGTCAGGTGTGATGTGTGATAGAAGAGTTTCAGCTAAAATGAAAGGAAAGGTGTACAAAACTGTGGTGAGACCAGCGATGTTGTTTGGTCTAGAGACAGTGTCACTGAGAAAAGACAGGAGACAGAGCTGGAGGTAGCAGAGATGAAGATGCTGAGGGCCTCTCTGGGAGTGACCAGGAAGGATAGGATCAGGAATGAGTACATCAGAGGGACAGCACATGTTAGAGGTTTTGGAGATAAAGTCAGAGAGGCCAGACTGAGATGGTTTGGACATGTCCAGAGGAGAGATAGTGAATATATAGGTAGAAGGATGCTGAGTTTTGAACTGCCAGGCAGGAGGCCTAGAGGAAGACCAAAGAGGAGGTTTATGGATGTAGTGAAAGAGGACATGAAGGTAGTTGGTGTGACAGAAGAGGATGCAGAAGACAGGGTTAGATGGAGGCTGTGGCGACTCCTGAAGGGAAAAGCCGAAAGGAAAAGAAGAAGAAGTGTGAGCAATGGATTGCTTGAAACCCACAGTCAAGGCTAACAAAGAAACAGCTGCTAGCCCAGTGTTTCAACATCTGTAAGCAAAACTACTAACACAACTAGAGATTGACGAGATACAACAACACTGCTATGGTCAGGGAGGAGATGTCATCATCACCCCCAAAATCAGAGATTGGTACTAAGCCAGCATCGGATACAAACAGACTCAATGCAACGTGAAAAAACTTTAAACCTTTGAGTTGAGTTGCAAAGCACCTTCAGAAGATCAGAAGACAATAATCTGTCTCTGCACATTAAAAGCCCTTTCAGGCATCATTGTAGCTAAGATGAGTAAACATGGGGCTCAATACGTGAGCAGGGTTCAGAAAGGAATTGGTCGTAACACTAGAGGAGACAAACATCAGTTACTGGTTGACAGATCAGTTTCCCGGGACTGCAAGAACAGACAGACCAACCTGAGCACAGTCTGGAATGACAACCAGAAAGCCTACAGTTCAGGGCCACATGCATGGATACTGGAATGTCTGGACCTGTTTAAGATCAAAAGGGAGGACCTTCATTCTGAACTTTATGGGAATGTGGAAGACAACCCTTGAGACCAGCTCAAAGCCAATTTCCCAAGTGTAGAATATACCAAGGAGATGCTCTATCACCATTGCTCTTCTGCATAGGCCTGAACCCCCTCAGCCAGATCATCACATAGAGTCTATTCCGAAGCAACCGAGAAATAGACTCCCTGATTGACACCATTAGATGGAGGCTGTGGCGACCATTAGGATCTACAACAAAGATATAGGCATATCATTTCTATTGGACAAGAATGGCCAAATGGTCTCAAACAGAGGCAAGCAGATCAGAAATGAGAAGGTTGACACACCAGAGGGGACGATAGGTGATAGCCAAGACAGCTACAAGTACCTTGGTATCCCTCAGGCTCACGGCAACCAGCCAAATACCTCTAGAATGTCGAATGCAAAATGTTGGACTGACAGACAGCATAAGGGCACTGATCATGGCAGAACAACACCACCAAAGCACAAGAGCCACAGAGACCAGGATCTACCAGAACAGATCAGATGCAAGGTGCAGACAGTGCAAAGATGGCCCAGAGACAGTCCAGCATGTGGTAGCAGCAGTGACGTGTGGTCAGGGGAGGCACGGCCTTACCTGCCATCATGAATGAAAAAAATGGAAAATGGAATAAATAAATTAAATGCTAATTTTTATCCAGCCATGTGTATTTTAAACGTATTTTCTGTTTAACGTCACCAATTTTAGGTTATTTTTACTGAAAATCACTGAATTTTCACATTTACCGCTGCAATAAGGAGCAGAGACCTGCGGTGAGGCACCACCCAGCCGTGCCTCATTGGATTGCGCAATAGCTCAGATAGCTGTGCTGGTAGCTATACAGTGAGACCGTAATGCTATCTCTCTATATGTCGCTATTGAAATGTTCAAACACGTTTGCTCTATGAACTAAATTCCTGTAATTTAGCTAATGTATATAATGTACAGTGTTTTTTTGTCAACAGCTGCATGTGTGTAACGTCTTTCTGGAGTTGAGCGGTCCTGAAACCGCTGTGAAAAGGCGAGGCACAAAAATACCCGGCCTCATCGATAGGGGGCGCTCGTGATCCCAGGGATTTGTCTTGGGACTCCTCAGCCAAAGAATAAGAGAATGCAGGCTATGATCTACATTAAGTCAAGTGCAGCAATTATTTATTTTCCGCTCGCCTATTCAAATGGAGGATTACATATTACAAAATGAAGGAAGATACGAACAATTTCTACAAACAAGTCATTGATGCGTTTGTGCAGAAAGAGCGGTGCATGGACTTCATTTACAAGTAAACCTCACATATTAACAGACAGGTAACAACATTACGTTTTTTTAATCAAATATGCTTATGTGTGTGTTACAGTTTGTACGTGTAAATAATTCTGCAATGAGACTTTAACATAACCCACTCACTGTTGCTAATTACCGGTGAATAAGCTACACTGTAGGTTCGTATTTTTGTAAATCTGATCACGTGATCATGATAACGTCGGTGCCTCACCAGCCATGAACCTCACCGCACGTCACTGGGTAGCAGGGTGTAATAAGCTAGCTGGATCAGTGCACATTGAGAGGCACAACCAAGTAGCCGTGATAGTGTACTGGAACATCTGTACCCAGTATGGACTAGAAGTACCCAAATCACAATGAGTCATAACACAGAATGTGGTTGAGAACAACAAGGCTAAGATCCTGTGGGGACTTCAGCTTCCAGACTGACAAACAGCTGCTGGCTAACCAACCGTACATAGTGGTGGTGGACATAGAGCAGATGAGAGCAGTGGTGGTAGATGTGGTGATACCAGCTGACGCCAACATCAGGAAGAAGGAACCCAAAAAGATTGAGAAGTATCAAGGGTTGAAAGACCAGCTGGAACGAATGTGGAAGGTTAAGGCCAGCGTGATCCCCATGGTTGTGGGAAGACACTGGGTAATAACCCCAAAACTAGAAGAGTGGCGTCACCAGGAACAACATCTGAGGCTTCAGTCCAGAACAGCAAAGTCCTACGAACAGCAAAGATACTGCGTAGAACTCCAAGGCCACTTGTATAGGACCTGAGATTGGTGCTGACACAGATACCGCCCTACAAGGGTGGGAGAGATGTTTTTTTCCTATAAAGATATGAGGAATTATAATTTTTCAAATAATGTTTTAATGAACTGCATTGATGAAACAGCGGCATTTACAGAGCACATCTGTCTTCTGCCACCCATTCAATGTGCTTTCATACTTTTCATTCCAACCTTTGACATATATCCCATGTCATGTCTCCTAATGTATCTTATATCCCTGACCTTCTGACTGGGGTGCAACCCGCTCAACTTCCTGAACCACATTCTCCAAATATGACAATTCTACCGACGACATGACTCTGCTCTCATTGTCTTGTTTCATGAACGACTGATTTTATTATCAGTTTTGTTCCAAAAAAGTTTACCATGGCACATAAACAATAATAATAATAATAAATATTTAATTATATATACAATAAATGAATAATAAATTTATCTGAAGCAACAGAACACCGCAACATCTACCAGCAGTCTTGTGCTGCAGGTTATAGAAAAAAAACAATCTACAGATAGAAAGGACATTAGTGTTCTTACTATTATTTTGTTGATTGATTGTTGTTGTTGAATACATGTGCAAAACATTACTCTGGATGCAAAAGCTGTGAAACAACATGCCTTCTTTTTTTATGGGATCTGTCACGCTACTACTTTAGCTGTTCATTGAGGGGTTTAGGTGAGAGAAAGTAATGATGCTTCTTAAGTCAGAATCCAGATTTAAGTCCGTTTCCACTTGATTTGTTGCTCATGATGTTACATGTGTAAATGCATGCTAAACACAGAGAGCAGATCTGATAAATGAGTTTTTCTTTTCAGTTTGTTGAAGCCTTGCAGTGAATTCTTTAAAAACCAGAGTGTGGGTTGAAATATTGGGAGCCCTGAAAAAAGGAGTAGGAGGAGGAGGAAGAAGATGATGAAAAGGATAGGTTTTGTCAGGCTCGATAGGTTTTATTTTAGATGGTATACAGACCCATACCAGACCAGATAGAGGGTCATATTGTTAATTTTCGCATACTGCTCCATCTCCAAAGCAAAGGGTATGATCTGAACAGGTTTCAGACGTGTATGTAAACCCTGACTCGTGTGTACAATGTGTACAAGGGTTTTGGTGAATTGTGAAATAATTATGGTCATAGCTCAAATTCTGGCCAGCTTGTCATCATTATTTCCATTTTATTTATTATTTGATTCTAAGCAATGTTTTGTTTTGGAAAATTACTGGATTCTCTCCTTCACATCTGCCTTCCAGTCACTCTTGAGGCCTGTCAAGAAGTTTGCCTCGATCACATGACCACTTTCTTAAAGAGGCCGCTTCGACCAGTAACAGAATACATTACCAATAAATTGACACTCCCAAGCTAGCAAAACCAACAAAAAAACAAATGTGTTTGGAAAGTTTCTTTGCACAGCGTAGAAGAGCAGCGAGAAAAAGAAAACTGTTAAATACCAATTTTTTTGCTGGTCGTATCGTCTTATTTTGTTTTCTTCATATACCATTAATTAATAGCCGGTCAACTGTGAAAACATGACATGCAGTATGACTACAAATAGCCTTATAAATGATTAGTTTTTGCTCATCTAGCCTATCAGCATGGATCAAATGTTAAGATTTTATAAACGGGACCCCAGATAGGGTCAGCTGTACGTGAATGACATTAGGCTAGCAGTGGATTAGCTTCGTGCCAAACCCCTCTCTGACTTTATCCTCATCTAACTGAGCCATGAGTCAGTGTCTGCATTTATCGCTACAGCTCATTACTTTGTCCCGACCAGCGTGACACAACAGTGTGTAATGAGACACACGCAGCCGGATCACTGTCTGCATCAGACGCAATTAGCTGGGAGATTATTTAATAGTAAATATAGATTATCGTTTCCTTTAAAGATTAAATTATAAGAAATTATGGCATGTTGAGGATAAACAGGTAGTCCTTAAGACATGAACATCCAACTTACAAACATTGGGCTGCCATGTTTCCCTTTCAGATTGTCACTAGATAGTTCCAGTGCTATTGGCAAAAAGCATAAAGCTGGTGAAGACAGCGGTGGTCTCAACCGTCCATCCGATGATAACTGTGCCTCTCACTGACAATAACTCTCTCTTCCTCTTCCTTCACTCAAAAGGTAAGGTACATGCTACATGCTACATGCTACAGTACCGTACAGTGGATTGTCAACATCAACAGTAACTCCGGCTGCTGCTGTTGGCTGTGCTTAAAAAAATGGTCAAGAGTTCATTGGAGTGTTTTCTTCTTCTCCTCAAGGATTAAATTATATGGAGCAGAAGTTTAACATAAACTAATCTGAAATCAAAGCAATCGTGGCACCTGACGGTAGATATTTGAACTACAGTAATCCCTCGCTTATTCGTGCTTCAAAATGCACAGCTTCACTACATTGCGGATTTTTAGTAGGTAGTCACGTGATACTGGACGCGCATGCTATTGGCTGACAGCATCCGGAAGTGCGCTGCGATCCGAGACTCACAGAATGCAGCGCACTTCTGTGTATTACAGAAACACCTTTCTTTAATACAAGGAAGTGCATTAGCCATCGCCCAGTCATCCAACCGCCAATGGCTGGGCGATGTTTGGTCTTCAAGACGTCTGCTCTACCACTGATTCACTGCCGAAATTCCAGGATATAGCAACAAACTATTCATTTTATCATTTACGATAATTTAAATGTTTGTGAACCCTCCCCATACTCACAGAGCGTATTGAACTTCCAGATGAGATCAGCCAATAAAATGCGTGTACGGTATCACTTGACTACCTCCTACAAATTCTGTGCTGAGGTGAAGCCACGAGTGTTGATGCGCGAATGCGCGAGGGCACACTATACCTTTGTATTTAGAGTAGTAATGGCATTTAAATGACCTCAAATGGCGATTATAGATTGAAATTTCATTAATAATGACTTCTGAACAATTCAGTTTACCAACAGCCTCTCATAACCAGAGGACTACCTGTGAAGCTAAATAACTGGATCCAAACTCCAGCAGAGGGTCGCTAGGCAAAAAAAGACCAGGATAAATTCTCAATTACCTTTAACATACAGACGTGTGACTGCGAGAGGACTCAGACTGGTTTAATCCAGATTACACCTAGGAATAATTAGAAGGGTTACTGTGGTGCCTCGTACCTTAATTTGTGCATTGTGGACTGTAGAGCGAATCAAACATACCCTCAATGAACCAGCATCCTTACATCATTTACCGTCAATATGGTTTTAACCTGTTGTCCAGCTGTGATGCTTTTTGTCCTCTCTATGTTGAGTGCTGAATTCTGGGAAAATGGGACTGTTGTTTAAGGACTACTGAAACCCTAACATTGACCCCCCCAGAACATGGACTATTGGACCCTCCTAGACAAATCTTGTCTCACCACTGTATGAACTTTCTCAAGTGACCATCAACACCACATGATCGACACATCACTCACCATCGATCGACACACATCAGGCGGATGGCCACCCAAAAGAGTCTGGGTCCTGCCCGGAGTTTCTTCCTCAATGAGGGAGTTTTTCCCCACCATTGTCACTTATGCTTGCTCTGGAGGGTTCAGTTGGGTTTTTCTGTCTGTTAAAGCACTTTGAAATGTCTGCTGACATGATTAAGCACTATATAAATAAAACTTGATTGATTGATTGATCTGCATGCTGGTCTTTTTTTTTTCAGTGACTAAACTTCAAACTGCTATGCTAAGTCTTGAGTGTGACATGGTTCCTGCATGATTAGTATGAACAAGAGAAGTCTCTTAATGCGAGACTGTAAATTATAGAGTGGTGACAGAGTCTTAATTCTGTCATTCTGTCCCCCAGTATCTGATTTCAACACACACACATGCACATACACACACACACACAGTAACCCTTCTGCTCTTACAGTAAGTTGCTGTTCTAAGAAGGCACTATAAATACTGAACGACATCTGCTTCTGCTTTGACATGGAAACATTCAGTAAACCTGTATGGAAACCAGCCAACAACACAGTAATCAACCCCTATTTTATTTCACATGGTTGGATATTGAGCAGAAGATCTGGCACCTCTAAATAAATATATAGATAAATAAATTACAATCCAAATCATATATTCCTTCTGCAGTCAGCAAATCAGAGGTAATTGAAGTCCTTACGACCCGAACGACACTCAATAGTGCTTGATGGATTAACGACTCAAAGGTGCTAAAGACCTCACAGTACTTTAAATACCTGGAACTCTTTATCAGACAGAACTGAGATGACGATGGTGCTTCAAAGAGGACCTTTCTCTACAATGCTTTTGCTTATTTAAAACAGCGTGACTGTAGATAACTTGACACCACCCTGCTAGCAGCAGGGGTGGGGTCTATAACAGGAGCATCAAGCGTTTGTGTCCAGCAGCACTCTCTGAACATTACTGTAGATCAGTGGTCCCCAACACCCCGGGTCCATGGGTCGATTGGTACCGGGCCGCACAGAAACAATACATAACTTACATTATTCTATGAGTCACTCCTGACGCTTGTCAAGATGCTTGCCTCGGTCATGTGACTACCCTCCGGTAGTCTACCCAGCTGGTATAAAGTACCACTGAAACTCTCAAGCTAGCAAAATGGACAAAAACTAGAACCAATACAGTCACAGACTGCAACATCCCGTGACATCCCTGGATCCAAAACTTTACCCTGACTTACTTTCATAGATCAAAGCACTAGCTTTGATCTATGGTCTTACTCACACTGGCCTTCCCCCTTGTTGTTTTCTATCCTTATGTGGTTTTTATCCTCATCCTGAGTGTACAAAAAGTTGAAATTTGACCTTGACCTAGTTTTCTCATGGTCAAGGTCATCATCTCATTTTCATCCCCTTTGCTGCCCGAGTAATGTGCTTTTTGTTTCATCTTTCTACCTGCAACGGTTGTGAAGATATTTGGTGGACGAACGGACGGACGAACACACAAACACTGACAATCACAATACATCACCGCTTTGAAGCGGGATGTAAAAACGTCTGCATGATGAAAGGTTCTTTGATCCATCCCGGTGCAGTGTTCACTGGCAGCTGCTAAGATTACACTGTCTGTCCATAGATTTAGTCTAAACCCATTCTATTGTGTAGAATCTTGTTTGTCAGTTCCATCTGCAGCAGAAAGATTTATAGTTCTGGCCACAATCGGGGTCATCTGTGGTACCTCATATACAAACACACACGCATACACACACACACACACACACACACACACAGAGAGAACATCAGTACTTTTGCTCTGGACACACATGATAAAAACATGAGTAAAATCTCACAAAGCGTCCTGCTGTCCCATCAGCATTAAACTGACCCTCCTCTAACTGATCTGACCATCTCTACCAAACAGCTTCACATTAATCAGTTCAGCAGCTTCATATCATTTTATAACAGCTATATAGTCAGTGGTTCCAAGCACACCTAGAACCAGCTGGAACCAACATGACGGGAAACTGAACAACGCTTCTGTCCCTAATCGGACAACTCATCTCTAAGTAACGGCCCTTCAGTATGAAATCTGACCCTAAAAGTAGCATATGTCCTGAGGAGAGAGCGAGAGAGAGAGAGAGAGAGAGAGAGAGAGAGAGAGAGAGAGACCAACATGCTTCACAGTACTCTGATATCAAAGTGCATTCTGACTGACAGACATCAGATATCCTGCAGCTCTTAATCACCTTAATCAACACGGTTCCTTTGTTCTGGCCTGAATATTTAAGACACCACTAAAGGCTCAGAGAGGGGATGGTTACCTAGGAGACGGTCAAGTAGGTAAGACTCACCTACCTTAAATAACAAGCGTAGTACAGGAAGAATTGATATACTGGAGACAGGGAACAAACCATACCTTCTGTTGAGGCCCAGTGCAACACTCAATTGTTCAGTTACTTAATTCTGAAGCTAAAAATTTGCAGACAGCAGAGAGCACAGCTCCAACATGTGTGTCCAACAAATACTGTTGCTAAAAGTCACAAAAAACCCCAAAGATACCACTCCAGCTGATGAGTTCCCCAAGTTTCTTCTGCCTGTTGACAGACAGATGGACTGATGGTTACCAGTGTATCCTACCATACATGCTGGGGAACAAAAATATCCTACTAGTTTGTTGTAGTAGTACCTTGAGATATGAGTTTAATCCATTCCAAATATTTCCCCAATTAAAATAACTAAAATAATTTTAAGCTGTTCCAACCTTGTATAAAAGCCTTAAACCCCCTAAATAATAATAAAGAAAATTTTCTTTTATTAATAAATAGACAAGCAGACTTTACCTGTTCATAATTAAATTATTATAAGTTATATAAACAGTGACATGAGCTACGTCTTTACTCCACGACAGAGAACGAGATCCGCTCTCACTGATGTTATATCCATCCGACAACACGTGGTAAAGAACGAAATACGGTCTCACTAATGTCGTATCATCCACCAACACGTGGTAAAGAACGAGATACGGTCTCACTGATGTTGTATCCATCCGCCAACACGTGGTAAAGAACGAGATACGGTCTCACTAATGTCGTATCATCCGCCAACACGTGGTAAAGAACGAGATACGGTCTCACTGATGTTGTATCCATCCGCCAACACGTGGTAAAGAACGAGATACGGTCTCACTGATGTTGTATCCATCCGACAACACGTGGTAAAGAACAAGATATGGTCTCACTGATGTTGTATCCATCCGCCAACACGTGGTAAAGAACGAGATACGGTCTCACTGATGTTGTATCCATCCGCCCCCTAGTGGCAGTGTCCCAAAGCACGGGTCACATCTCAGCTTCTGCCCATACATTGAACATAAATACGGACAGAGTGACGGCTCGTATCTCAAATAACTTGTATGTGGAGCCGCTTGTATCTCAAGGTACTACTGTACCTGTAAGGGTGGCTCCACTAGAAACCCATCATGTAAACATGGAATGTGTGTGGATCAGACTGACAGACCACAACAATAAAAACCATGAGCTGCTGTGTCCCCTGTGGAAACAACTCTTTACACACCTGTTGTTTCACACCTTTAGTAGTAAACGATCAGATGCAAATTAGAAAAACAGAATAACCACAGGAAATACTGAAGCTACAATCAAAGCAAGTCACGCCAAATAAGTAACGAGTCGTGTATTTAGATGATCAGATGGACGTATTCATCCACATGTGTAGAGGGAGCACATTCACACCTTCAGCCACAGCTCTGAAGCTTGTGCTTTGAACTGATCTTCTTATGAAAATCACACAGATGTCCTTAACATGTCCACGGGGAATCTGAAAACAATCACACCTATCACATTAATATCTATTTGTAGGTCGAGGAGGAAGACTGGCAATGAAGACGAGGACAAATTCAAGTTCCTACCTTCCTGTTTTGTTTATGTTGAGCCAGACTTCCAGCTTTACTCCAGGTGTTTCAACTGGTGTCTGAACTGATTCTGTTTGGCTGCATGCTGTCCGTATGGTTACTCTATGTGTGTGTGTGTGTGTGTGTGTGTGTGTGTGTGTGTGTGTGTGTGTGTGTGTGTGTGTGTGTGTGTGTGTGTGAGAGAGAGAGAGAGAGAGAGAGGATGAAAAAGAGGGAGAGGGGGAGACAGTGTGTATCAGGTGACTGGAATAAGACTGGCATGTAATATCACTATCTGGACCCCCAAACCCTGAGAGTCATGTCTGTGTGTGTGTGTGTGTGTGTGTGTGTGTGTGTGTGTGTGTGTGTGTGTGTGTGTGTGTGTGTGTGTGTGTGTGTGTGTGTGTTTCACGTCTTAATCCCCCTTCTGCAATTTCCTCCAGAGAGACAAGAAACTCTATCCCCAAGGAAGAGAGAGAGAGAGTGCAGACACACTACTTAAAGATTATATTACCCTGTTTCTTGTGTGTGTGTGTGTGTGTGTGTGTGTGTGTGTGTGTGTGTGTGTGTGTGTGTGTGTGTGTGTGTGTGTGTGTGTGTGTGTGTGTGTGTGTGTGTGATGGATCAAAGAGCAGTTGTTGGTTCACACTGTCTCCTGTTACACAGAGCACCATGTGTGTGACATACACTACACACACACACACACACACACACACACACACACACACACACACACACACACACACACACACACACACACACACACACACAGATGCAGTGAACTCATAAACATTAAGATTAGACACAAAAACAGCACAAACCTCCATCAGGGCATCTAAAACCAGTGGCCCCTGATTGACCCTCATGATGGACCTCAACGTCCTGCCTCCAGTTCTGAATCATGTTGGTGTCATTATCAGTTTGGTTTTCTTGTGGATGTCCATCTGATTTGACACCAGACTGAATCGACACACTTTCTGGTTCAACCCAATCTGAGCTGCAGGTCTGTATTACAATGATAATAATAATAATTATGATTATTATTATTGTTGTTGTTATTATTATTATTATTATTATTATTGTTGTTGTTGTTATTATCATCATCATTATCATTATCATTTTTTTTTATTATTATCATTATCATTATTATTACTTCTTCTTTTCCTTTCGGCTTTTCCCTTCATCATTATTATTACTATTATTATTATTATTATTACATGTAGTCCTAATACACCAATAAAATAAACCAACAATACCAAAATAATAATACACCAAATACACCAAAAATTAATGAATTTAATACACCAAAAACAATGCAAACACTATAGACACTTCACTCCTCCTATGCTTATCTAGGCCTGTTTATTTATGCCTTTTTATTCTTATGCCTATTTATGATTTTTTTATTTGTATATTCTTGATGGGTTATTTATTACTCTTTCTATCTGGTGTTGGTACTTTCTATGCGGTGGTGCTTTCTGTGTGCTTTTTCCTTGTTTTTGTGTGTGGTGTGACGGAGAAGTTAATTTCCCTGATGGAACCTCCTTCAGGGATCAATCAATCAATCAATCAATCAATCAATCAATCAATCAAGTTCTTCTCTACTCTCTACTCTACTCCTCAGGATAGGACTTACTGTATAAATGTCAAACATGTGCCACCATTTACTAATTCTGTCGTTCTCCTGTCTGCAGCAATCCACACCGAGCAGCATAACTACCTACCTGGACTATTATTTTTTGAAATTAGGTTTGTAGATGAAGTATTTTAGAAATAATTCTCAGTTAATCAAATTAACAGTCATTTGAACCCTTTTATTTTCAGAATAAAGCCGCTGATCCTGCAGCTTTTGCATCATATTGTTTTCCATGAACCAACATATACTGAATAATACTTTATCATTCCATCATTTCATCAAGAGCTGCAACTACTTTTGATTTCTATGTATTTTCTCTCTGACAAACAGTCCAGGACACTAGCACTAGCAGTGTTACTCTTTTACCGTTTAGAAGCCTGAAAACATCAGGAAATATTTGCGTTTGAGAAGCTGGAGCCGACTTGTCAAAAAGAGATTCGGGTTTCTTGTCACTAAGCAGTAAAAAGACGAACAGGTGTTGCTCTGATTATTTTTAAGCTGTTACTGAACTGGTTGGAGAACACTTTCCAAAAGGATTGCAGGTGATGATCGGGCAGGTCTAAACTAGCAGATGTCGATTCGTGTCACACCATGTAACTCCAACCCATCAGTGGAAAGGTGTGTAAGTCGGCACAGCCACAACATGAAGACGTCAGTGTGGATTTGACCGTCGCTCTACCTTCATCTTCATGTTTAACACTCCGGATCCACACAGAGAGAGGAGAGAGGCAGAACGACAGACACTGGCGCTGCTGACGGCAGGATGAGACATCACACTGCATTATCATAATGCACATAAATACACACATTAGCATAGCAAGCCTGTGTGAGTGTGTCTAAGTAGGTCACATCCTTCATCCAAAATAACACACACACACACACACACACACACACACACACACACACACACACACACACACACACACACACACACACAGCAGGAATATGAAAGGAGACAGGAGAGGAAGTCAAAAATCATAGGCGTTAACAAAGAGAAAATTAAATTATTTATTCTTAATTAATTGTGTCGTTTCTTGGGGATTGGACCTGACCTCCAGTGTTGGGTGACGACACACACATGTCCACATGACCACTACTCTACAGAGGCTCTAGACTGCAGCCTTGAGAGTAAGAATAGAGAAAGCATCCATAAAGTCCCAGTCTGGTACACAATGGTGTTCCTGTCAGAACGTCCAGACCTGGAACCAGAACATCAGAACATCAGAGCCAAGATGCTGAGGTTCTGTCGTGGATCATCTCCTAAGACAAACTCTTTCCTCCAAGTTTTTTGAGATACGAGCTGTTGCTCTGTCATTATTTTTATTTGACATAGGAGCCAAAGTCTGACATATGAGCTGTGTTGGCGGATGGATATAACATCAGCTGAGACCGGATCTCATTCTCTTTCGCGGAATAAAGATGCAGCTCATGTGTTCTCATGACTGCTGTGTTTCTTTTCATAATCAATATATATAATTAATTATACATACGTAAAGTCTGCGTGTCTATTGGTTCATAAAAATACGCTGTTGTTTTTTCAGAATTTTAATTTTTTGTTTACAAGGCTTTTATGGATTAAAAATGATTTGAATTATTTTAAATGGGGAAAATTTGTTTGACTCACGAACTCAGTCACAGAACGGATTGAACTCGTATCTGGAGGTACCGCTGGACATCATTTCACTAGTCAAAGTTGAAAAACCAATAGAATGTATTTGTGATGCAGCTGAGCTGTTCTTATATAATCTTGTGTCTCACTGAAGAGCAAAGAGTCTGAGTGTAAGTAATGTCAACATTATTCATTCATTTTCAACACCCGCTTCTTCAGCCAATCCCAGCCGACTGAGGCAGGGTACACTCCGGACGCGATGCCAGAGCACCGGGAAGCCACATGTAGACAAACACGCACGCACACACTCAAACCTAATTTGGAACAGCCAATTAACATGAAGCACATGGTTTTTTTTTTTAAGTTTCATTATATAGGTATACCTCAGCTTACATCATTTGCATTTAAGTCATTCGTTGGTTTTCTAAAAATAATAAAATAAAATACATGGAAAAATAAAAATCAAGCTTACGTCATTTTACTGTCTGACATAAATACTGAAATTGTAAAATCACGAGAAAACAGTTTGTTACAGTCAATTAATCAGAATTAAAACATAAAATGTATTAAAAAAATGTACTTATAGTTCCAATCCTACCGTTAAGCATCCCTTTGAATCCTAAGATTGTCTTGAATTCAGATTAGTTGATTTATTACTTTATTAGATGTTTCTCCTTATAATTTAATCCTTGAGGAAAAATAATAAGAAAACACTTCAAGGAACCTTCAACCAGTTTTTTTAAGCTGTTGATGTTGACAATCCACCACCATCCGCGTCTGTGATGTAAACCACCAAACTGAATTATACGTATTGATCAACTTTAAAAAATTAGCTGTTTTTTTTTAAAATCCCTGTATTTGTTTTCGAAACTGAAACAAGGCTTTTATTCTATCATTCAAGCGTCTAGGATGTATGGTAAACATCGGCAAATTGTATTAATAAATTTATAGATTTTTTCTGAAGTATGTAGAAAAATAGATTTATGTTAACCAAATATTATTGCAAATGCATTCATAATTAAAATATAGTACAGTACAGTACGGTTGTTTTCAGTTTAGCCTGGAAACAAGTTGATTAATTTATTGTATTGACAAAAACTGATCATGTCTGTGTGAATATGTACTTAACAGGGAGACACGTCTTCTGGTGATGAGTAGAAGTGTGTAACCCATCACTGAGATCATGATATCCATGATGAATGTCAGACAGACAGTCAGTTAAACAGACTGGAAGCAGTCCCGCAGGCAGCAGACCAATCACAGCGTTTGTTCTAATCGAATAGTTTCTTCCAGAATTCCTTTACAAGTTCTCTGATGTTGCAAATTTAGCTGATTAAACTCCTCAAAAACATCTTCCTGCGTGTGATGCAGCGCCAGCGCCGATCTCTGACCACATCTTCCCTTCATCAATAACAAAAAACTGTTCATCAGAAATGTATTTATTGATCTGATTGGCACTGATAAAACTTCAACCCAAACAGCCTGAGAAATCTCGACAATTCTATGAGACGTGAAAGTAAAAGTTCAGCCTTCATTATTGAAGTGAAAACACCGCCATCAGTATAAGGATTGAGAACAGGTCGTGACCTCAGACTCATGTGATCCCCACTATCCCCCCAAAAACAACACGCACATAATCAGACACCCAGACAGAGAAATAGAGGCTTAAAATAGTGAGGCTTAACACGGAGCTCTAACACAAATAGACAAAAGGGTTTCCTACCTCCACTCAGGAAGCTACTCCACATCATCTGCAGGGAGACAGCTGCCTCACCTCCCCCCTTTTATCCCCTCTATCGTCCACTCCCCCGATAATAAAAATCAGTGTGGGGAAACGCAAAAACACGCAGCAGAGAACGGCCACCGGACCATCTCTGTGACCGCAAAGGGACATGTGTGAGAGAGGGGGGAGTGGAGGAGGTCGAGGGACTCGGCGAGAAAGAGAGGACAGTGTTCTTAAATCACCGGGATGATGATATTCAGAGTGGCGTTGATGACAGCCCCCGTCCAACTGGAATCCCTTCCTCTGGTGCTCTCTTTCTCTCCCTGAGCCAGTTCATGGAAGCGTGGTTCCAAAAAGAGGAGAGGAGGTTGTTGTATGCTAATGGGGGTCATTAGCATACAAATGACCCCCATTCGTTTCCAAAGGACCTGGTTATAAATCGTTGAAAGTTAACACCACACCGTTTGAAAAGCAAACTGGTAAAAGTAGCGAGGAATTCTCAGATGCCTTCAAGTGGAAACTGTGACATCATCTTTGCTGATAACCATGACTTAGATAAATGAGGATCTACAGAAACGAACAACTACATGAAGAAAGGAATTCTTATCTCCTTAATTTCCACCATGTTTTCAAAAGAGAGAAAGAATAAACTGCTTTATTTAGGATCTACGCAGCAGCCCCACGTTTCTGGATCAATAATGTGACCTTCTGGTGTTCCCAGCCATCGTGTCAGAGCCACACATACAGTATGTACACGGCTGCAGTCCGGTCTCCTGCCACCCCCCTGACCCACAGTTCCATTGGTATTACAAGTGTATTACAAGACTGGGTGTCACGGATACACTTCATGTGGAAACGGCATCATGGGTTCAAATCCGGTCACATGCCCCCCCCCCCCGTCTCCTCCCTGCTTCCCTTGTCACCCCACTGAGCCCATTGTCACGACTGTACAGACCCACAAGTGTGTGAATCTGTCAGCAGGGTCTATTCATACGCACATGGCTAAACACACTACACATCATCACCTGCTCAATCTCCCCATCATACACACACACACACACACACACACACACACACACACACACACACACACACACACACACACACACACACACACACACACACACACACACACACACACACAGTTAAATTATAAATCTATTAATAACTGCCTGTTAGTCAGCCATTATGCATGGCGACATGAGCAGGACAGTGATTTTACCCTCTATTAGCCCAGGAGAGCTAATTAGAGCCAGTTTACGCCCAAACTGCTCACACGACAAAGGAAAAGAAGAGGTGAGCCCATTTTGACATTTCCACCCAACTACTGGGAATAAATCGTTCAACGGTAATGATGGTCTTCTTAAAAAGAAACATCATTTTAGTGGAAAAAGTGTTTGGCAGATCTTCAGTGTTGACATGTATTTAATACAGTACAAAATATTTAGCATTTAGAGAACAATAGTGCTGTTGTTTACGGCGGCACTCCGACTATTCTGAACACTGAAACCCATACGAGGAGAGGAGACAGGAATTAATATTGTACTATTAGTCTCATGTGATTCAATCTCTTCATTTGTACTGAGCATGTGCATCATGGGAATTCACTTCACTCATTAGTGACCTACTGCGAATGAGTGTCTAATTGTGTCTGCTGCCCCCTAGTGGCTGCAGTCACCACTACAGTCCAGGTGTAGTCAGCGTGTGGCCAAGGCTGTACAATGCACAGATCAATAGTTAAGTTTGACTTGATCAGATTCATCACAGACTGTTTTGTTTTACAGCCCACATCATGTATGAAGTGAGTGAAAAAAAAATATATATATATATATATATATATATATATATATATAATGATGTAGAAGCAGAATAATATAATCTTTGGCTTTTTAAAGAAAAGCCAAAAGTCAGAAAATTTGTGAAAAAATTAGTGTTTGCTGAGTAGTGTGTGCTTTAACTACACACAGAGTGGGTGGATTAGCACTACCACATTTACCTTTAAATACTACATGTAGTAATTTACAGGTAGTCCTCCTGGTTCTGAGAGGTTGTTTGTAACCTGAATTGTTTGTAAGTTATTTATTAATTTTCAATCTAAAATCGTCATTTGAGGTCATTTAAATGCCGTTACTGCTCTAAATACGAAAGTACTATTCCCTAAGACTTACCAGAAACAATTAGAGGACATCAAAACATTACATAATGAAATAAAATACAGGTACAGGATGTTTTGAGTTAAGTCTTCCTTGATTATATGTTGGTTTCCAAAAAGGAAATACACAGAAAAATAAAAATCAAGGTTATGTTGAATTAACATTGGTCCGCCAAAAATATTAGACTTCTTAAATCACTAGAAAAAGATTTAAAGCACATAATATAATGTTACTGTACAATAGATGAGACTAAAAACATATAATATCACATTAAAATATGCACACATAGTTCCAGTATCTACTGTTAAGCGTCACTCGTGATTCACATGATTGTTTTAAATTCTGATTAGTTTATGGTAAACTTTTACTCCTTATAATTTAATCCTCGAGGAGAAGAAGAAGAAATCGAGGAACTCTTGACCAATTTTTTAAGCGCATCCAAAAGCAACAGTCTGTGTCAGCTTTTACTGTCGATAAAAATAGGATTTGAATTCAACATAATCAATTCAACTATTTCTACAAGTTTGTCTTTGAGTCAGGAGCAAATCGACGATCCAACTGGAGCACAGCCGTTTGTATTGGCTGTGATGTCATCTGAGCGCCAATAGGCTGTACAGTCAGGGAGCTCAAACACACACACACACACACACACACACACACACACACACACACACACACACACATGCATTCACAGACACTGTGGCCTAATGGAGCTGAGTTCAGGCCAAAGAGCTTTTCATGGTGGAGCGAGCGTCAGAAAATAGACAGTGACATGTCCATTCAGGCTCAGTTGTGTGTGTGTGTGTGTGTGTGTGTGTGTGTGTGTGTGTGTGTGTGTGTGTGTGTGTGTGTGAAGTTGATTTAATCTTTAATCAGTGTCATTGTAACCTGTATAATGATATGGACACCCAGTATGTAATTACAGCAGCTAGTGTGTGTGTGTGTGTGTGTGTGTGTGTGTGTGTGTGTGTGTGTGTGTGTGTGTGTGTGTGTACGTGTGTGCACGCGTGCATGCATGCGTTAGTGATTATTTTAGTTTCCCTTACATCTGGTTTCTCCTTATTATCTCATTTTATTTTCTACATATCTTTTTCTAGTCCAACCTATCAGTCAACTCCTCCGAGGCAGATTCCCAGCAGAAGTTCTGCTTTGTGTTTTTGTTCGCTGTTGACCAGGAAAGTAAAGTCAACACAGTGGATGAATGTATTCTGTATTCTAATGATGAAAAGTGAGTTTATTTAACGGCGTCCTTGAGAATGTAAGCGTGTCCCAGTTAAACAACCGACTGCAGCATGCTCCACTTTAAATTACATTCTTCCTCTGCTGACCAGCAGCTTGACTTTAAAAACTGGGTCTGAATTCCTCAGGATGAACCTGTTCCAGTCACATGTGACAGAACAACAACAGAGTGTCAGCCGGGGTGAGAAGACTCAACAGCAGCTTTGACACCAGCAGGGGGGCAGCAGAGAGAAGCCCGGAAGAACCACAGAGTACAGTAGTACAGTAATCCCTCACGCATTCGCGCATCGACACGCGGGGCTTCACCTCATCGTGGATTTTTAGTAGGTAGTCACGTGATATCGTACGCACATTCTATTGGCTGATGGCATCCGGAAGTGCATTGCGTTCCGTCAGTCTCGGAAAGCAACGCACTTCCGTGAGACACAAAAATGTTTTAAATAGTCTATCACAGTGTAGGAAAAGGTAACACAGATAGAAGGTGGTTCAATATCAGTATGGGGAGGGTTCATAAACGTTTAAATTACCATAAATAATAAAATAAATAGTTTGTCGCTATATTGTGGAATTTTGTTTTTGCGGGCGGTTCCTAGAACGCATTAACCACGAGGAACGAGGGATCACTGTACCTTGAGATACGAGCTGCTCCACATACAAGTTATTTGAGATACGCGGCATCACTCTGTCCATATTTACGTTCGACATAAAAGCGGTGCTTTTGTTTGCGTTACAAGCCGTGCTTCAGGACACCACCACTAGTTGGCGGATGGATACACAACCAAGATCTCAATTCTCGTTCACGGAGTAGAGGCGTAGCTCCTGTGTTCTCCTTTGTCTTTCTTTTCATACTTCATCATTGTTTATGTAACAACTGGTAATATATATAGTTAATTATGTACAAATAATGTATGCTTGTCTGTTGATTGACAAAAATATATTTTTTCATGACTAAGGGTGTTTGGGGATTTTTTTACAAGGCTGGAGCAGATTAAAACGATTTTAGATATTTTTAAAGGGGAAATTGTTTGACTTACGAACTCAGTATCTCGAAGTAGTAGTAGTAGTAGTAGTAGTAGTAGTAGTAGTATCTTGGTATATACTGTACGTGCCCCCTGTGACCCAAGACACCGTTTAATTCATTTGAGTCCTTTCCATATAGACTTTACTGGTTTCATCCTGCCCAGCGCTTCACTACTTCTTCAGTCCGGACAAGATTCTGTCATCACCAGAATCCAGCTAACATCAGCTCCTCTTCATGACTTACAGCCTGATGGTTGGGCAGAGCATCACCTACCAGAGGAGGGCTGACATACAGCCTCAGAGTTTCTCTGAGGCGATGCAGGGTCAGCTCATCTTTTAAGGTCACTTTGACATCTGAGGAACACAAACTACAAACTCTGACCACTCCTCGGGGGCAGCAGTTGTTAATGATAGATGAACCAAAGTCACCTTCACTCAGCAAACAGACGCTCTGACTTAGCAATGTCATTATTCGCTCTTTATGTCCCAGTGGTTACTATGACAACTTGCATTTTTGTTGTGCATTGATGTCTGGATGAGCAGCAGACTCTGTTCTGTCAGACATGCTGTTTGTTGGCATCATTACGGGTTGTTGAAGTGTAGCTTGAAAAAAAACGTTTAATGACAAACCGTCAGTATAGCAGGAGGAGAAGGAGCAGTCCTACCTGAAGTTGTGTTAGATGGAGCACTGAGGACTGGACAGGGGGCCGGGCTGGAACTCAGTCCAGCAGGACGGGAGCAGAGCCTGGTGTCCTGGGGAAGACATCTAGTCTGAGCCCCTGTGGAATACAAGAGCTGTTATTAATGACACAGTAACTAGGGAGGTACTATTACTACTACTATTACTACGACTACCACTACTACTACCACAACTACTACTACTATCACTACTACTACTACGACTAGGACGGGAGCAGAGCTTGGTGTCCTGGGGAAGACATCTAGTCTGAGCCCCTGTGGAATACAAGAGCTGTTATTAATGACACAGTAACTAGGGAGGTACTATTACTACTACTATTACTACTACTACCACTACTACTACCACAACTACTACTACTATCACTACTACTACTACGACTAGGACGGGAGCAGAGCCTGGTGTCCTGGGGAAGACATCTAGCCTGAACCCCTGTGGAATACAAGAGCTGTTATTAATGACTCGGTAACTAGGGAGGTACTATTACTACTACAACAACTACTACCATTACTACTACTAGTACAATTGCCACTACTACTACTACCACCACTACTAATACTACTACCACCACTACTAATACTACTATTACTACTACTTCTACTACTACTACCACTACTACTACCACTATTACTACTATTACTACTATTACCACTACCACTACTACCACTACTACTACTGGTAGTACTATTACCACTACTACTACTACCACTACTACCCCTGCTAGTACTATTACCACTACTACTACCACTACTACCCCTGCTAGTATTATTACCACGACTACTATTACTACTACCACTGCTACTACTACTACCACTATTGCTACTACTATTACTACTATTACTAGTACTATTACTACTACTACCACTACTACTAGTACTACTACTACTGCTATTATAATGACTACTACAACAACACGTACTACTACTACTGGTACTATTACTACTACTACTAGTACTATCACTACTACGACTACTACCACCATTACTACTACTACTGCTACTTCTACTACTACTACCACTACTACTACTATTACCACTATTACTACTATTACTACCTCTACTACTACTACTAGTACAACCACCACTACTACTAGTACTCGTACAGAGACATGCTCATCATGGACCTGCTGATTGTTGTCCTCTGTCTCCAGCCTGGAGCTGTCTCACTCTCCGGAGGTGAGACCTGCCATTGTAGTGGACCTGGGCCTGACCAGCAGACGTCAGCTGCAGGTTACACACCTCACACAGAGAGAATGCCCCGCCCTGACCTGCAGGAGGGCAACAGGGTGGTGTATGAGTTGTACACCAGAACAGTCACTGCTACTAATTCCAAATAATAAAAATCGTAATCATAGTGTATTGCAATGAAATAAAATTAGGTGATCTGTAGTACAACACGATGTTAACTTCACTATTAATGGTTCATAAATAGCTTACTGTACAATATCAAGTCATTTCATTGCATAGGCCACAAGGAGGAGATAGTCAGGATGTTTTGACTGAAGGAGGAAGAGGCATTGGAGTCATTTACCCAGAGATAGGGTCTTCTGGACAGACAGACTGCCCGTTGTAAGCGAAGGCCTGTCCATCAGCTCCTGGCACATCCCTCCAAATGCAAAGATCTGCCCACTCTCCAGTAGCTGAGAGGGGCTGAGAGGAGTCTTCATCCCTGAGGAGAAACCGACAGACATGTCAGTCAGACACCATTCTGATGGGTTACACAAACTCACAAATAATGGAAAGTGGCAATGACAACTAAAGACCTGGCACGCCATTGTGATGTTCACATTTTGCAGTTAAATCAATGGATTTATCTGGATTTGTGGATTCAGTGGTGAAGACTGGGTCTTCCTCTTTGAATAGAGTTTGACAACAATTGACGAAGATTAAATAGGATCCAGAGAACAAAGCAGAAATCCACAAGACTGACCAGGTAGAGAAACGTTATAACAGAAGGACTGGAAAACAATCCTTTTCATACTGATGATGTCACTGAATCAGTTTGTATTATGCTCAGGCCTAAGGAGTGATGATCTAGTCAGCGGTTAGGAAGGCAGACATCAGAGCCATGATCAGGCTAAGAACTGAATCTGTCGATGAGAGAGATCCATGTGTCTATTTTCTGAAAGCCATTAGCAAAGAAATCCTGACACGCACGGTAGTAAAACACCCAAACCACTCTACATGTGAAATAACCCCATAGCAGTGACACACACCACCCTGGGGTAAAGCTGACCCTGAACACCCACAAGGAGAGGTAACAACCCAAGAGGAGACGGACAGACAGGTGGGCAGACAGACGATGGGCAGAAGTGAGGCCTGAATGGAAGAGGATGGTGTGTGAGGACCGCCACACACTCACAGGGAGAGTGATGAAGTCATGAGGAAGAGGAGGGAGGGAGGGTAACATATGTGTTTGCGTGCAGTGCGTTCATTTGTGTGTGTGTTCGGTCAACACTCATGTGACTTGGCAGCACTGACAGGAGAACAGATGGACAGAGTCATGGACTGATCTACACACACACACACACACACACACACACACACACACACACACACACACACACACACACACACACACACACACACACACACACACACACACACAACACTTAAGCCCACTGTGCCTACTTCATCTTTTTGAACTATAGGAAGGTGACTTGAAATGGGTTGATATTCAAGAACAAACAGAAGTACCTCGAGATACAAGCTGTTCCACATACGAGTTTTTGAGACATGAGCCATGGCTCGGTCCATGTTTTTGTTCAACATACAAGCAAAAATCCGAGATACAAGCCATGCTTCGGGACACCACCGCAAGTTGGCGGACAAATACATCAGCTGAGACCGCATCTCATTCTTTCCCCCATGTTGGCAAAAGGATAAATTCAACATTTTCCCCTGACCTACACATTTTTGTGCCTCTGGCTTCCTGAAAATGTTGCTTTTTGTCTTGTGATTCTATCTCATCAGGTTTCTGAGATGTGTACCTAAAAAGGTATAAAAGTGAAAATTTGACCTTGACCTAGTTTTTCAAGGTCAAGGTTGTGATCTAATTTTCCTCCCCTTGCTTCCCTGAATATAATGCAATTTGTTTCGTCTTTGTATTTAATCCGGTTCCTGAGATATGTGCAAAAAAATGTATAAAAGTTTAAATTTGACCTTGACCTAGTTTTCGCAAGGTCAAAGTCATCATCTCATTTTCATCCCCTTTGCTGCCTGAGTAATGTGCTTCTTCTTTCATATTTTTATCTGCAACAATTGTGAAAATATTTGGTGGACAAACTAACTGACAAACACACAAACACTGACAAACACAATACATCATGGGATGTAATTATACACAGATAAAGTATGCATGTCTATTGGTTGATAAAAATCTTTTTTTTTAATCATAAGTTAGGAGATTTGTGGGTTTTTTACAAGGCTGGAAGGGATTAAAATGATTTGAGTTGTTTTAAATGGGGAAATATTTGACTTATGAACTCTGTCGTGGAATGGAATAAACTCATATCTCGAGGTACGACTGTATTACTGATATCCCACAGCCTTTGATAAGACCATAGGTGATGCTGTCGACCAATCAGCAGCTACGGAGCAGTGTTTTATTCCTGACTGTACTGATGGCTATGAGATAAACCGTTACCATGGTTTTCCAGGTTACTGTCTTCTCTGTGTTTGTCCCACCGTCTCTCCTCCAGCTGCTTGTTAGAAGTAGATTTTATGTTCTGCAGACAGCTGGTTAATCTGCCTATGTGATGAATTAGCTACAAAATGCACACACACACACACACACACACACACACACACACACACACACACACACACACACACACACACACACACACACACACACACACACACACACACACACACACACACACAGAGCCAGCTGATGCTGACATCAGCTTTAGCAAGGGAAGGATTAAATATATCTGCTCTATTGAGCTGGGAATTACTCACCACAGACACACACACACACACACACACACAGACACACAGACAAACACACATATATATATGGTAAGACACACAAAGTAAAGCTAGCCAGTGAACTGAGCAGAATCAAAGTGAAATGAAATCTGTGTATTTACCCTGGTTATAACGTGTGTGATTGTAATCCAAGCTGACCAGGCGGTCAGCAATCAGAGAGGCCAGCTGTGGGTTATAATCCCACAAACGCGCATGCTCACACACACAAACACACACACAAACACACATACATGCACACACAGGCAACAATGTGGTTCCTGATTGAAGAGAAGGAAGGTAAATATTTTCCAGCATCTGATAAACCAGTATTTCAGGCTTTAGCGTATTAAAAAAAAGGCCTTTTCAGTCTTCATCAGAGTTTTTTTATCTAATATCCTTGTATTCGTAGCAACATGTGGTGAATATATCATCACACATTTGGTTGTGAGGAAGGAGCTTAGAGCTGTACTGATCTTTTCAGACTGTCTCAAATGTATTTTGCTCAAGCTGCTCCTCTCAGTTGGAGTTTTTTGCTCAGAGCTGGTTTCATGTTGATAAACACAGGTTTATGTTTGTGGCCTAAAAAGAACATCTTAAGACAAGCGACGTGGGACCACAAGGCCCTACCCATGTTTCCGTCATTGATTACACTTCATTAACACCTTGGATATTTTCTACAGATGACAGTCTAGCATCCATTTGGCCCCCCTCAACTCCATCTATATTAAAATCAGTTTTCCTTCATGTATCTCCTTCCACCAACACATGGGAAGAGTGAAATCTGATCTCAACTGAAGTTTTGTCCATCAGGCAATTCGTGTTGGCTTCCCAAAACACGGCTCCTATGTCGGATTTTGCTCCTACAAAAATACTGACAGAGCAACTGCTCGTATCTCAAATAACTTGTATGTCAAGCAGCTCATATGTCAACGTACTGCAGTATCTATTTTTCTTTCTTTTGCCTTTACTCTCCAACTCTGAGTTGTCTTGATCTGAATGAGATCTGATGGTGGCAGAAAGATCCTCAAGGTGAATCCTGAAGTTTCAACCGAAAGTCTTTCATCAACAGGAGGAAACAGTTTTAAAGACGCATTACAAACAAGACAACCAACATTATATATGATGATGGGCCATCATTATTATTATTATTATTACTAGGGTTGAGCCGGATACTCGTTTCATACGAGTATTCGGTACGGATAATGCATTTTGACGAGTACGAGTACGAATACGAATAAAGCCCGTTAGTACTCGTGATCGGACTGAAGGAAAATCAGCCGGACTGTTTTCACGCTCTGTGATTGGCCAGTCACACATACGTCCCGCCCCTCCCTACAGACTGCAGTTAGAGCGGAGTTTCCCTGTCCCACTCTCTGTCTCCGGTACACGCAGTTACTGATCTCTGTGTTCGTGGCTTCACTGTTGCTCACGTCCTTATTAGATTTTCTTCAGCTTGCCTCTATTTTGGTGTTTGGTTATGTGGTGAACTTTGTTTTTTTTGTTTTTTTGTTGCACGTACGTGTGCATTTAACCACCGCCTCGGTGTTAAATTTTTTTTTTTTTTAGTCTTTTTTTTTTTTACCTGTTCTAAACTCTGTTCAAATTAACAATGTCTATACTTAATATTTTAACTGAGACATAGCGCGTGCACACGCACACACACACACACACACACACACACACACACACACACACCATAATCAATATTGTTTGACTTTATGTGAAAAAAAAATGGCAATAGCATTAGGTACTAAAAATAAATAATTGAAAAAATAAAGTTTTGTTGAGTATGACAATTCTTGTTCATGCATACTTTGTAGTTAATTACTTTTTTTATCGCATGCACTTCATTAATGCACTTTGTGTTTACTCGTTCTATATATAGTTCCTTTACTATTGTGATCAAAAAGCGTTGAATCTCAATTCTGAGGCTCTTCGGTAAATATTCATTCATAGACTTAAAAATATTCATGTTCTGACTCAGTTCCATAAAAAACTTCTGTAAATAGTTCTGTTACTTTTGTGATCAAAAACATTTATTTGAATTTCAATTTTGAGGCTGTTCTGTAAATAGTTTTAAAATAAGCAAAAATACAGCAACTTGTGATCAATCCATATCAATTTTAGACTTAAAACAATGTGGTGATTTAAGCCCCACCCATTTCCGGTCAAACAACACCCATTTCCGGTTTAAGCCCCGCCCATTCCGAATACAGATGCGGATACAGATAATCTAGTTGGTTGAACAGATACAGATACAGATACAGATAGTGGTGTACTCGCTCATCCCTAATTATTACTATTATTATTTCTGGGAACTGATTTTTTTTTCTAATTAAAACTTAAAGGTGAACAAAGTCATTTGTAATCATCTAGCAACTGGACCAGTGGCAGCTCCTCACACCAACACCCACCACCATTAACAGCATCTGATTGTTGTTGGGTGAAAACCTTTTGTGTTTAAAATGTGTGTGAACTTTACAGGAACTAATGAGGAAATGCAGGATGTGTTGTTGTTCAGTGGACGATGAGAGCTGTTGTTCAGGTCTGAAGAACGTCACATGAGAAATTATTGGATGTGGTGAAACCGGCTTTACAACGTCGTACATTTTATCTCATGTTTGTTGCTTTTTTTTTCAACAAAAGAGCTTTTTAACAAATGAGCTTGTCATCTGATTGGTCAAAAGCTCTGAATCCTGCTAGAATTAATGGGAACAGTAAAAGAAGGAGATGTTGAGGGCACTATGTTCCTGACCCTGTACCGTACACACACACACACAGACACACACACACACACACACACACACACACACACACACACACACACACACACACACACACACACACACACACACACACACACAAAACCTGAGGGGATAGCAGGACAAAGAAACTGGAGATGTGAAAAGACAGAAAGAGAGGTCTTGGAGTGGCTGTCTCTCACCCTGAGGTCATTAGATAGTAATGACAGTAGTCAAATACACACACACACACACACACACACACACACACACACACACTAAACAAAGCAGTGGCCAGCAGCAGAAAAGGCACTTAACCAAAGTACTAGTCAGTTTGATATTTGTGCTTTTGTCCCTTCAGGAAACTGAAATTCTGTGATGCAAAACTCAAACCGCTGCTTCACACACGGAAACGTTGCCAATCGATATGTTCAAGAGGAAACAATTTTTTGATATGGGTATGGACCCAAATGCAGAAGACCGAAGACACCACATTTGTCCATAGCTTTAATCAAAAACTTTAACTAGACCGGCAAGATGCAAACAAGACTCAGGCAGAAAAACAGAACAGAAACCAGCACCTATTCCTCATCCCACCTGGCTTAAAAAACCTCATCCTGATTACACCAACTGAGTCCAGGTGTGACGACCAGTAACTGGTGTGTGGATCAGGTGTGGAGCCGCCCAACTGTGACAGATAGTAATCTTATGAAACAAAAGAGAGATTAAATCCAGCCTTGACTTTGTGTGGAAACTGAAGACATGCATTCAGACAGATCCTCCTCTCAGGCTCTGAATGACCTCCAGCAGATCCACAAGCTCACGTCTCCTTTATGTCATTTATGCGATTCACTGTCTGTACAATACCGAGTTTATAAGAAAGTGGAGTTCATGTAGAACCCCCAGATACGAGCCGCTACTTGAAATACAATCCGTTGATCCGTCCATATTTTTGTTCGACATACAAGGAAAATCTGAGATAAGAGCTGATTTTTTTTATTTTAGATGGTTTGGAGGGAGAAAATCTTCTTATTAGTAACTATTAGCAAATTTTATTTATGTATGGACAAGCAGAGCCTATATTTCTTTTTTTTTTTTTTGCCATTTTTACCTTTTGATGCAATCAAGATCAACTTGTCTACGTGAAAATGAATGTCGGATGGATGTTTGGGTGTATTCAGACTTATTTTGAAGTGGCTTTCATTCACCAAACCAGGTTATGTGTACTCCAGTCGAGCTTCTTCCACCGACTGACTGACGGCTTACAGGTCTGTGCTTTCCTAATGGTCACCTGACTTGTTCCTGCATCTCCATTAAGCCTCACATGTGTTGTCAAACTGTGAATGTGTTTCTCAGTTTGATCTCAGGGCCACAGGGGACTGGTTCAGTTCCATTACCATTTCTTAAACTGCAGAGTCAGCACACAGGATCTCAGAGAATGTACTGGAAATAAGCCAAATATTGATTCCGAGTTTTACCCTGTCTTTAATTAATATTGTCAGACGCAAATGAAACTATTCAAGTTCCGTTGTAAGCACAAATGACAACAAGCAACTGATGAACACATACAGTGATTTTATTTAATTGTGCTTCCATTCTTCTCGAGACAACAACTCAAAAATCAGTTTCACCAGCAATTAATCGAAAACAGTTTTTTTTAATATATATATGCTGTATATATACATATGCTGTGTGCATATACTTCACTATAGTCATACTATACTCCAGCTGGGAGGCTGGACCCCTGTCAGGAAACACAACATGAGTGAAATACGTAGCAACAGAAATGCACCCCCGGCAACAAGAGCATGGATAAGACCAGAGAGGACATCGGGGACAGAGAGTGGAGCGAACAGCAGACCAATCACAAACCATATTACACAGGCCATGACAAATGACGATTCTGATCCAACATGATGTACGTCTCCAGGAGCGCAGCACAGATGCTAAGAACACACTGGCTAACACAATCATCCCACCGCTAATTTAATGAAAGACCCTCCTCGCATGAAGCAGGAGGCCATACCTGGAGATGAGAAAGGCTGGCATGAAGGACATCATGGCACAAGAACAGGCCCTGAGCACATAAACACCCGATCCAGAGAGGGTCCATCACATCAACAGGGACCCTGGTCCTGAGAACAGCCCGCTGGGGTGACCACCAGAGACTCAGAGCAGGATTCAATGACTGTTAGCTGTCCTAAGCCAGCATCGTATATACAGAGCGAGATTTGTCAAAAAAAAAAAAAAAAAAAAGGGTGATGTTTTCTTTTTTAATCATGAAAAAATAAGCCGTCAACAGGCCGAATAATTTTTTTTAGGATAATGGGAGCCTAAATTCTGTACAGTCTAACATTCTTCTTTCATTCATTCATTTTCAAGAAACATTTCCTTTTCTGTCCTAGCCACAATGTGGAAAATGACGATGATGAGGATGTCCTAATCAGGCTTCTGGACCATGGATAAGGGAAAATCACGTCAACATGGCAAGAACATTTAGCCTAATGCTAACAGTCTGTAAAACGTAACATTAACACCCCAAGATTTCCCATTTATGTCAAAATAACTCAGCAAATACCAGTCTCAGTGAACAGTTTGCTCTGATGTCAAACTTTCTGTGGTTTTTGCGTCTTTCCTGTTGGCGTCATCTGCAGTGTTTTGCTGTTTAATGTTAACTATTGGTTGAGAAACTTAGTGGAAATAAAGTCAAAGTCAGCTTTATTGTCAAGTGTACATATACACCACATACAGCACAGATGAAATTGCAGTCCTTTCTGACCCACGGTAAACAGAGAGTACAACAGGCAGTACAACACAAGCAGTACAACACAGGCAGTACAACATAGGCAGTACAACACAGGCAGTACAACATAGGCAGTACAACACAGGCAGTACAACACAGGCAGTACAACACAGGCAGTACAACACAGGCAGTAAAACACAGGCAGTACAACAGGCAGTACAACACAGGCAGTACAACACAGGCAGTACAACAGGCAGTACAACATAGGCAGTACAACACAGGCAGTACAACAGGCAGTACAACAGGCAGTACAACAGGCAGTACAACAGGCAGTACAACAGGCAGTACAGCACGAAGTATGAGACGAAACACAAAGGGATGGTAAACATCTCTATCCACTCTCTAATCCCATAGGGGAAGTGACCTGTGCGCAATAAAATAAATAAATAAATAAATAAAAGAGATTAATCAAGCAGGAAGCGGCGTGTCGGACTTTTAATGACCAGGAAGTGCATCAGCGCATCATTCATCAAGTGTGGTGGAAAACCCCAGTGGTTTAAAACTGGGCTTAGCCTCTATACAGCCGAGGATGAAGTTAATTCAGCAGGGGTAGAGATGTAAAAAGCGGGGGGGATCCCCCCAATCCTGTCCAACAAATCGTACCCTGGTTTATGGAATGTAATATATCTGAGGTTATTCCTGACAGTGATGATGCATAGAAAACTACTTAAGTTCTAGCTTATTTTAGAGCCTGAAGGTTCAAACTTAAACAGTCAGAATCAGAGTTTTGTAGTGGAGGATTTGCTTCGGATCACTCAGAGTGATGCAGAGTGTAGTTGTGTGATTCTAATCCTTACTGGCGTCACACTGTAAGGTTTACAAACGGCTGCAGGGTCTGTCTGTCCAATCTTCACTTCAGGACAGTGTGACTCTTCCCTGTCTTTAAATAGTTCCTGGACTCCATCAGGACCCGACACCCACTGTTCAAGGTGAGGCTCGCCTCACTCAGTCAAATCCAATCCTTCACTGAGCTACCAAACAGGCGGAGCTGAGGGACAGCCTCACCTGACCAGCCTCTCAGGTGATGCACCACCTCCCTGTCTGATATTTCACCCCAGTCCTCGATGTGTTTAGCTGTGTGCTTAAAAGAATAACCAACATTTGGAAAGGCTCTTATTTTCTTTGTTGTTGTCATAGATGCCCGTCTGATTAATATACAGCGACTTTCCAGCACCAGACCAATTTATCTTTAAGCATGAGGACTGAAAACTCAAAAGCTAAATTTGTTCCATTTTAACATGAGAAAATCCACGAGCAGCTCAAGCGCTGACTTGGTGGAACATCGTATCTCATTTCTTTAAGCTATGCAACATCCAAAGTATAACAAAACAACATTTGTATTCTTCCTGACTATTTCTCTGTATTTTACACTGTCTTCAGATTGCCAGGCAATCCGTAGACGCCGGGAAGTGACTCTGCCTGGCAGAGAGATAATCCCACTTTACTGCTGGATGGAGCTGGCCAGATTGTTTCCTGTTTCCAGTCATTATGCTACAATAAGCTAACTGTGTGCTGACAACAGCTTCAGAATTAGTGTCTTCATGTAGAAAAGAACAAAAATGTTTCGGTAATGAAGCGTTATTAGGATTAATATCTGAAATACCTCGACCACTCTTTTTTGGAAAAATGGAACAACTACACTTTGCTATAAAACACTGCAAATCAAGTCACAAGATGAACAAGGCAGTCAGAGACTGCAACATCCCCTAACACCCCTGAATTCCAAATGTTACCCTGACCTACTTGCTTAGGTCAAAGATCAAAGCTAGCGCTCTGACCTACTATTTTAGATCAAAGCAGTAGCTTTGACCTACGGTCTTACACTGGCATTCTCCCTCATCTTTCTATCTTGTGCGGTTCCTGAGTGTACAAAAGTTGAAATTTGACATTGAACTAGTTTTCTCAAGGTCAAGGTCATCATCTCATTTTCATCCCCTTTGCTGCCCGAGTAATGTGCTTTTTGTGTCACCGTACTATCTGCAACGGTTGTGAAGATATTTGGTGCACAAACTAACGAATGAACTGACGAACACTGACAATTACTATGCATCACCGCTTTGAAGCGGGATGTAAAAAGGGAGGAAAAAAGTAGATGAGCAACTGTAACACTTTCTTTTATTATTGTTTACTCCACATTGTGTTAAACTGTTTGAATATAATCGTAGCGTAGGTAACTTTGATCTTTTTCCCCACTTTAAAAAGTCAACACATGTTTTTCCAGACAGAGTTACGGTCAGAATATTGATTGAAACCAGAGATTACATCAGTTAACTCTAAGCTGCCTGCTGTGACAGCATACAGAGCTATTAGAACCAAATGGTCTGCTACAAAAAGGAATCATTCCAATTGTAACACACACACACACACACACACACATCAACCCCGGTCTTTTCAACAATTGTACACTAAATGCGAAATCATTTGAATTCAAAAGAGAACAATTGTAACTGATTTGGTTTCCTGTCTGAATAGGAAGCTACAAAAGCCGATGTTCCTTTATTTTGAATTTTCAGGATTAACACACACACACACACACACACACACACACACACACACACACACACACACACACACACACACACACACACACACACCACACACACACATGTATGTAGGTTACACAACAGGCTGTGCAGGCTTTGGTGGGACATGATTGGGTGACCCAGAAGAGGATTGTGAGATTGGGATTATAACCCAGAGATAAGTGTTTATGTGTAGCTCAGTTAGTATAATCTGTGGTCTAATAATAGAGATTACCACTCATACTCTTCTGGATGTCTACTGACTCATCTGAATTTGGTCCCATTCCTACTGACAAACTACTGAACTTCTGTGACCTCTGATGACTCAGGCTGTGAAAGTAAGCTCAGATGAAGGCGACAGGACGAACTCCTCACTCTGAGCACAGGATCAGGTCAACAGAGACCGGCCAAGGTTGCAGCTGCAATTATTTTGTTGTTTAAAAGGCAGAACTTGACACACACGTCAAATATCACATCAGATGTCGAGGTTGATGTGTCACAAATCACACGAGCCTCTTAGGTCTTTAGCTCCTCCAGTAGCGGTTGCCGGTCTGACCCTTCATTATTACATCCATGTGTGAATGGATGGATGTAAAATTTAGAAGCTGGGTAGAGATATGAGGCTGACTCTGAATCGGCAAAAGCACGTCCAATCAGGTGACAACAGCTCCACAGTTGGGTCATATTCTGACATATTCTGACTCAGCTCCTCTACTCATTCAATATTCCTCTCTTTCTTTAAGACATTTTAATGGCGTGGCTCCAGGGGTGGCCAGGTCAGTCTGTCTGTCCATGCTTACTCCAGACTGTCATATTTTAAATAGTCATTCATGGTTCCCAGATGATAAGTGCCAATGATATTTGCGATTTTCTCCTGTAATACCACGAGGATAGCATTTCTGTTTTTTGATGACCACCTCAACAATATTGGATTAATAGCCAGAAAACGTCCTGTGAGGCTTTAGGATGAGGCTTTAGAACTCCATCATCAACTACAAAGCTAATGGCATTCCCACCATCCCCAGCTGTTCTCCCCAAGGGGGAGCTAAGAAGGAGAGACCACTGTGGGCCCTCCAGGGGTTGGCCACAATTCCAGCCAGATCAGTGCAGCTAAAGTAGAACAACATGATCTAGAGGACAAACCTTTGTTCGTATTTAGTGTCTCATCAACAGGTTATCAGTTACACTGCAGAGGTTTCATCACTTCCTTGGCTAAGATGGGAGAAAAACACAAATATTGGGTCAACATTGTCAATATCCACAGATTGCTTGCTAACAAGTACACTCAGTGGTTTTACGACCAACACTACTTTACATTTATTCAAAGATGAAGTTGAAGATTTAGAGCGGAAAACACTAACCTGGCCTGAAAGATGAGAAGATGGCCATGACATCACTTCCTTCTCAACACACTGATTCATCAAACATTCAACAGCAACTCCACTCAACTAATGGAAGAAGAAACATGAGACAAACATACACCTTGGTAGGCAGGTAGTTCAGGATTTAGTCCGGTCTCTTAAGGATTCTGAGACTAACAAGTTGAGTTTTGACAGAGAATGAAGGGGCTTTGGAGGCAAAGTTGTGTCTCATTTTCAATGTACCTACAAAAAGATGCTGAGGTTGTGTTTTGTCAAGAGTAACTTTAATTCTCCTGCTAACACACACATAAGCTTGTGTAACCAATGTTCTCACTAAACCACCTAAATCTGACAACAAATATTTAGCTTTAGTTTTCGACTCCATCCAAAAGCCAAGAGGTTTTCTGGTGAGGGTTCATGCTAATCGAGGGTACATACAGATCCATGAGCTGGATCTGTGACCCTGGCCACCCTCTGGTCCCCAAGCCAAGTCCCTGTGGATTGTGCTGCTGCCCCACCACAGTCGTTGCCCCACTTAAGAGGACTTGGTCTGCCTGTTTGTCTCAAAGCTTAAGTCCTGAAAACTTCCTGCTACCTGCTGACATCTGTTTGTGCGCATGTGCGTCACAGTGACCTTATCAAACTGTGTGTGTGTGTGTGTGTGTGTGTGTGTGTGTGTATTCTCAGAGAAACAAGTCACAAGAAAACACTTCATCAATGCTGTCCTATATGCAAACACACACTTTCTCTGTCTCACACACACCTAGTCAACTTTTCATTCATGCACTCTCATGCTGCCTTCATGGCCCGTTTCATTTCATTAATGTCATCACTTCCTGTACGGCACATGATGGGAAAATTAATTAAAAATTAAATTAAAACGTCATTAAACAACACAGGGAGCAGGTGCAGACTCACACACACACGCATACGCACACACGCGCACACACACACACACACACACACACACACACACACACACACACACACACACACACACACACACACACACACACACACACAGGTGTAGTACCATAAATCACAACAGACAGAATGGGAGTAACGTGCTGCTAGCTGTTAGCACCCTGTACAGTAATGCATAGGTAGGTCCTCATACTGCAATAGTATTAATCAGTGCATTTCACAACCAGACCTTCAGTGCTGTTCTACTTAGTCAAACTTGCAAAAATACATCCCATAATACTGTAAATAGCTCCCACCGCCGCCACCAATGTAGCGTTCAGGACTGAGGCGTTTATAACGTCCCTCAGATGGGACAAAAACCATCACAAGAAAAACAAAACCCACTGAAATGACCATCATTTATGACACCACGAACAAACGAAATACAAAAATACACTAAAACACTACGATATGTTGCATCACCTCTATCGTGTATAAAACGGGCTATTTTACAGCAGTGACAGTGTTATATTTTAAATATGAAAAGTTAAATCAAAAAAATGCTTGTACCTACCAAAACAGCTGTTCAAACAGCTTATTTAAACACAAGATCCATTCTCCTTTCTTTCATCAAGAACCCTGTGATGACTTGGTTGCACAGCTTATCTGTGCGTTTTAATTCTAGCAACAAATCCAGCAACAAACCAGAACCAAGGCAGTCCGAGACTGCAACATCCCACGACACCCCTGAATTCAAAATTTTACCCTGGTCAGTGTAAATCAAAGCATAGGTAGATCAAAGCACTAGCTTTGATCTATGGTCTTACTCACACTGGCCTTCTCCCTCATCTTTCTATCTTACCCAGTTGCTGAATGTACAAGAATTGAAATTTGACCTTGACATAGTTTTCTCAAGGTCAAGGTCATCATCTCATTTCCATCCCCTTTGCTGCTCGAGTAATGTGCAAACACTGACAATTACAATACATCCCCTTCACGGGATGTAATTAGCTCATTCAGGGATCAGACCCTCGTCTGCCTAGCGTCTGCATAGCGCTGCCCTCTCAGAGCGGGCGTCCAATGACAAGACACGTACGTGTAGGGCCAGCTAGCAGGTCCCAGAAGGCCAACTTGTTATCTGATTGGCTATAGCGTCTGTCTGTTAACTATATGTGCCCATTTTCTCTCAGTGCAGGGAGACCTACATTCTAGAGTCTGAAGGTCCTGGGCAGATTTCATTCAACCTGGCAACACAAGCTAGCTGAATTCTGATTGGATAAAATCTCTCTAACCTAAAAATAGAACACTGACCCAGTGTTGGCCCGTATTATATTATATCCCAATATATGTAAATATTCATACATATATTTAAATATATTTATTTAAGGAAAATGCATTAAAATATAACTAACTTTTATCATAAATATTATCATGAGTTCAGCAGCAGAGAGGGCCTTGCTGGTGCTGAGGCCCACCACTGGTATTACTTGTGAACATGTCAGAGGGAAAACTCACCAGATAAATACTTGTTTTTCACTGTTAACCATACGTAAAGTGTGTGTGTGAGCGACTGTGTCACTGATGAGGAGGCTAACCTGACACCATGTTTTGTCTGTCAGTCAAATTGGTCCGCATAGTTTAGCTTAGCAGAAAGAATGGAGACACAGGTCCAAGTCTAAAAGTCGTTCAGCACATGACTTTTAGCATTGAGCATCTGAAACCAGATACAACCTGTGAGACGACCCCTGAACAGGCCACGCCCTACTTGAGTGGGATTGGTTGAGCTGGGCCACCTGGATGATTAGCTCACCTGGTCGTACACAAATAAACAGTCAGTCAGTTCTCCCT
Source organism: Antennarius maculatus (assembly GCA_013358685.1). NCBI lineage: Eukaryota > Metazoa > Chordata > Actinopteri > Lophiiformes > Antennariidae > Antennarius > Antennarius maculatus. The sequence continues at coordinate 728,587 of CM023618.1, read as the reverse complement.
CCAAAAACTACACCAAAAGTCAAGTTATTTTATTAAATGCTAATGAAGTAGGCGTGTCTCTTCTCCATTCACAGAACAACACTACAGCTGCTACTAAGAGCTGATTACCCCCACCATCTATCACTACACAAACACAAAACACACAGTCATTTTATCGATGCCTGTGTTTCTGCATGTGCATATTCTGCAGGTTTCTAACCTAATCTGTCCTGACGTAACAACAAGCTGCTTCTCAATCTGCCCACAGTCGGAGTCCTGGCACGCTCACCCGCTCAGCGTTCGGTAACGCTGTCATGTTATAAATAGGTAAAATTGATTCATGTGGAGGAGAGTGAGTGTGTTACTGCCAGATAAATCTACCTTTACTGTACGACCAGACGCCACAAACAAGATGGTGCTTACACTGAGTTTATTGTACTCTAACACCTCATTAGTGCATCCTAACACCCCTTTGGGCGGTCTCCTGGCATACTGGTAGGTCAGAAAACCAGTTTGACTGCCCTGACAACTAATTAGTGCAGCAGCTTAACACAACATGATTTGGTGGTAAATCTTTTTTGACAAAGACTCGGGTCAACTAGTTAGGTTAGGACAGGAGGTTAGGACTAGGAGGTTAGGACAGGAGGTTAGGACAAGAGGTTAGGACTAGGAGGTTGGAAACTCTAACTCAAGGTAGTTCAGTCAAATTTAAAAGCATGTTATGATGGTGTAGTAGCAGATTAGTACTGTACAGCGAGACAGTCTCTCAGACCTGTACAGCAGCTAATGATGGTCACATAACATGTTTGTATGGTCCCTGATCCGGGTCTGGGTCTTTCCTTAGAGTGGACATTGAGGTTGAGGAGTTCCTGCATCTCCTCAGATGTTTCCTCAGCTGTAATCTAAGTAAACATTGCGGTAAACACCCAAATAAAGAGCTGTACACATCAGTCTGACAGGAGGAACCACGCTAAAGCTACATCCCAAAGTCACCTGATCCTCCCCATAGGATGATTAGAGGGGAAATCCGGTTGGGAAATGTTCAAGGAGCCCCAGGGGGAGAAGGTGGAGGATGAGTCTGATGTGTGAAGGTAGATGAGGGATTGGTATGAAGAGGGGAAAGGAGGAGATGAGCAACAAGAGGAGATACACCAGGAGCAGGGCAAACGATCAGTCTTCAGCATACAGGAAGAATGGGGGAAATGATGGAGTCAGGGAAGGAGGGAGGTCATAGGAAAGAGCTGCAGAGGGCGCTATGGTCTAGTTGAGTACAGACAGACAGACAGACAGACAGACACACACACACACACACACACACACACACACATCTTTCCATACTGAAAATCACCTGAAAATCTGGAAATGAACATGTCTGTCAGAAACAGACAGAGGGCAGGACGCCTTTAGACTGAGACGATGATCAGACGGTAAAGAAACACTTAATATTAAACTGTCAGCACTTCCCCTCCGCCTTCCATCAAGATTTTATGTTCAATTGCTATTTTGACTGTCTTACATTTGAAGGTAAAATAGACTTTATAAACTGACTGCAGGTTGAGACTACAACTTCATTCTAGTTTAATCTGATCAGCACCGCCTGAAACGATGCATTTATTACGACGTCTGATCAAAAAATATATCTTAATATTTGTGAAGCCAGAATAATTTGGCACAATTTGGCACCCACACCTTGGATCAATCCTCACCTCAGTGTCTCCGCCCACCCTCACCCATCCATACACTCGTTCTCCTTCCAGCGACCCACTCCCTCAGAAATCACGAAGCTCATCAGGAAATCCCAGACTGTCAATCCACCTGTCAACTGGGCCCCTACCCACACAATTTGTTGTTAAAGTCTGTCTCCCCTGCCTGATCCCCCTCATCTCCACCATCATTTACTCCTCTCTCACCTCTGGAACTGTCCCTACATCGTTCAAAACTGCTGCCGTCACCCCAAATCTGAAAAAACCTTGTAGTGACCCCTTCAACCTCAACAACTTCCGTCCCATCTCCAATAAAATCCTGGAAAAAATAGTTGCCTCCCAATCCCAGTCTGTTAAATCCTCCCCCAACCTCCATCACTTCAGGTGTGCCCCAGGGTTCCATCCTGGGGCCACTTCTCTTCATCACACACCTCCTTCTCCTCAGCAATGTCTTCCGTAAATTCAACATTCATTTCCACTGTTATGCTGATGACACCCAGCGCTACCTCACGACTAAACCCTCGTCCACTCTTCTGCCCACCTCCCTTACTGATTGCATCTCTGAAATAAAAATCTGGTTCACCTTAAACTTCCTTAAATTAAACAGCAACAAAACTGAGGATCTCCTCCTCACCAATCCACCGTTTCCAAAACATGTGTTGAAGACTGCCTATTCCAGCTGCTGTTTTATGGATTTTATCTATTTTTTATTGTTGATTTTTTTAATGGACTATGTGTATTTCGTACATTGTCCTTGAGTGCCAAGAAAGGACCCTTCAAATAAAATTTAAGATTATTATTTTCCTTCCTGCTGTCTGACCACACAATGAGTCTCGTGGTCCTCCCCACCCTCTCCTCCCCACCCAGTCTTCACTCCTGCTGACGTCGACTGAGGTTCTTCATCGAGATACCGGCTGCTCTCATCAGCCGCTCACTTCTGTCCAGTGACGCTCCGTCATCGCTGTACAGCCATCAGTTCATTCATTCATTCATTCATTCATGCTGCAGTTTCAGATGCCCTCCAACTGTAACAACAAATTCATCACCTTCACCCGTCTAGGTAGAGACATCCACCACCACCACCACCCATGTCTGACCTCCATGAGGAGCTTCATTTTCAGAAATTATAGTCCCTCTAGAGAGCCAAATACTTTCTGACAGACTAACTATCATACATAAATACATTATCTATTACTACACTAATATACTACTAAATCAGTTTATTACTAATATATCGTTTTAAAGTTACATTTGACTGAAATGAAACCCTAACCCTATTTTAGCAGTTACCAAATAAAGTTTTCTGAAATCATTTGAGATGCAGCTGATAAATTTTAATGACTTATTCAGACAGATGATGAGAATATAACAATAATGACTCATTTTTTTTTATAAAAGTCACACTTGACGATAAGAAATGAGCTTTAGATAAATTATGAAACATTAAATGTGGGTAGTTTCTATCCCCTTTGGGAGTGGGGGTGCTTACCGGGGGAGGTGATGGATAGATGAGGAAAGTGCAGTCCTCCTAGGTCTGAAGCGCTGAACTCCGCCTGCAGACAATCAGCTGCCGATCATTAATCAATAATCTATAACGAGCTGGTTTGTGCCTCCTGGTCGCGGGTCTGAGCGGGTTCCTGGGGGGCAGACGCGGGGCACCCATCCAGCAGGTATCCGGACTCCACTCAACTCTTTCGGCGCAGCGGAGATCCGCGCGTTCAGCCTCTCCGACCGCGGAGCCGTGTGTGTGCGCATGCGCAGAACGCAGACGGACTAGGAGGGGGTTTAAAATGCATCCAATGATAATACGAAGACTTGAAAGGATTAAAATAAAAAAAACTGAAACCGACTTGTTACCTGTGAAAGAGAGAGAGAGAGAGAGAGAGAGAGAGAGAGAGAGAGAATGTTCTGTCTGACTTGTTTCCAGGTTCTGTTGTTGGCAAAAAAAAAAAAAAAGACATAATCTATTTTAGAAAGTGTAAATACTGGTGGCCGCAGGCAGACACAGTGTTATCAGCAGGTCGAGTATTTTCTACCCTTCTCTCTGTATTTACTGTCAACTCACCTGTCCATCAGCAGGAGCCAGGTTAAAGGATTTTTTTCACCCAACATGCTATTTTTAATCGTCACGAATGAATCAAGCTCTTCATGTCAAAGTCCTCCAGTTGGTAGAAACCAGCATCAGCAGCGTTTTCTGCATCATCTTCTTTCTTCTTCCTCCAGACGTACCACACAGGGCCCAGAATTCAATCTGGTTTCATTGTTCCAGAGAATGTCAGCCATTAAGGCCTCATGCAGATTTCGACCTTCACAAAAGAGTTGGGACTTCACCGCTGAGCGGATGAAGTAATCAAGCAGTCAGATCCACATGGTGTCACAGAGCTGAGACATTCCACACTGACGCTCTGGAGCTGCTGCCTCTCAGTCTCTATCTGAATCAACATTTTTAATTTTCCACCGGGATCATCCTTCTGATATTCTGCTCTCCAGGGATTTAAAACTCACCAAACACATTTTACAACAATTTTTTATAATTGTTCAGTTCCAAAGAAGTTGGGTGACAGATTGAAATCGGCTAAAACATCACAGAACATTTCCTGTTTACCTGGCAGACACAAGGTGTGATTTGCATTACAATAAATGAAATGGAAATCAGACAGTATGTAAGACACTGTGTTGTTAGCGTTCAGTCTGATGGCAGAATGTGGTCGAGCCCACCTCCAGATGTACTCTGTGGATGGATCACTATCTCCACTGTTCCCCGTGCTCCTTTAATCTCATCCATTCCTGCTCTTCCACCTTCCATCCCCCTTCTCTCTCTCTTCACAGAGGACTTTGCTTTAGTTTCCCATAATTCCAAGCAGCTCCCAGGTCCCAGTGGATCTGCTCCCCTATTTGCTGCTGCAGCAAGCCAATGGAGCTCTTCATGTCCTCAGGATAGCCAGCCAATCCAGATCAGAGCTGCAACGACCCATTTACACGCACACACGTGCTTCACCGCCTCTCACCTTCAGCAACACATCAAGGTTGTGCAAGGATACAACAGAGGGCATGAGAGAGAGAGAGAGAGAGAGAGAGAGAGAGAGAAGAGAGAGAGAGAGAGAGAGAGAGAGAGAGAGAGAGAGAGAGAGACAGAGATTTGATTTTGATTTTTAACATCACGTTTATTCATAAAAGTCAAATTACAAAATAATCACATTGAAACAAAATCCAAAAGAGATTCCCGTAAAGAAGATTTTCAATAGTACTGTGTGTTTTCTGAACAAAGAAACATCTAACCTTTAAACATTTATCAAACTAAAAAAAACAGACAAAATTAAGAAAAAAGAGACAATTACCCGTTCTCCACAATCATTTTTTCCTTAGTTTTTTCAATCTATAAAACTCTTAGTGTGTAAAAATTGTTTTACCACTTGTTTTACTTTTCATGTTAAAGCTGACGCTATCCAGAAACATGTTGAGGTCAGGAAAGAATTTTTCTACTTTTGTCCTCAAACCTTTTGTGTCTTGCAGGAATTTTTTGTATCTATTGTGAATCATATTTTTACAGCCTTTCAGACTGTTGTCATTTTCGTTGTCAGAGCTACTTGTATCAAGAGATGTCTCAGGTGTTTCTTTAACAATTTTCTTTCTTTTATTCTTTCTTGTGTTAGTGGTTTTCCTTTCAGAGCTATCTTTAATAATTGCTCGTCTATCACAATATCATCATCATCCTCGTCTTTCTCCAGGACAGATTTTACCATCCTGGCGGCTGTCTCTCTGGCCCCTTCAGCCTCCACCAAATCCCTCTGTCCATCCTTTCCGCTGTTATCCGTGTCCTGCGGGTTATTCTGTGGCTCCGGGTTGGTGGCCAGAGACTGTTTAACCTTTGTGCTGTCACCCATGATGTCTGGATTGAACTGAAGTGAAGAAGTCTCTTGGATGAGAGACGAAACGTCTTCACGAACTTTCTTAACGTCCAGTGGATTGACTTAAACAGCTTTTGGATAAAAAAAACAGAATGAATACAATCGCAAAGACGCCACACTCTCGTCTATTCCTCTCACAAACTCCCAAAACATAACCGTGGTTAAATTATGGTAAACAATAGCATGTACAAATGTATAAAAAAGCAAAAATTAGAGTGAATAGATGCACAAAGACAGTGAGAGACGGAGAGAGGGATTTGATTTTTAAAATCATTCATAAAAATCCAAACTGATGAGTAGAGAGAGAGAGAAGAAGGGGGAGTGAGCAGAAGACACCAGTAATACAACACACACAAACAACAACTTGAGGAAATCAACAAACATTTAAAAACTCAACTGATTTAACTTTGGTCCAAACTTTTCCCTCCATGCCTTGGACTCCTGTCACTGTATCGGCCAAGACATATTTTGGCATGAAACCACCTTGATCCACAATCTGTCCTTCTTAGATTCTGGCTTTCATTCAGACGGCACCAGCCAACGGTTTGGACACAGTGTGAGATTTGAAAGTGCCTAGAAGCTGACCCTTATTTATTTCCAGACCAGTTCTTCCTTCCTAGCCAGGATTTATGCTAAACTAATCTTCAGCTGTAACTTAATATTTACCGTGCAGACATGAGGCCGGCAGCAGTGTTGTCGTCTAACTCTCTGAAGGTGAGGCTTAGCCATGGGACTCAAAATAAATACAATCTGGAGCTAGCAGCTTTCTGTACGAATAAGTATCTCAAGGTTAAGCGATTCAGATTTAACTGAACTGTTTTCACCTTTTAATTTATTTATATCCTTAGACTAAATGGACTAAAATGACTGTTAGTCTGTTAATTTCTTTTCCCAAAGAAGATTTTGGGTGGCCCTTGTTTTATACCTCACACTTGGTATAAAACTAACAAGAAAGGCTGACAGGGATCTCTGCTCACTAGTGCCATGAGAGTAAAACAACCACTGAAATGTGATCTTACCAATAATCTTTTGTGAAGTACTGTATTTAGATATTCATACAAATCATCAATCTTAAACCGCTTATCCAGGATCGGGTCACGGGGGTAGCAGTCTCAGGAGGGATGCCAATACTTCCCAGATTCCCACAGGGTTAATAAACTGGGACAAGACCACCACCAGAACTGAGGAAGCCTCTTGGATGAGAGGTGAACGTCTTCAAGAAACTCTCTTCAAGTCCAGTGGATTGATTTAAACAGCTTTGGATAACCATGACCTGGATAACTGAGGACCTACACAAACACCTCATGATCATACGTGAGAGTAGGACCGTAGATTGACCGGTAAATCAAGAGCTTCATCTTGCGACTCAGCTCCTTCTTCACCACGACAGACATATACAGCAACTGCATCACTGCAGAAGCTGCACCGATCCGTCTGTCAATCTCACGTTCCATCCTTCCCTCACTCGTGAACAAGACCCCAAGATACTTAAACTCCTTCACTTGGGGCAATGACTCTCCACCGGTCTGAAGAAGACACACCACCCTTTTCCGGTTGAGAGCCATGGCCTCGGCTTTAGAGGTGCTGATCCTCATCCCACTCGCGTCACACTCAGTTAGGTCAAGGTTTGATGAGGCCAACAGCACATCGTCTGCAAAAAGCAGAGATGAAAACCTTTGGTCCCCAAACCCGAGAACTGCCAGCTTATTGTGGTGGGGGAGTTTGAGTGTCTGAATGAATCCCAGGAGCTATGTTGTCAGGGGCTTTATGCTCCTGGTTGGGTTTCCCTTCGCAAAAAGGTCCTGGTTGACGGGCCAGACTAAGAGCAGTAACAAGACCCCCTAATGCAAGAAAAATATCAAGGACCATGATGTATGGCACAACTGGCCTCTGCCCACGGGGCCTGGCCGGGCTCAGCCCGAAAGGACGATGTAGGCCTAACCTCAAGTGGACCCACCACCTCCCAAGGAAACCGTTAGGGACGGGTGCAGTGTGGACTGGGTGGCAGCCGTCAGCATGGTGCTCGACAACCCAATCCTCAGACAGAGTCTAGCTCTGTCTGTATTTTCCCTGATTATTAGGAGTGGCAGTGTCTCAGTGGTAGAGTGGGTCGTCCAAGGATTACAAGGTCAGCGGTTCGATTGCCACTCCCGCCTAGCCACCTGGAGTGTGAGCTGACAGTGGGAGGTGTCAGCTCACCTCCAGAGCACTGCAGAGGCACCCTTGAGCAAGGCACCACCCCCCTTTACAAGTTGTTCATTTGGGCGCACCAAGAAGGTGCTGCCACCACTCCACCTCCCCCTGCATGCCCCTTCCCTTGTGTGTTCAGGTACTAAACAGACCACTTGTCAGTCTAATTATCAGGGTTTGCCCATAAAAGGACATCCTGAGCAGAATTTCAGTTCAATAATTTAATCAAGTGACACAAATACAGACTTTAAACACTCTTAAACTTCCTTTCAGGTTGTCCCGTTGGGGATCGCCACAGGGTGTTATCATTTTTTAGATGAAAATGGATGCTCATTTGTTTGGGAAAGTTTTTATATGTGGGTTTGAACCTGGGGCAGCATTATACATCCAAAGCATACACTACCACTGACCTACATCCCGAGTGTTAAATACCCTAAGGGTGCCTGGGTGTAAAAGAGTGGGTATTTCCCGACATGAGACCTCAGACTGGTGTAAGGTCACATCAGAAGAAACTACCAGTGTTCAGATAAAAGCTGAAACATGTCTCATGTGTAATCACTGATATTCACATTAGCTAGGTTTGTCAGGTTTCAGCCACTTCTGTTCTGAAACTTTAAAGAAATTATTAAAAAAAAAGACATTTTCTTTTCAAAAACATTTTGTATTTTTTGGTTTTTAAAAATCTGTCCCAGTCCCACCCTCGCAGTAACGACTATACAGCCATTAGTGTTCTTTACAAATGAAGTAATCACTACCAGTAAATGCACAAACAGTAGTTTGTTTGTATAAATGAACCATGTTGATTATAAGGTATGAAAAGGTTATCAGGTTACATTTTTGAGCCTTGAACAGAGTAAGCTAAGCTAACAAGATACGAGCACCAGTTTCCTTTGTGTTAAGTAAATAAATCTTCTTTAACTCTCAGGAACAAAATGAAAACATAAATTTCCCCCCAAAGACTCCTTCAGTGAAACAAAGTCATTGTAAAAACTGAAGCAACTTTAATGTCTTTTAACATTTTAAGCAACAACAACAAAGATCAATAATAGAAAAACAATAGACAGATGGAGGGAAAGAGGCTGGTCACAAATCCAAAAACGATTGGAGGGAGAGGATAAAGAAGAGAGGGATGACAGAAGAAGATTTCACCTGTCAGTCATCAGTCCATCACCGCTGCACAGGGATGAAGAGCTTTATCTCCTCCTCCTCTCCTCTCTGTTCCTGTCTCTGTTCTCTTTATTCCTCTCTCTGTCCCTCTGCTTCTCTCGCTCCCTGTCCTCTCTCTTCCCTTCATTCTCTCTCTCTTTTTCCCTCCCCCGGTCTCTGTCCCTCTCCCTCTCTCCATCTCGTCTGCCCTGAGAGTCCATCTTTCGTCTCCTCTCCTCCTTTTCTTCTGATCTGTCTTCTCGTCTGTTCCTCCGCGCACCATCACGTGCACGCTCACGGTCCTCTCCTTCACGTGCACGCTCCTCCTCCTCATGCGCTCCGCCTCTCCTGTGCTTCCTCGCCTGCTTCTCGTCGTTGCTGTCCTCCTCCTCCTCCTCGTTTTTGTGTCTGGCTCGCTTTTTGTCCGAGACTTTCTCCTTCTTCCGCTCCTTCTCTTTCTTCTTCTTCTCCTCACTTTGTCCTTTTCTCTTCTGCTTCTTCCTGCGTTTGGCATCCGAATCTGGAAGAAAACGGAAAATAATTCCAATCTCAGAAAATAAATTGTTCAGGTTTTCATGATCCAGATTGCCAAGATGCAGAAACTCTCCACCCTTCACACTGAAGCATATTTAGAGTCTAAATAAAAATGCATTTATCCAACCCTTGAATAATGCCAGCATGACATTTCCATGTGTTGTAAATAACTATATTTTTGGAAAGGCAAGGGGGAAATATTATTGCTCTTATTTTGCGGGTAACTGGTTGGACCAAACGCTTCAGGAGCAGACACCACCCTCATTTACAGTTTTATCAAGATACAAATTGTGCTCCACGCTGCTGCTTGATGTAAACACAGCAAAGGTGCCACTGGGTTGTCTGTGAGTTCAACCTCTGTAACTACGAAACATAACATCTGTGTAAACGTGTGGTGAACAGGCAGGTGGGGGTGTTAAGTGTGTGTGAGCCAAGCTGGAAAATACACCCCTGGAATTAATGTAAAATGCAAAAAACATCACATAAAAGGTTTTGGCCTTTAACAGGCAGAAGAGCATACACATGTGAGGCTTATTGTAAAAATTATTTTACAGCTGCATTTATTTAATTAAATAATTAATTAAATTATTAATAATTAAATGTTTTTAATTTTTAAGATTAATAATAAACATTTTTAATAATAATTTAATAATATTTTTTAAATTTTTAATAATTAAATTAAATTATTAATTAATGTAATTAATTAATTTAATTTAATTAGTAAAAGTGCAGCACGGTGGCGCAGTGGTTAGCGCTGTCGCCTCACTACACGGCGGACCCGGGTTCGAGTCCCGCTCTGTGCGGAGTTCGCATGCTCTCCCCGTGTCTGCGTGGGTTCTCTCCGGGTTCTTCGGCTTCCTCCCACCTCCAAAAGCATGTGCTTTAGGTTGATTGGCTGTCCCAAATTGCCCGTAGGAGTGTGTGTGTGTGGTTGTATGTCTTTGTGTGTGACTCCGCGGTGCACTGGTGTCGTGCCCGGAGTGTCCCCCACCCTCACGCCCTATGCTGCTGAGATAGGCTCCAGCTCCCCGTGACCCGCTGTGGCGGATATAGCGGTGGTAATCTGAAGATGACTGACTGACTAATTAGTTAAATTAAATTAATTAAATTAAATGAATTTCCCTGACAGAAACTCCTTAAGTGATAAATAAAGTTACACTCTATTCCATAATATTAACTCGTTGGCTGCCATTGATCTCATCATCCATCGGTTTTCTTTCCGTTCTTGACTGATCACAAGCCCCTCAGAGGGACATCGTGTTTAATTGAGAGTGACCTCTGAAACGCAAACTTTGATGCATCGTAAACTGACGTAACTTCTCCGTCTTCCTCTGATTCGCCAACCTCTGTTCTGCAACTGGATCAGTCGTCATGACGACAAATCCCATGACGAGAAACTTGATTTTTGATGACAAAGCTCCACCGGACCGCAAGAACAACAAACAAGAAACCCTGAACGCACCTGAGCTGCTACTGCTGCTGGAGGAGGAGTCCGAAGAGTCTGATTCTGATTCGCTGGAGGAGTCTGATGAGGAGGAGTCAGATGAGGAAGAGGAGGATGAAGACGTCGAGGAGGAGTCAGAAGATTCCACTTCCTGGTTCTGGGTCATTATCATCTTGGGAGCGTTCTTCAGATGTTCCCTCAACTCGTCCCTGAGAGAAGAATTTAGATTTATGTGATCAGTCTTTATTTTTATCACAAGGTTCTGGATATAATCCAGACTTGACGGTTCCAGTAGGTAACAACCAGAGTTCACCACAGGCCTGATGGTAATGATTTAAAGTGCAAAAGTAGTGAACTGCGTCCTTTAGCACTATTATAAATGTGTTCTCTCCAAGGAGGCCACTGCTAAACAAACTTTTGTCTTCTGCAGGTCAGGAATGACATTGAGTTTGTAAAGATTAAGACCTGCTACATGGTTAAAATTAAATGCTCAACAAAAACATCTGGCCGGACACGTTCCTAGATTTATTAACACATAGCATAAAGTCAGTGTGTGTGTGTGTGTGTGTGTGTGTGTGTGTGTGTGTGTGTGTGTGTGTGTGTGTGTGTGTGTGTGTGCAGATATGCCTGCGTGTGTGACTTACGTTAGACCTCCCAGTCCGATGGAAGTGAAGAAGTTGATGGCGAAGCGAGTGTTTCTGGGATTATCGCGAGGAAAAAGGCCTTCAAAGAACGGCTGCAAAGTCCTGAAACACACACAAACACACACACACAATCAAATACGAGGACTTGTGTGTTGTGTTTCCTTCTTCAGTAACCACAGTGGAGTTTACCATCCTTTACCAGGAAAATCTGATTAATTCTGACATGAACAGAACAAACGTGACACCAAGGGGTTAACGTTTAAACCCCTCTATGTTGATGACGACTTTTTCTTACAGTTGATATTCTTAGAAACAAACTTTTCCTTTAAACACACAGAAAGGGGACGTTAATAATAAGAAGCTATTCTGACAGTAGAAGGAACACAAATGATCACACTGGCAAAATGTAGCACAGGTAGTCCTCATCATAAGAACATTCGACTTACGAACATTCGGTGTTACAAACAAACGAGTGCTGCCATATCCGACTATTGTCCTGCAGTTCCCCATTCTGCCACAACCCCCACTGAGCAGCACCCTTACGTTCGTGCATCTCAACACCCACTTCCCCCTCTTGTTGTTGTTTCTGTGAGCATCTCAGAGCGTCAGGTGTCATACTTTGGAAACTTTGTTAATCATGGATAAAACAGCAGTAAGTGAAGCTAGTGGTAGTGGTGACCATCGATGACAACTCTGACCCATAATAGTAATGACAGTTAAATGAACTCAAATGTGAGTTATAGATTGAAAGTTAATAAATAACGACTTGCAATTTAACTTAAGAACAGCATTTCAGAACCAACTGTGTTTTTTATATGTTGATGTCGACCTGTAATGTGAACTTAATCTGGACAAAAGGTGCTGACCTCTTCATCTCATTCCTCAGTGATGAACACCGACATACTGGTTCAATGATGCTCAGCAGCAGAAGAATCTGTGACACATTTTGAGTTCAATAATCAAAGATGAATGTTTGGGCTGGGATTTGCTCCCATCGTCTGGGATATTGAACTTTATTTCCCCAACAGGCGATCAATAAAGGATCTTAAAATATTCTAGAATGTAACATAAACCATGAAGCGGACAGACCTCCAGTAGTGTTGTTACACTCAAATATTCATCTTTCTTTGCAGGTGTCCTTGTCGGTGTGTGTGTGTGTCTGTGTGTGTGTGTTCCTACATGTCTTTGAGCCGTTGGTTGAGTTTGGGGAGGCCCATGTAGGCACAGAGCTCCTGGAAAAGGATCTTCACAAAGATCCTGCTGGACGACGTCGTGGTCTCCTCACTCATCCTGATGCACTCCAACACCTGGTGGACGGATATCATCATCATCATCATCAACTTCAGAAGCATCACACACAGATTTGTGTGTGTGTGTGTGTGTATCCTTACACTCCAGGGCACTGAGTCCGTGTAGAGCAGGTGAGCAAACAGTCGCGCCACGTTCCTCAGTTTGTTGGTCTCCAGTCGGTGAATCGTGTCGTATTGTTCAGAGAAGATCCCCTCGAAACTCTCCATGTACTCTTTCTTCAGCAGGCAGAACCTCTAAACACACACACACACACACACACACACACACCCAGGCCTCCTTAATTCAAGCATATGTGCTCACAAGAAAGATAACACGAACAGGTGTGTGTGTGTGTGTGTGTGTGTGTGTGTGTGTGTGTGTCTCACCCCAGCCAACAGACCAAAGAACTTCTCGTAGGTTCTCTGTTGAGCGCAGCAGTCCAGGATCATGTTACACAGCTCCTTCTGTTCGCACAAACACACAACCTTTATCGTCACGGAAACACAGACAAACAGAAATCCCGCCTTGAAGTCGCGATCAGCTGTTCTCCGCTTAAACAATCAATGACGGGTCGGGGGGGTGGGGTGAAGAAACGAACGGAGCAGGGGTCACTCCGGCGTTGGGTTCCATTGGGGGAGGTGAGGAACGGTCGGGGGGGGAAACATCAGCTCAACATGTGATGACATGTGAGTGAGAACAGCTGTGATGACATCAGAGCACAGAAGCATGCTGGGAGTCTGCAGGAGGACTTAGAGATGTGTTCCACTTTAATTGGAAATGGAGGACTTTGAATACTGGGGGTCAGAGAAACAGTGAGTGGAGTTAGGAGGTGAAGAATCACATCCAAGCAGGCAGGAACAGGTGGAGGAACATGTCTGATGGGACAGAAGAGTCTCTGCTAGAAGGAAGGACAGTTTATGAGACAGTGGTGAGGACATGATGGACGGATTGGAGACAGTACCCCTGAAGAGAAGACAGGAAGCTGAGCTGGGGGAAACGGAGATGTTGAGGTTCTCTAGGAGTGATGGGATCAGACTGTGTGTGTGTGTGTGTGTGTGTGTGTGTGTGTGTGTGTGTGTGTGTGTGTGTGTGTGTGTGAAGCAGCCGCTCTGAGGAGAATGTGCCTGAAGACATACAACCGTGTGTGTGTGTGTGTGTGTTTTCCAGCTGTTGTGTTGACTCAGTGTGGCTGACAAGGTCATGAGCTCTGACCTCCAACACACACACCACTGATATATGAATACACTGAACAGCAGGTGTTTCCTCTCACTCTCCTCAGTGAGCGACGTTACACACACACACACACACACACACACACACACACACACACACACACACACACACACACACACACACACACACACACACACAGTGGTTAATCACTGCCCCCTGCTGGTTGGAGCTGTAGATCAGTGATACCCCGGCTGTTTGTCTCCACAGACGGTTTAACGTCACCTTTAAGTTTCGGTGGATAAATACAATAAAATAAAATAATACAACCAGCATAAAAAGTGTTTCTTTTCTAATTTTAATACTAAATGTGAATCCAGTGTGTATGAAACTTTATTCGTATCAACCTCGTAACATAACACCAATGTTTCCTTTCTCAGTTTGGGGGATTCAGTTTTATTTTGTGTTAGCGGCCCCTTTAAGAAGGTAGTCATGTGACCGAGGCAAGCATCTTTAAAACGTTCAGAATGTTCTGTCCTCTACACCAGTTAGAGTCGCTCTTGTTATTAATTTACTGGTAGTTTTAGTTCTGGTTTCTGTGTTTTCATTCCAACATTAACTAGTGAGCGCTGCACTGACGCTCGTGTTATTTATCTAGACTTAGGACATCTTCATCCTCATCAATGTGTTTGTGTGTGTGTGTGTGTGTGTGTGTGTGTGTGTTTACACGTACCGTTTGACTCTCAGGGAAGTCCATCTTGATCAGTTTGTGAGCACACTCCTCATAGTCCAAACTACAGACAGAATGAAGGAAACACTCCGTCAGTGTGTGTCAGTACACACACCAGAGAACCCGCCGAGTCCAAGACAGTGTGTGTGTGTGTGTGTGTGTGTATACCTGGACTGTATAGCAAGATAGATGGTTCTTCTGAAAGCAACCAGGTTGACTTCTGTCTGATCAAAGATGGTGACCGTCTCACCTGAGTCAGAGAGACGTGTGAACTCTAAAGGAGTCAAACCAGGACAGATCGTTCATCACAGCCACTTTTCAGACTCGCTCCATCTCACCTTCTCCTTCTTCTTCATTCTCCTCCTCCTCATCTTCATCACTGGCATCACCCTCCTCCCCTGAATCGCTGCTGCCCTCGTCCAGAATGTCTGTGACGAGACGACGGCGCATTGGTTAAACTGAAGCAGGAAACGGTTTAACTGTGTGACGGTTGTGCTCCTCCTCACCTCTTTTGATGGTTTTGTATTTCTCCTCGTTCTCCAGGAAGTTTGGATCCAGCTTAAACACGTCTGAGTGAAGACAGAGATATAACAGTTACATATATGTGTGTACTCTTCTCTGAATGATGTAAATCCAGGGAAAAATACCCCCGAACCCAACCGGGGACTCACTGAGCACGTCCTCTGTGTTGTACTCGTCCTCCAGAGGCAGCATGTGGGTGAACTGGTCTTCCTCGTCCACAAGATCCAGGCCGTCTGGGACCACTGGGTGATCTTTGAAGCCATCCTTCCTGATGGCAAACATCACCTCAATCATGTACTGGACCCTCTTGTCGATGGCCGACTCATGGAGGACGTTCCTGAGGCGCTCAAAAATTGCTGAAAAAACAGGAACACGGTGTACACAGCTGATGATTAATGCTGCTTGTACATTTGAACTGGGAAAAGTAAAAAAAAAAACACATTGGAGTTTAACGTAGTATTTACAGTTGAATCCATTTAAAGCCGTGTTCTACACACCATTGATCCCTCGGGGCGACACTTCAGTCAGTTTAAGCCCACACTCCTTCAGGAAGGCGATTGCTACCTCCACGCTGTCGTCGGTCGGACGCTCCAGCAGCAGCGTGAGCATCTCCAGACACAAAACCTCGTGGGCCTGAGGAGGAGACGGAAACGGGGTTCACCCCAAACCAAACGCCGGCATGCAAACCTTCATCATTAGTAAGTAGGACGTGGGGTACGCACCACATTCTGGTTGATGAGATGGGCCACAAACTTTGAAGCAGTCAGGCACTGTTGCTGGAAAACCAAACACAAACTGGTTTTAGCATCACTAGAATGAACGATAAGTGAAAAATAAGTGAAAGACAATTTTTTTCTCATACATGAAAGACCTTCATAGAGAACCTAAATCTGTAATCTGTCAAACTGTTTTCACGAAATGAAGAATAATTTCATCTAGAAAATTGTCAAAGTGACCCAACCTCTTTAGAAAATGACTTACAAGATAACATTGAGTTCATTTTGTTTAATCAGACTACAGGTAGTCCTCAACGTACCATCATTCGACTTACAAACATTCGGTACGAACATATATGTGCTGTCGTATTCAATTTTTATGCTGCAGTTCCCCTTTCTGCCACAACCCCCGCCAAGCAGCACCACTGCGATCGCGCAGCTCCAACACTCGTCTCTCCCACTTTAAAATATATTTAATATATGTTTCTATTAATATTTATTGTACAGTATTATAATATTACGTGCTTTTAAAGGTTTTTTGGCCGACAGACAAAAAGTCGAGTGAAATGACAAACTTGATTTTAATTTTTCTGTGTATTTTTTTTTTTGAAAACTGATATATAATCTGAACGACTTAACTCAAAATGACCAGTACCTGTATTTTATTTTATTATATGTTGGTTTTATGTCCAGTAATTGTTTCTGGTAAATTTTAGGGAACAGAACTTTCGTATGTAGCGTAGAAATGGAAATTAAATAACCTCCAATTACAATTAGAGATTGAAATTTGATAAATAAAGATTAGATAAAGACAAACAATTTAAATTACAACCTCTCAAAACCAATTGTGTTCATAGGTTGAGGACTTCCTGTACAGTCATTAACATTATACCAAAAGTTTATTTTAGTTCTTTGTAAACTGAAGAAGGTCAATTTATTATTGACCCATTCCCGTCACATGTTTTAATTCTGCTGCCCATCATTTTCTACAGATCTGACCAACATCTCCGCTCACACACACTCAGACGGACAGACACCTTGAGGTTCCGGCGGTAGCTCTTCCTGAACGTGAGGATCAGGCGCTTGAGGATTAACTCGCCAATCTGAGGAAACTTGGAGTTGATGATTGCGACGACGGCCGCGTAAACGTGAGTGAAGATGGGCGACGCCCCCTGGGCCTGCAGCACCGAGCGAGCCAGCAGCCCCCTGACACACAGATAAGGTGAAAGGTTAAAGTCAGGTAAGAGGTGACAATAAAATGTCAAATGTGCTGTAAATAAGTTCCTATATTTGAATATTACGGGATGTTTTGTTTACCTCCCCCTGACGATGTTCTCCTGCAGCAGCTCCTGAATGATATTGAAGATGTTCGACACGTTGACTTTGTTGATCAGACCGTTGATAGACTTCTTCAGAGCCTCCCAACTCATCCTCTGATAGGCCAGGCTGCACAGGAGGCGGAGCATCAGATCAACAACACAGGTTTTGGTGGTGGGAGAACATACAAACTCCAAACAGAAAGGAAATGAACCCAGAACCTTCTTGCTGTGGGGAAACAGGGCTACCGACTATACCAACCATGTTCAAATTAAGTTTAAATAGTCGTTTATATTTTTTCTTTGCTCCTAAACGCTCAAGTCTCAGATTCCAGGAAAACCAACTAACTCTCTGCACCTCATCAAGTCTCTGTAATTCATTACAAAAGAAAATTCATATCCAACTTGATGAATTCCAGCTAGGTCACATGTGTTAAACTCAAGGCCCGGGGGCCAAATGTAGCCCGCCTCATCATTTTATGTGGCCCCCGGGAGCATAAAAGCACAGTGTCTAAATATAAATAGGTTAAAAGTGTGCTTTGACCAAAAACTACATTTCCCACAATGCAGTAATTCAGCCAATTTTAACTGTGACAGAAACGTTTTGAACAAAGTGAACATTGTAACTTCTGTTTGATGTTCTTTATTCTATTGGATAATTTGATGACAGTAAGGAATAGTTAATGTATTCTGCTTTATAATAAGTTACATTTAGTTACATTTATTAGTTACATCTGGCCCTTTGAGGACAGCTGTCACAATGATGTGGCCCTCGGTGAAAATGAGTTTGACCCCCCCCATGTAGACCGGATGGACGTCATCCCCACCTGCTCTTGTCTGTGATCTGCTGCTGCATCATCCGTAGTTTGGCGGGGGGGATGTAGGCGCCCCCAGTCCGGGTCAGGATGGGGTCCAGCTCCTCTTTCTTCTTCTTGGACGGGGGCTCATTTGTTGCCACCGGTTCCCTTTCTGTTGAGGGGGAGGCTGAACGGCCCCGCCTCCTGTGATCTGACTCTGGATAGCGATTGGCCCGCCAGTCAAACTGTCCCCCTCTGTTGTCACGACGACTGTCATATTGATCCCTGGGTGAAATAAAGATAAAGGAAACCACCTTTAATCATTTTAAAAGTACACTGAAGGAAGTTTGTCACGCAAATGCAAGACTCTAAATAACCACCTCATGATGTTTTATGATCAACATTTCATGCTGAACTGATTCTGACATTTTGCACCTTTTGAATCCAGAACCACATTTTCTCAAACAGACTGATGATCAAATTAAAACTTGTTAAACATCTTCCCAGCCAATCAAAAGCTGTGTAGGTGTGACTTTAAATGTGTTTATTTGTTACCGAGTGTAGCGTCCTCTGTTGTGGCGCCCCCGATCTCTGGAGCCGGACCTGTCTCGCCCTCTGGACCTGGACCTGTCTCGCCCTCGGGACCTGGATCTGTCTCGCCCTCTGGACCCGGACCTGTCTCGCCCTCTGGACCTGGACCTGTCTCGCCCTCTGGACCCGGACCTGTCTCGCCCTCTGGACCCAGACCTGTCTCGCCCTCTGGACCCGGACCTGTCTCGCCCTCTGGACCCGGACCTGTCTCGCCCTCTGGACTCGGACCTGTCTCGCCCTCTGGACCTGGACCTGTCTCGTTCTCTGGAGCCGGACCTGTCTCTGGCTATGGATGGGTCTTGTTCCTTGGATCCTGATCTCTGTATGACAGATAAACAGGAGGATGAAGACACCCTCTATAATGCAGCATTGACCTCCATCCCCAAAAACCACAACAACCGTTCACACCTGAGGGATCAGAACAGACCAATCAGTGCGTATAAAACATTCACATTAGACTTTGCTTACTTTAATCTGAGCCACACTACTCCTAATCTTAGTCAGCGTTGCCAAATGTTCATCCTCATCCTCGCTGCTGCTGCTGCTGCTGTCTGAGCTGTCAGAGGCAGAACCCCTGGAGGGGGGCCGGACTGCAGGACTGACATGTGGTGACAGCTGCTCTTTGGGGCTTCTTTCAATGGAGATGACCTCCTGAGGCCTCTCTGCTGCTGGACTAGTCCTGGTTTCTGACGGTGCTGATGTCGGAGAGAGAGAGGAGAGAAAGACGTGTTAGGTGTAAAAAGTACAGGTACTACTAGAGCTACCAGCACTGAGACAATTTACACACCTCTATTTTCTCTCTGCCCAGGACTGGGACTTCGACTTCTGCATGAAGAGGCCATACCTGAAAAAACACACATTCATTATTATAATAAAGAAGTAACAAAAAGGCCAATTTTTTTAACATTGTCTAATCCTACAATTAGAAAACAGCTGAGTGTGCACAATCTTTTAAAATCCCTTGTAGTTCTCAGCTCACACCATCTTCTGTAGAAGAGACACATTTTCCTGTTTGCTCAGGATTAATCAATTTTTGCATTAGTAGGTATAAAAACATCTTGATGTTTTCTGCAAAATCTATTTTTCATCGCTTTTCTTTTTAAAGGTCTTAGGTTACTATTATGTTTTTCCCAAACAAATTCTTGGACCTTGTTGGGACGTTATGGAGGTCAAGGAAAGATGTGAAGGAAAAAAAAATCCAGAAAAAAACTTCAGAAAAGACAGTTTCCCTGCTAGAAGAATCTGATTGCAATTCAGTCACGCTACACAAGTATGGAACAGTGAATGGTACGGTAGTTATTTTGTCTTTTAAATTATTTGCATGTTGCTTGCACATTTTTGACTACAATGTGCTAAACACGGACTACTAAAATGTACCTTTTAAATCAGGTGTACCTCAATCGTGATCTATCGTAAAAGCAGTGTGGGTAGATAGAAAAAATAAAGTACAGTACAAGCTAAAAACAGCAGATTGGAAAGTGTCTGTCAAATTCAAATTCAGGTAGTCACTCATTCTTTGAATGAATGATTTGTTGCTGAACCTAGACCTGACCGGGCAGATTCCATGACAGGATTCATTGGGTTGAAATTGTAAAAGAATGGTTCTGAGAGCATGAAATATCATTTTCACACATGGATTGGCTACCAGAGTCCAGACCTGAACCCCATTGAGAAATTTTGTGCTGGTGATAGCTTTACCCAGCGGTCAGATCCCACAAATGCAAGATCTTCATGAAAAACTAATGCATCACCGGATGGAAATAATTATTGTTATTTAGCAGTAGCTTACCAAAACAATGTCACAGGGAGTGCATGCCGTAATCAAAGCTTAAGGTAGACCAACAAAATGAGTGTGTGACTGTCAACCCTTGGTGCTAAGAGCTGCAGGGGCCTCTGGAACCAGTTATTATAAAAAGCACAGATTGATTAAAGTGTGATGTAGACTTGCAGCACAGGAAGACAGACTGTGTGACATCAACAGAGGGGAGAATGTGGATGTGACATAAAAACAAAAATAATAACGTAATACATTGTCTATAACATCTCTATACTTTATCAGAACCACAATAAACGCTGTCCCTTCATTTAAACCTTTGACTGTGACCTGATGAGGATTCTTTGGGAAACAATGTTGTTTAAATCTGATGTCATCTGTAGTGAAATAAAAGCTAAACATAGTTAACTATCAGAGTAAAAGAAGGCGAACACATTCACTTTAAGAGATTATTAATCCTCAAATAAAATAATCTCATATTAAGAAAGTAGTTTTTTTTGTTGTTGCATTTGTAGTCACAACGAACAGCTTCACTTTCGAGGGGATGATGTTCAGATTGCGTTTCAACAGTTACGTGCTCCATATAATCTGTTTAATCTTCGTTTAAAAAATCCGTTACAAGATTAAATTAGACACAAATTTGACAACAATATCATCCGTAATTATAAAATGTTTCCCAACAAACTCAATTCTATCGCCATGTGTGTTTGGATAAGCTAAACTTAGCTTGTCTGCTAGTCCTAGTTTAACTACTTCCTTAGCGAGCAGCTACTTAATCTGCTAATCTGTTACTAAAATCTGTGTAGTTAAAAACCTTCTTTCGTCATTCCATTCCTTCAGATTTAATACTGTTTTACCTGTAATACCTTTCTGCTTTCGGCCGTCTCTTTCTTTTTCTTCTTGTCAGAGCGGTATCTCTGGCGGACGTCCGTCCTGCGACTAAACCAAAGACTTCCGGGTTACGGATATCTTCCGGGTTTCACAATAAAAGCACGAACACCCTGCCTCACGCCCAGAGTCAGCTGGGAGAGGCACCCGCGACCCGCGACAGCGGATGAAGAGATTTAGAAGGTGAATGAATGAATATAATTTTAATATTTTTAAAAGAGGGTTTTCATCTTGCCCCAAAATTAAACAAATATCAAGACTGGACATTTATGCTGAGGACAGTAGTACTTTGTAATGGTGTCTAGTTGAAGGCAACATAGGCAAAAAAATTAAAAAGAAAATATTTGTCAATTTGTTTCTATTTTGCATTGGGTAGCGCTGTCACTGCACAGCAAAGCAGTTCCTGGTTCGAGTCCCGCTCTGTGTGGAGTTTGCATGTTCTCCCCGTGTCTGTGTGGGTTCTCTCTGGTTCTCTCTGGTTCACCGGCTTCCTCCCACCTCCAGAAACATGCGCTTCAGGTGAATTGGCTGGTCCCAAATTGCCCGTAGGTATGTGTGTGTGTGTGTGTGCGTACTTGTCTGTTTTCATGTGGCTCCGCAGTGCACTGGCGTCGCATCTGGAGTGTCCCCTGCCTCACACTCCAAGCCCGCTGGGATAGGCTAGAAAACCCGCAACCTGCCACAGTGGAAGAAGCGGGTATTGAAGACGAATTAATTAATTTAAAAAAAAAACGAAACAGGAACAGTTGAATACTGAACCAGTTATAGTGCTCGTCAAACACAGATACCCAAAAATCATTTAAAGATAGTTATACTTGAAGGATAACAAGAACAATAATTATTATGATAATAATAATAACAACAACAATAGCAACGCTAAAAAATTAAAGGTGTATCTCTCCACCTATATATTTGAATAAGCTCACTTGAAAACCTCACGTCCCGTTTTAACTCGACCCACTACCTGTCAATCAAGCGCCCAACCAATCACGGCGCATCTGCCAGCAGGAGTCACGTGAACAATATGACGTAATGCGTCGGGCAGCGATTCTTTTTTGCGGTTATGCCTTTCGTCTACATGACAACGCAGATATTTGGGACGAAAACGCTGAACAAAGTGAAGTTTCTTGTAAACGCAGGGTCTGTGTTGTCCTGTGGGCTGTAACATAAACTTTGTCTATCTGGGGGGCGTCTCCCTGTGACGAAAACCGCTGTGACGTCAGTGTGTGTGACCCGTGTCTACATGTACACACAGAATGGACGGAGCTAAAACCGGCTATTTTCTGACGTATAACAGCTCCACGTCGAAGACGCGTTGATAAACATGCTGTTAGTTGGATATTTGTTCGTCTGTTTCTTTATTTATGAGTCATAAAGTTTGTTTATTTATTTATTCATTCACTTTCCTCACCAAAGACGCCGACACCAGATCTGGGTCAGACCGGGATGTGCTGCCCCCTGGTGGAGAACTCTGATGGGTGCGCTTGGTTTGTAATACCAATACATTTGTTTTCTTAATGTTTGGTATGAAGTCTGACATTATCGTTTTATCAGGTTCCTGCTAGTTAAATTACAATTAAACACAATTAATGCGGACTCAGAGAAAGATACCCTCTGCCAGGGTGTCTGTTCCCCCATGATATCATTCATTCATTCATTCATTCATTTTCTCTAACTGCTTCATCCGCTGTCACGGGGAGCTGGAGCCTATCTCAGCTGGCTTGGGCCTGAGGCTGGGGACACTTCGGGCGCGACGCCAGTGCACAGCCAAATCCTAGGTTTAGGTTGTCATTATAGATTTAATGACTAGTTAAAAAAAAACATGTCACAGGTAGTTTGTTTCAGGACGCAGCTCCAACATTTGATTATATCTTCAGTGGCACGTCTACCCAATTTCTGTCAAAACATTTGTCAATTTGACAAAAGTAGTTCAGATTATCTTCCAATGTCCAATTATGTAAAAAGAAATCCACATTATTCTTCGACATGTGACTGACCATCACAGCGTGCTTCATGAAAACATTTGAGACTGCATAACCCTGCAAAACGAGAGATGGACACACAAAAAATGTGTTCCATTTCCTGACACTATTACATCATCAACTTCTTGGAACATTGCACCACAGGCGTTACACATCGACTCTCGTGATGCTTCTTCACTCAAATCACTTTCATAAAATTTGCTTCTTCCCAAACTCTGGAAATCAAATTTGGAATCAGAGATTTGCTGCAACTACAGGTAATCTAAAATCAGTATATAATAAAGCTATTTGAATGAGAGAATTAGCATTTTCGGAGCTACACGTTGGTGGCAGTGTCTCCACCCCTCTGCCACCTGTGATCTAATACATACTGGTGACTCTAAATGTGACTACTTATGGTATACTTACTATAAATCTGTAGCTGGGTCCAACTGTTCTTGGTCAAAAAGTAAAGGACTACCACTATAATTTAGCATTGATTATAGTCGTAGTCCTACAATTATAGTGGTATGAGTAGATCCTTGTGTGTATTTCTAATGTATTTCTACAACAACTGTGATGCACAAGATACAGGCAGTATCAGAAATGAAAGCAGCACTCCTGAGTATGGAAAATAAATACTTTATTATTCTCATCTCTACACAGAACCGTCCCCTGCATCCTGCTGACATCAATAAAAAATACAACTTAGCATAAAATACACCTTATCATTAATAGACATCGATAGAAAAAAATAAAGTGTAATTAGGAGTGCGTGAAGGATTCTTGAGTTTTTCTTTTTTTAAGTAGAGCCTCAAAGCTCACAATGAGTGTCCAGTAGAGCAGTGATCAGTGAAGATGAGAGGGTTAATACAAAATAGCACAGAATTAAAGGTCCAATTTATAACATGTAATCATGTAGAGTGGTTACACGGCTGACAGTTCACATTCAGAACACATGATGGTACCTGAGCCAGACCACACAGCCGGAGAGAGACTGGATGTTCAGAACCATTAACACGTGGAGTTTCCTCCGTCACATAACGCTTCAAAATATCCATGAAAAAAAGACAACACATTTTTCAGTACAGCTTTAGTTTACAGTAGATAATTTCAATTTTTATGTAAATCTATGAGGAATTTTTTCAGAATTACTGTTCGATGACAAATGTTTAAAAAAAACAAAACCATTTATGAGTGTGCACCATTTGTGCTATGCTATTCTCTCACTCCGCTATGCTCGTTTCTCCCCCAGGTTTGAGTCTCCAATCACTATGAAGGCGCTTGTGAAGGACAACGCAGCCACAACACAGTCTTCAATGCTAAAGTTGATGTGCAGTAATTGTTAATTACTAATTAATTGTTCAGTGATTGATCCAGTTTTGTGGAATATCGGCAAAGGGGAGAAAAAAAAATCCAAGTTTCATGAAATCAGAAAGCTGCAGATGGAAGTGATAAACTGTGCTAAGGTGGTGCAGATTGACTGACTGGTCACATCTGGAACGCTAGCAACGATTTACTCAATTTAAACAATAGTCATTAGGATTCATCTTTAAATTATTGCACACGAGTTTGTCATGAGACATTGTGAAGCTAACAAGCTAGTTACAAAGGTTTGGGCAACACTTTCCACTGATCCTTCATCATCAACACCATCATCTTTATTGCCGTGACAACATACAAAAACCAGACGAACATTTGACCTCAAAGCCTGACCTTTACAGCATCACAAACTGACCCCACCCCACCCCCCACCTGCTCTGTAACAACCAGGACGCCCACAAAGCAAAGAGTGGGTTAGTGTGTTATAGGTGTAGGATCAGTTGTGATAAAGGTCACACCAGACACCACAACTCCACAGCCGTCTGACTTACGTACCTTATATTGTGCTTGTTGAGAGTTTAAAGATTGGAAAACGTTTCGGTTTAGTGGTTAACGTCTACAAAAGCATCGAGGGTGGAGCAACACCTCAACTGAAAGGAAAATTTGGTTAAATTTCTAAATTTCCATCCAGGATGGTGTTTAATGATCATTTGAGGCCACAGTAAACAGAAGATGTAAGAGAGGTAACAGAAACACAAACATGATGATGATGATGATGATGATGAAGGAATTTTGACAGCTGTGTAGGATCATACACACCCCTGAAACAGCAAAGCTCCCTTCACACTTTTCACACATGAAGATGAAGTTGGTAATCTATGGGGAAAAACCTGGAGATCATCCAATCGATCCGTTTGGTTGTTTGATTGGTTTCTGCTCTGATAGCATCTGATGGAAGCACAGCCTTAACCTGACGACGTCTCATGAGGAATGAGTGAAAGAATAAAAAATAATGGATGCTTTATAGGCAAATTCAATTGATTTGATCGGTTTCAGATATATTAAATGGTGAGTTCATTCAGTGCTGTGGGAGTCATGATCTAGATAGGATCTTTTTAAAAACTTTGACTCAGGCGTTCAGTAGTTACCCATTTTCTGATAAATTCAATGAACGAGGGTGTCTTTTGGCATTTTCTTGTTCAAATATATTATTACTATATGTATAAAGAAATTAAATATTGGATGATCTCTGACAAGGTGCACTATTGACCCTCACTCTTCATGGAGGATAAAGAATGAATTCTTGCATGAAAGGCTTGTGAGCGCTGATAAAACATGACTCAGGATATTAAAGTGTTAGTCATGGAAAAGTGACTTCAGGGTGTTCCTCTGACGTTCACAGTTTGATTCAGTGACGTCACATTATTGGTTTCATGGTTTTGGTGGAGTTTTGTCAGTTCTGAGACGTCAATTTCTGCCTGAATCCCAAAACAAGTGAAGATTCCTACTGTTTCACACCAGACGCATTCAAATGGTCGAACACCAGTCACACTATTTGTTAAGGCAGTTCGCACTGACAGCCATTACTCAACAAAATGTACTCATAAAAATAGTATTTTTTTAAAAAAATTCTAATTTTTTTTTAAAAAAAAGTGTGAGTTGCGTTGCAGGCTAGGCAGAAATCTCAGGGAAATACATTTAAAAACTTTAAACTAAACAACAGGAGAAAGAAAATATTTACTTTGATCAGTTTTTCACAGTAATGCCCTAAAAATGAGTTTCCACTCTGTGAATGTAATAGGATACAGATTACTCATTAATATTATCATCAGGACATGACTTCTGCTAACGTCCTGATCAGATCATTAGTAGTGGTTGAGCCGGTAAAGTACTGTAGTAACTAGTAGCAGTAGTGGCAGTGATAGTGGTTTTAGACCTAAAAAAGAAACAGGATGTGAGAAAAGACAGCACATCATCGCTTATTGTTCACAAGGACAGGCTAGTATTCCCAGCATGCATCACACCAGACACTAGAACCAATGTCCTCCTCGTGCTCTGCATCCTTTGTGGCTCCGGCCTCCACCCCTGGTGGTCAGTGTTACAGACATACAGTGTTACTCCTCTAGACAGTGTTACAGACAGACAGTGATGCTGCTGAGGCTGTGATTATTAAGGCTGCAGGTGAAAGGGGTGGTGCTCCTCCGTTCCCATGACTACAGGGGGTGTTGCCCGGAGGGCAACGGGGTTGCCTGTGGCGACACAGCAGCCATCAGCTCACTGTAAATCTCCCGTCGGACTTCCTGCGTCACGCTCTCTCGAATCTGTAAAATAACAGAGGTGGAAGTGGTGAACGGTTCCTCAAGAGTTAACGTCACTTAGTTTTCAGTTTGGAGGAGAAGTGATGAGAACTAGAAGAGATAAGCTGTAACTTAACAAAATATTAAAATAATTATGGTTTAAATCAGGGGTCGGCAACCAGCTGCTCTGGAGCCGCATGCGGTTCTTTAGCGCCCCCTTGTGGCTCCCGGGAGATAAATCACAAATGGAAAAAATGGGACTGAAACAAAAAAAAAGATATCTACTCATAGCTAAAAATCTTTGCAAAACAAAACTCTTAAAACACTATATAACGACACTTTTCTTGAATGTGACTGTATTAGGGCTCTATTTCAAGATTTCTGTCAGTGAATACTTGCGTCACATCCCGCAACACACATTTCAGCGCGATGCTTTGCCAGGCGAGGGGGCTGTGGAAAACAAACCGGTGTGTGTGTGATGGGTTTGGATCCAAAAGGGAAAAGAGAACGATCGCTGAATGGAAGAACGGACCGAATCTTTTGCTTTCATTGCCAATGCGGAACGATTGCTCCCATGATTGCTTTGTAATGAGAAGCTGTCAAGTAACAAAAAGAGAAATGTGGAAAGACATTTCCAAAGAAGGCGTGATAAATTAGACAAGCGCAAAGACAGATTTAAGAAATGGATTGCATCTCCTACTAGTTTTGTCGCAACGCGAGAGACAGTAAAACGTGGAAAACTTTTCACAGATGGTGATTACAGGAAGGATCCATTCATTAAAATATCAGAGCACCTATCTTCAGAGTCAAATGGGAGACAACATCACCAATCAGCAAATCCAGGGCATGTATTCACCTCCAGCGAACACAACTCCCTGTGATGAGTCGTGTGATGTGATCGATACTAAACAGCCAGCACTGTTGTTCAGGTCCGTGACCTCCGATGGGCCGCAGGAAAAATAAACATTTAATCATGAATCTCATCATGTATTTGTGGTGTACTTACTCATTTTGGTGGTAGGCTAATGTAATTAACATACGCTTACAGCCTGTGTTGCCTTCACATAAGGTTTGTAATGTTTCGCAGCTCCCGACAAGTTTGGTTTGAGTTTTTTCGGTCCATTACGGCCATTTGAACACTTTGGGCTGCCGACCCCTGGTTTAAATAATAAACAGCAGTACCTTAACATACAAATTAAATCTGTTCCATGACTGAGCTCGCAAGTCAAACAGATTTTCCCCTTTTAAAATCATTTTAATCCGTTCCAGCCTTGTAAAAATGCTCCAAAACCACCAAATTAGGAATAAAACTAACATATACTGTATTTATCAAACAATAGACATGCAGACTTTAAGTGTGTAAAATTAATTACATTTAATTATGTAAACAATAATAACTATTAAATGAAATGCAAAAGCCCGAAGAACACCGGAGCTACGTCTTTACTCCGCGAACGCCAATGAGATCCGTTGTTGTGTCCATCCGCCGACATGTGGGAAAGAACGAGATGCGGTCTGAGCTGATGGGGTATCCATCCGCTAACTAGCAGTAGCGTCCTCGAGCACGACTCGTATCTCACATTTTCCCTCGTATTTTGAACAAAAATGTGTGTGTGACAGGGATGGTATCTGAAAGACCTGGTATGTCAAGTTGCTCGTATATTAAGGTACTACTGGATGATAAAACAGCAATGTGGTTAAAAAAAAACTTGGAAACAAGAATTGCTGGAACACTACATTTGAATCCATCATGAGATCCAGTCTGAACACATGTCATTAGTTGGGTTTTTTTATCTGTGTAGTAACGTCAGTGTTTTGTTAATCCTAACATTATTATTAAGACGAATATTCATAAAGCTGCATGGAGCAATCAGCTCCTCCCAAAAAGGTGCATCTTGAACTGGTGCTGCAGGAGGTAACCAGTAAAGTGGAAGTAAATTCCCATTAAAGTAAAGACCAGCCCGGCCGTTACCTGTTGGATGAGGTTCTGCAGGCTCCCCAATCCAACTTCTGCTGCTCCTTCCTCCTGTGGCTTTTCTCCTCCTACTTCTGCTCCTCCTTCGTCTTCATCCGTTGGCCCCTCCTGCTCCTCCTTGGTGTGTGTGTTGGGTCGAGGAGGCGGTACGGGGGTGATGTTAATCGTTGTCCGGTAGACGCCTTGTTTCTGCTCCTGAGCTCGTCCTCCTCCCTGGATGGGACTGGAGGACCGGGAGGTGTCGGAGAGGGACTGACCGCTGCAGGAGATCTCCGACTGGAGGAGGAGCTGCTCTCTGAGGAGGTCTGACACCTGGAGGGGCAGACGGGGGCAGAAGAGACTTTATAACACCAGTGAGCTTCATTACTGCTGTATTACAAACCGGTTTGAACTGGCTAGGGAATATGTGTGTGTGTGTGTGTGTGTGTGTGTGTGTGTGGACTGACCGGCTCCATGGCTCTCAACGCAGCAGCAGTGGACAGACACTCACTACTGCCGTCTCTATGGAAACCCTGAGGACGATAAAGACGCCGTTGCTCCACTTTCACAGGTTTAACCAATCAGATCAAACTAACACATCACATGTTTTGTAGCACAAAGACGTGTTGCGTACAAACTTAGTGTGTGACTGCTTGTATGTTACACACTATTGTATGCGTGTAGACATTATATGTGTATCATGAGTCATACATGTTTTATTATACATGTTTATTATAAATTGCTTATCTTCAATAGTGTATTTCACAAATACAAATGTGGCCCTCCACATCACTTAATGTGGCCCGCGAGAGAATAAAAGTAAAAATAAATCGGTCAAAAGTGTGCTTAAAACAAAACTACCACAACTTTCCCAAAATGCACTAATTCAACCCATTTTAACTCTGACTAAACGTAGTGAACAAAGTTAACGTCCTAACTTGTGTCTGATGTTATTTTTCTTTATTGATTGATAGTTTGATCCTTGATTGATGGAGTTCTGTGGGTTTAATAACCTGACAAATGAAAAGGATTTATGTTAGAACAGAGAAACAAACAAACATGTTTTTTCTGTCTAACTGTAATGTTTGGAACTAGAATAAGTCAGAAATTCACTGATTTAACATTAAGGAGTAGTTACATTTAGTTACATTACATTGAGTTACATTTAGTTACATTTATTAGTTACATCTGGCCCTTTGAGGACAGCCGTGATGCTGATGTGGCCCTCAATGAAAATGAGTTTGACAACCCTGGTGTATTTGTATTAGTCTTGTATGTGCGAGTACACTTATGGGTATATGGATGCAAATTTATATGTCATCAATATACTATGATATTTGTCTAAATAATCTAATCTGAGTGTGAGTTTTTATCTCCTTTATGTGTGTTTTCTGTGTGTTTATCCTGTGTTTTTGACAGCACGTAGAGTTGAGTGTGTATTTGTGGGTACACTCTGTGGTGCGTGTATGTACACTGAAATTTGTTTGCTGTTCATTTAAAGGACTTGTGTTTTGTGATATATTGTGTGTATCCCGTTTGTTGTGTGCGATCCGTGGCTCACCCTGTACTGCGTCTGGTGCGTCAGCGCCATCAGTCGGTCCTCCAGCTGCTGTTCCAGCTCCTGAAGCTCCTCTCTGACCGATGACCTCAGGGACTGAAGCTGCAACACCTCCAATCTGCACACAAACAGGTTTGTTTTACGTCACAGCATCCTGCCATGAAAGCCCAAAAGCCCAGATAACACGTAGTATTCATTTTGTTCTATAGGCAACCTGTCAGCAGGGCTGAGATGATTATAGACCAACGCCTGCTGTCGAGTGATTGACAGCTCCAGATCCATCATCTGATTCCTGAACAAGTTCAGATTTTGCCTTCTCTGTTGCAACTCTGTCAAAGACTAAAATAGAGGGAAAGATTTTATTAGATGGAGACAGAGCTTTAAGGACAAGGATGTTCTCATTTCATTTCTGTGTCAATGGCATCCAGTACAGGGCTTACTGGATGCAGAAGACTGCATCCAAATATTCCAAAAGAATAAAATTTTTGATTTAACTGAGAATTATTTATGATGATATTGACCAGGTTCACGAAAAAAAAACATTTCCTAGGGTTTAAGATGAATAAGAACAGCAAAGTGATCCTCATCAGTTTTATTACATGAGCTGAAAGAAAAAAGTATTTCTACAGTGAGGCAAAATGGATTAACTGTGTGTTTTCTCACACGGACAAATATTACACGTAACAACCATCCAGACAGAAGAGACCACACAGTGTGATGTGGATTAGGTCTGAAAACAGGAGGAATGCTGTGTTGTAATGCTCAAGAAGGAGGCAGACATCAGATGGAGATTAGAAGGTGATTATGGGTAGCAGTACCTGAGGGCTGGTCAGAGACGCTTTGTGCTCATTGTACTCAGCATCGGATTGGTTCTAGAGAGAAATGAATGCTGGGTCAGGACAGGAAATGAACACAAATAGCCAAAAGTATGATCAAAAGCTGACCAAGACAAATGCAGGCCATTCAAAACGTGCATTCAGTGAACTACAAAGATTAGTGGCAAGAGTTTATGATCTCTAAAACAATTGTTTTGAAATGTTCTGCAGCACTGGTGATTAGTTAGCTCCAGTTTGAGGACATTGTCCTCATCAGGATAATAGGAGAGAACATCAAACACATAAATAATAGGTCTAATTAAACAACAGACTTAAAATAAGGTTCCTGTTTTTAACCAAATTAAAACTGTGAATTACAACTTCAGCTTCCTGAAATAATACCCACCTTTAGCTCAGAGGACAGGTTTGACATTTAAAGACAAGACTGTCATTAACTTTCATGGAAAGGGCTGAATTAAAGGGGACAGTATCTCTTTACCACACTGAACTGCATGAAGCCAGATAACAGTCTGGAAACAGTCTGGAAACAGGCGGAAACAGACTGGAAACAATCTGGAAACAGACTGGAAGCAGTCTGGAAACAGGCGGAAACAGACTGGAAACAATCTGGAAACAGGCGGAAACAGACTGGAAACAATCTGGAAACAGGCGGAAACAGACTGGAAACAATCTGGAAACAGACTGGAAACAATCTGGAAACAGACTGGAAACAGACTGGAAACAATCTGGAAACAGACTGGAAACAGACTGGAAACAATCTGGAAACAGACTGGAAACATTCTGGAAACAGGTGGAAACAGACTGGAAACAATCTGGAAACAGACTGGAAACAATCTGGAAACAGACTGGAAACAGACTGGAAACAATCTGGAAACAGACTGGAAACAGACTGGAAACAATCTGGAAACAGACTGGAAACAGACTGGAAACAATCTGGAAACAGACTGGAAACAGACTGGAAACAATCTGGAAACAGACTGGAAACAATCTGGAAACAGACTGGAAACAGACTGGAAACAATCTGGAAACAGACTGGAAACAGGCGGAAACAGCGAGCCTGGGGTTGGGGGACAGTTTCAGGACCCGTTGAAAACTACCGCAAACATCTTTTTTCTTAAACCATTATTTATTCAGGGAAGATTAACTGAGACCAATATTCTAACACGGGAACACCTTGTACACACATTAATGTATTCTCATCTATAGACACACCTTGTGAGCACATTCACTACTGGAAGCTGTCCAGTACAGCCACAGTCTAGTACTGGTGACCAGTGAAGAGCCCCACAGGACCGTCTCAGAGTCAGGGCCTTGTTCCAGTCCAGCAGGGGGGGTTTCCCACCAACACTCATCCAGCTGGTCCAGGAAACCGAACCAACTAGTCACAACTCACTTCTAACTAACCCACTAGATCACATGTGTCAAACTCAAGGCCCGGGGGCCAGATGTGGCCCTCCACATCACTTTATGTGGCCCGCGAGAGCATGAAAGGTAAGAATGTCTAAAAATAAATTGGTCCAAACTATGCTTTGACCAGAACTACATTTCCCACAATGCAGTAATGAAGCTATTTAAGTTATGTTTTTTTTTCATGACAAATTAAAAAAAGATTTGTTATAACAGAAAAACAAACATGTTTTTTCTGTCTAACTGTAATGTTTGTAACTTGAATAAGTAGTAAATTCAGTTATTTAACATTAAGGAGTAGTTACATTTATTTTACATTAGTTACATTCATAAGTTACATCTGGCCCTTTGAGGACAGCCGTTAATGCTGATGTGACCCTCGGTGAAAACGAGTTTGACCCCCCCCTGTACTGGATGAATTTAGGAATATTAAATACAGTATTTTCCGCACTATAAGGCGCACCTAAAAGCCCTTAATTCTCAAAAAGCATCAGTGCGCCTCACAATCCAGTGCTTCTGATATGAAAAGAGTGTTGGAAATAGGCCACTGGTTGAAGGTGTGCCCTATAGTACGGAAAATAGTTTTGGGGACTGGGACAGACGAGAACTGACCTGGTTGAGACTCTGAACGGTTCCTCTGATGTCGTGCAGAACCCTCCTGAGCTGCGTCTCCGTGCTGGACAGACCCAGAGCCGTGTTACCACCCAGGTGGAGGCTGTGACTCAGGTCAAAGGTCGCATCGAGGCCTGGGAGGAAGCCAGGAGGAGGAGGAGCGTGCCCCAGGTCGAGGGCGTGATCTGGCGCCACAGGTGGATACGGGGTGACGGGGTGGGGGTAAGCCAGGTTCGGGTTGGCGTTGTAGCCGTGGTAGTCGAGGTAAGCTGGACCTTGTGAGCGGTGAGGGGGGGCGAGGTGAGGGAATGGATGAGCATACAGGGGATTGAAGCTCTGGTGCTGGATCGGGGGTCCCGGCCGTAGGTTTCCCAGACCGACGTGAGGAGGAGGAGGAGCGAACGACGACGGCTGGTGGAAGCTGGTGAGGCTGCCGTGTCGGGACATGGTGGGGGTCACGGGTTGGTGGAGACTGCTGAGACTACAGTGGTGAAACAAGGAGGGATTGTAATAGTGAAGAAGGTTAGGAAGGCTGGCGTACGACTGGAAAGGCGAGGGGTACTGGGGAGGAGAGTACAGCGTGAAGGGGTGGGGGTTGAGACTGGGACTAGGGACGGGGCTCGGGTTTAAGTACGGAACAGCCGGGTTAGGATGACTGAAAACCATCTGCCCTGAACTCAAACTCTGCTGGTTTTGGGGGTCACCGTTGTGCTGGAAATGGCTTGGCTGTGGCCCCCCAGAGGAGAGCTCAGGAACACTCTGGGTGCTCCCAAACTGAGCCCGCCTTCCTGCTGACCAATCAGGAAGAGGACTGGGGCTGGGCAGCGAACACGTTGACTGTCTCAGGTCTCGTGGAAGGGGCTTTGGTGGGACGGGAGCTTCGGCGGACAGCCGGCGCTGGGGGTGCGAGCCGGAGGAGGTAGGTTTGATGGTCAGCGTGGAGACACACGTGTTCGGCGCCGTCTTCACCTCTTCCTCCTTCCTGTCCATTTCTCCAGCATCTTGGGTGTATCTGAAGGAGTACCTGGGCTGGGTGCAGGACACCGGGCCCTGTCCAAACTGGATGCTGACCGAAGACACGACCCTGGTAGGTAAGAGGAACGAGGAAGGCAGGGAGGAGGACCTCTGTAAGGGAATGCCCCGCCCCCGTCCTTTATGCGGGACGGGCGGCGTGTCGTCAGACGGATGCTCAACCCGCTTCACGGCTCGGCTCAGGTGGAACTGTTTGGCTCGTTTTAGAGCTCTGTGAACCGGACAGGACGACTTATCAAACGATTCAAGCTGTTGGTGGGAGCCGTTCTCTGAAGGTGGGGGTTTTGTGTCTGCAGGAGTTTCATTTGGATTCAGAAGGTGTTGTGGATTGTGAGTCAGAGCACACTGACTCTGGGCGTGCTGTGATTCTGGTTGCGGTTCCTGGCTAATCTCTGGTTCAGGTTCAGCATCAGTCCGCTCCACGGCATCAGCCGTCTCCTCCTCCATACTGTTACCAACCGTCTCCCCCTCCTCCATCCCCACTGGTCCCCTAACGAGGAGCTGGTGTACTGTGTACTGGGGTATCAGCTCTGAGCTCTGATCGGGTTCATCTACTTCCTGGCAGCTCCCCGTCTCAGAAACCTCAGCATCAGGCCTCGTCTCCTCCTCCTCCGTCTTATCCGGTAGGTCAAACACTGGTTGGTCGAGTGCAATGGGCGTGGCGATATCTTGTGAAGGGTGTGATGTGACGGTGGTCTCACTGTCGCAGCTGTCAACACTCTCCTGCACCTGGTTACAATTAATAGAACATGAATAACCAGCAGTAAAGCCTAAAAAAAAAAAAAAAAAAAGACTAAAAAAACACATCTGACTCCATATGTTAACATCCCATTGAGATCCCAAATAATGTAATCACACTCTAGAAATGTGAAAACTATTACTCAGTGAGGACCCTACCTGTGGAAGGTGTACGCGCCTCAACGCACAGCGTGTGTTAAATGCCAAATATTTTACGGCGGATCTGAAAGTAAATTCTTGTTGTTGAAACTTCAGCAGAGCGTTCTCTGTTGTGCGTCTCACAACTTTAGGCCGGCAGGTAATCGCTGAGGTATGCAGATATCACAAGCTTTTATTGGCTTTGTCTCGAGGCATGTGTAGGCCTGTGCAGGTGAGCCAATACTAGCTTCTGGGCTAACTGAGTTCACAACAAATTTGGAATCTTGAGGTTTGCTTTTGTTCTTGAAACACGTCTTCATATGTTTGACTTGTTTAGAAGTGTGCTGGTTTTGTAGACTAAAAACTTGGACTAATAAGTTGAAATGGTTTAATCTATCCACATTAGATTATTACAAACGCTAATCAATAACATCATTGAGGGTTTACAACATGCCACAAGACTTACTTCATCCATTTTCTTTTGCAAAGCCAGCCTGCCCTCACCACTAAAATATGTTTATTATGAATCTGGTATATTCCAATTTATTTTTGCTCCACATGGTCCAACTTGAACATCTGAATGCTGATAGGCCAGTTACGCATCATAATTGTTTTCAGTTTGTGCCAATTTTTATTACCTTATATGTACATTTTATTCAGTTTATAAAAGACACACAAAGTACCCGATTTAATCATTTATTTAAATTCAAGTCAAACGAATGCATGTACTACTTACGTCCTGTTCTGACATAAATCTCCTAAAAGATTCACACC
The DNA here is from genome assembly GCA_013358685.1 of Antennarius maculatus. Lineage (NCBI taxonomy): Eukaryota > Metazoa > Chordata > Actinopteri > Lophiiformes > Antennariidae > Antennarius > Antennarius maculatus. Next base: position 692,615 of record CM023618.1, on the reverse strand, counting down.
TGGTTTCAATGATCATTTTATAGGGAGGTGTCAGGGACCGGAGCGTACCACTGTGACAGGGGTGTTTAATTTTTGTTAAAAGGTATATGTTTTTCTCATAAATGCTGGGGTTGCTGGGCTTTTTGTAGAACTTGTAAGTAAAGAAATTAAAGGAGAAGTTTCACCTGCAATCTTCTGGTTTGCTCGTTTCTGTACACCCGCCCCTTATCAAACCAACTCATTTACACTTGCCTACAGCCGCTTATCTTCCTTGGGGGGCAAAGGTTCTGCTAGAGCCTATCACAGTTGGCTACGGGCAAAAGGCGGCGCGCACCCCAGACGAGACGCCAGCTTATCGCAGGGGGCCACACGAAAGGCAAATAAACACACACACACACGCGCACCTACAGACAAATTGGTGTACAAATTCAACAAAGCTGCACATTTTTGGAGCTGGGAGGGGGCTAGAGAACCCAGACAGAACCCACGCAAACACAGGAAGATACAAACTCAGATCAGGAATAGAACCGGGAACCTTTCGACCCACAAACGTATGTTCATTTCTTGGACTAGTTTGTGAATCACAGAATAATTCTGCAACAGTCATACTGTTAATTGGATGAAACCATGAGTTTCATCCAAAAAAAACGTCTGCCACCACCCAGCTGGTGGCAGACGTGGAAGGGTGACTGAACTGCTCACAACGTCATGGCAACAAACCAAACACGCTTGTGAACCGCGGTTTCATCTGAAACATTTTGAGAAGCCGATGATTAAGTCTCATTTAAATGTTTCTATCAAAAGCACCTGTAATTGTATTTAATTATAATGTGCAGCTTTTCCCCATTGAAATGCGCATAGCAGAAAGCTTCAGTAGAATATAAATGAAACACTTCTGCTCTATCGACACAATTTAAAACGGAGGGTTTAACTATGGACTCCTTTATGTGCAAACAAAACAGGTCCCAAGTGTCCCTTGGGTAACTCTGTGTGTTTGATTAAGTAAAGGTAAATTTGACCTGCACCGGACATGTTTCATTAGTTAAACTCTTTTTTCTGTAGAGATGCGAGTACAAGAGATGAAGTAGTGGTGAAAGATTATTTTGAATATTCTAGACTATGCTTTCAGGTCTCATTACACAACATGAAATCAATCTCCAGTTCATGTGTTATTTAATTGAAGGGAAATTCCTCCTTTTGGTGAAATAATAATAATGTGACTGGAATCATATGAATAAGGTTCTAGTTTGAGTTGGTGATTTATAAGATAAAGGAAAAGGCCATTAAACAAAGAGCACAAACCTTGAGGTAGCTGTTGGGGTCTGCAGCAGGATCCTCAGCAAAACCGCTGCTGTCAGACTGCTGGCTGACTGTCCTGAACAGATCTGTGGGAAACCCAAACACTGAACCATCAGGACTGTTGCAATACCTCTGCCACCCAGCTGGTGGCAGAGTAGGATCATTTATACTGAGCTTACAGCACAGACATAGAAGAAGACAGTCCGGTATCACCAGTTAAAATATGAAGAAGGAAATCATTACACAAAGAAACATGTTACGTGTGCAATCTTACGTAAACATAGATTGTAAAGCACGATCAACAAATACTGAAGAGAGTCTAGTTTTTTTAGATGAATAGTATAGACAACCATAGTTTGTCTTGTCTATTTAAGTAGATTAAGACACACATTACAAATCTGAGTGCTTTTAGACCCGTTTAAACAAACTCACAAAAACATGAATGTTAAACTCGAACTATAAACTTTGTGTCGTAGGACACAAACGCTCCTGCTACCTGAATAACTCAATTTGTGCTGATGTGGATGGACCACAAACTCTATCATGGGAGACTAAAAACAGAAAACAGTAGGGCCTCTTGTTATATAAGCAAGTAAGTCAGCAAAAGTAAGTGTAAAACGGGATAAGTAAAAGTAAGAAACAAAGTAAATACAAGTAAATAAAAGCAACTATGTATGTAAGTACAAGTATGTACTGTGTTTGTGTGTATGTTATAGAGCAGACTATGTGACATAATGCTAAACAAAACTATGTCAATGAGGTTTTCAGTGGTGTGTGTCTGCTGGTTGTCGGTCAGTGAAAGACTGTGTACTAAAGATGACACAAATGAAATCTGGAGTAATTCCAGGTAGTTTAACTTTTCTTTAATCATTCAGGAACTCTAAGGGCAGCTAATATGATATTCAATTTAAAGACCGATGGAGGTCTCAGCATTATGGAGCGTGCTTGTAATTTGTTTGTAATTCTGGTAATTCTCCTTCAATTCCATTGCAATTCATCCATGGCAGTTACACACTAAAAACTTTGATCGCTTTATAAATGACAACAAGCAAGCAAAAGTGCAATAAATAGTTCTGCCATTGATCACACAATATTCCATCGCTCTACATGTAATGAAAATGCACAAAGAAATCCAGTTATCAAGAAATCCCCATGTAGCATTTTGAAAATGAGTCAAACAGAGTCTGAAATCAGAGGTGAGGATAAACTCACCGTTGGTTTTGGATGTTCTGTTTGGTACAGCCTCATCTTCATTACTCTGTATCTGACAGATAAACAGCAAATTGGATCAGCCTTCACTCAGTAAAACCCAGAATACACTGCTAACAAACAAGTCAACATTTCAGCACAAAGCAGACACCCCAGGAAGTAATATCATTAGAAAAGAAAAGAAAAATACAATAAAGTGTATTTCACACTGGTTTTAACGTTTGTCCCTTTGCCGTTTTCAGACCATCTATGTAACTTTTTTATTAATGATTAGCCAAATTTTGTTCCACAGGAAGCTCAAGCCATGCAAATCATCCGCTGTCACCGGGTCACCACACAGAGGACCAGAGAGAACCAGAGAGAACACGTACCTCCTCCATATCAAAAGAATCTGCGTTCTCATTGCGAAGCTGAGTCAGCTGGAGCGGAGCCAGGATGGGAGGAACTTTCTCTGAGGCTAAGGTCAGGCTTTTATCCTCCTCCTCCTCTTTGACCATCTCAGTTGGCTCAGACTTGCTCTGATTCGCTGACTGGACGTCAGGTGACTCTGGCTGATGCTCTCCATTGGCGGCTGTTCCGGCGCTGTTCTGTTCAGGACTGATGGGAGGTGAGATGTTATCAGTCACTGAAATCCACTTCCCATTCATTTTCGTGTGGCTGTTTTACCACGGAACTCATTTGGCTGCTAAAAAGAAACTTGTTTCTTCCAAAATGATAAAAAGGATGTTTAATTTGACTTAACAAATGAAAAGCATGTCCCAAACTAAACAGCTTTCCATGGAAAGTTATAAAGACCTCATATATTAGAAATTCATGTGTTCTTTCCCACACTAATCCTGATTATCTAGTGGCGTTTCGGTGAGGGCTTGAGTCTTAGGTTGGAAGCAGAACTAAACAAACAAATACACACAGACACATCCCTATTAAAAAATGAACAAATATTATTTAGTTTAATGTATTATACAATCAGTAAGGCAGAGGGAATTGTTTCTTGCTGAATGAGAACCTGCACCCTCATCCATAGCCTCCCAACTCAGTGGCTAAAACAAAGTGCAGTATTTTCCGAACTATAAGGCACACCTAAAAGCCTTTCATTTCTCAAAAACCGACAGTGCACCTTATAATCCAGTGCGCCTTATATATGGAAACATTTTTTTTACAATAGGTCATTCATTGAAAGTGCGCCTTATGGTGTGGAAAATACTGTAGTTGGATTGTGTAGGAGAGCTGCCCCTCAACAGGAAAGCTACGTGCCAAGTTGATTAATGCGTCACAAAAATCTGGCCGATATAACTTTATTGATTGATTACGTACCATTTCTAACTGCATGTTTCTTCCCTAAAATGTCCATAAACACAAATCACACTGCATGGTTTAGTTCATGTTTGCTACCAGTCGACCAACAGACTTCAACTTTGTTATGCATTGCGTTTGAGAAAAATACCACAGCAGGTTTTCGGATTTCTTTTTCAGGTACAGTGCACCCTTGTGCATTCACGCATCAACACTCACGCATTCTATTGGCTGACGGTATCCGGAAGTGTGCTACGTTCCGTGAGTCTCAGACTTACATGAGACACAGAAGTGCTTTAAACAGTCTATCAGATAGAAGGTGGTTTAATATCAGTATGGGGGGGTTCATAAACGTTTAAATTACCATAAATAATAAGATAAATAATTCATCGTTATATCACAGAATTTGTTAATCGTGCGCAGTTTTATGGCAGGACCGTTTTCAACAGGTTGAATACTTCTAAGTTAAGTTCTACCTTGGCTTTTGTTTATTTCTACATTCACAATTCTCCTGTTGCAAAACTTTTAATATTTCAGCAAAATTCATTAACTTTCATCACTCGTATTTTCAGCGGTACCTGTCGTCTGCCTCTCCATCCCCACTCGTTTCCTCAGTAACCGTTGCCAGGGAACAGCTGTCTTTTTTGCGGGTGTGCTTCTGGTTGGGCGTCTCTGCCTTGTGGTCGGGGTCAGCGTTACAGCTGTCCTGTTCCGGACTGGGGGGCGCGTGACCGTTACTGTTTGTATGCTCAGACGGGCTGTGTCCATTCGGCTGTGTGTGTTGGGTGGGCGTGGTCGATTCAGGCGACTCAGAGGCGGCTGCGAGCAGATTATGCTTGCTGATGGTTTTCTTGAGGAATTTGGCGACATTCAGAGCCGAGTTGCTCCTCTTAGGAGGAGACGGCTCATTTTCCGTTGCTTGTACTGCTTCTCCACCTGAGACTATGGACGGATAAGAACAGAAAGCACTACCATTAAAACGCAGTGTTTATTTGGCAAACTGGTAAAAATGTATTCTGTATAGGGTTAAAAATTGTTTCTACATTTCTACAGATCCAAAAAAATCAGAATAAAATGTATTTGATCATTTCCCTTCTATTTTTTGTGGACAAACTGATGAGGTAAACGTGTCCTCTGTTACCTTGTTCCGTGGGGATGATCCGCTTGAGAGGCTGACCAGACACCTGACTGTAGAGCTGGAAGAACTCATTAGCAACTGTAGTCAAGACCTCGATCTGACGGAAACGGCCTGACAGAGGAAAAAACAAGTGATGCAGGTTTTTTCAGAACCGAAACACAGAAAACAAAATAAATGAACATGTTCTTTCAAGAAAAGAAATGAATGAAGAAGCCGCTCAAATTGTGAGGAGGACTGTTTTAACCTTGATATAAAGGACTATCTGGTCACTCAGGGGGAAGCAGAAATAAGATATGAAAACAATGTAGAGTTTTCAGTTCTTATTAAGGTCATTTGTCAAAGTTGTTGAGAAAAGATGAAAAAAAAAGCATTGAAGTCAACAAATTGCAGTTGTTTTCATAAAAGTAGGAGTGTAGCAGTAAATTCATTCTGCAGGAAAATACTGATCACAAAAATCATGCTGGGACTGGACCGATGTCAGAGTCTCTGACCTGCTTTCCTCTTTGGTTAAATAAAACTACCTGTCAGTCCGCCCTCTGATGACTTACATACATTCTTTCCTTCCACAACTCATCCCTCCACTCCTTCTCCCTCCATCTCTCCATTCCTCACTGTCTAAATACCTGTCAGTGTGTTATGAAACACAGACTTCTGTCTTTTGTCCCTCGCTGTGTTAGTATCACATAACTCACTCTCGTCTCTACATTTTGATATACAGCATAGTAACGCTCTCTCTGTCTCCCCAGACGTGTACCATCCTGGCTGTCCTCAGGGTTCTATTAAAGTAGGTAGGAGGGTAAGGACACGGATCCGACCCTCCGTGGCAAATGCCTCACTCCTTTACTCAGTTTCATGATAACACAGCAGGGGGCTCAACTGTAAGTGACTAAAAAAAAGGTCTAATGCAATAAGGATGCAGCCTGGCAATAGTAAAAATGGAGAAAAGGCTGTTTTACATCCATGGGTTAATAGCAGGCCGGACTAAAAGCTCATACAGCATTAAAAAAACTTACAATGAGGTTCACAGAATAAGTCAGGTTGATGGAGCGTTCCCTGGTTTTAGTTTTTAACACTAACTGAACGTCCATTGCTGTTCTCTACTCTGGCTCTCTGCTGCTGCAGACTGTTTCAATAAAAACCCACTGCAATCCAACAAAACCGTAAACTAGCTGGTGAAAAACAGAACATTTAGTAACTGCAGACCAGATAGTGTTACAGGACTTGTGGTGAGCAAACTACAGCTAGTGGTAGAAAGGATATTAGGACGGTTCCCAGAGGGCCACTCTGTGTCAGCTGGACATGAAGTAGGAAGCTGTTCTGTTGTCTTCAAGCAAAATCCAAGCTACAAGTGAGTCATTCTGTCACGTCTGGGCATCACTAAAGAACATGAACCTCTTATTTCAGCAGTCATGTGTGGCGATAATAATAATGTACAAGTCAGTTTCCTGCTGACTTGGCATTAATACTCATTCTGAGGATCCTAAAACAGGAAGTGAGGAAGAGGAGAATATGATACATACTGCAAGCCCTCTTTTTTTTTTTCTCTCTTCATCCCAAGAGATTCTTTCTGGTGGTGAGAACAGGCCTTACATAACAAACGACTACATGTCCTTGTGTCTGGGATCCAGGGAACCAATGGGGGTGTATGAGAATGTACTGGGTAAAGAAAGAAGGTAACTCTTCCAGGAACCACAAAAAGACCAGAAGCGAGCAGAAGGAGCGATTCACTTCAGAGAGCCGCCCCACCTGAGTCTCTGCAGCTTTACTGAGACCATTAGCAGCTAGTTTTAGACCAAACATTTGCATTATGAGCGGATATATACGACTGTTAGGAGGCTTTACAATGCATCCCCTTTTTTTGGTATTTTAAATTGGGGGGCTCGTCTTGAACATCATGCTCGTCATGCTTTAAGTGGGACTGTTTGATACCCTGACTAAAGCCTAATTTATACTTCCAGGCATCACCAATGAAATGGAAGAGAAAAGGGCTACAAGAAAGGAGGTTGTGATTAAGTACTGAGTAAATACAAAGCAGCAAAAGTGGATCCAACAATGTACAGGTGTTGGTCAGTGAGGCTCTACGGCACTGCGGCCCACGGGCCGGATGCGGCCCGCCTCCACATTTGGCAAGGCCCCCTGAACAGTACCAGAAAAACACCCTGGTTATTATCTAATTCATAAATACTGTTACTTCTTTTGTTAATAGTGTGATTATTTATTTCATTACTCTTTTTCTGTTAAGATCCCAGAAAGGCTCATTAATATCACAGTCCTGTTTCTGTTGCAAACTGACACCGGGCCCCCATCAGAGAAGGGAGAAGTTTTGTGGCCCCTGCTATAGGGTACAAGGACAAATGGGAGTCTTTCATTTTTCCCTTACTTGAATTATAGCTACACCGTTTTCAGGACTCCTGGTGATACTGTTCACTCCATCCTTCACATCCTTATCTGTAAGCTCTCTGAAAATGTACCCAAGCGGCTATAAAATGAACGCACTGCATGTAAAGAAGGCTCTGTCTCTCATCAGTGAGCATGAATGGCCTTTATAACCTCTGCCTTCAAGAGTGGTTTAATCCTGTGTTGGAATCATTTACATGTTTTGAAAACTCTGACACAGACTGTAACATATAGATCAGTTACAAATGAGCTCTCAATGTGCTCCATAGAAAACTGACCCATAAATGTGACAATGCTATTGTCATGTTTATGTACATCTATTGTTTTCTTCACTGTGGTGAGTTGGACTTTGTTCTGGCTCATATGAAAGCTGTCAGTTGAGCCCGTTGGATAGAGGGACACTCATCAGACCCCTGATAGGCAGTGAGAGCTGATGTTTTTATGAGGTATTCCTGAAATGTTTTTTTATTGCATTTATTCCATTATACCAGGTAATTCCCCATGAGAGCACGGGTAGGTTCCCTTATTAATTTCACATTAATCTAAAGAAGGTAAAACTGAAGACAATGCAACATGCATGCGTACGAGTTAAGAGAGTGATTCCTCTTGTCACACAGAGGATCTTTGTCAACTCTTTTTTACAGCCTCAAGACGGTTAAACTGTCATGAAGAAGAGAATCAGCTGTGTGTGTGTGTGTGTGTGTGTGTGTGTTTAATTAGGCAGCCAGTACCTTCATACAAACACAAATTTGAAAAAAAAAAGAGGCTAGGATGTTGGAGAAGCAGGCCTGTGTGTGTGTGTGTGTGTGTGTGTGTGTGTGTGTGTCGGAGACGGGGGGACAAACAGGTCTTTGTCTGTGCTGGCGGTGCTGTCCAGGCAGTTGGCAGAACAGTTAAATGGGCTGAAGGAGCCCACAAAACACCTCGATAATACCAGGAACAGGACACACACACACACACACACACACACACACACACACACACACACACACACACACTATGAGTCCATCCACAATGTCAGGACTCGATGTGTTCACCCTGTCGTTGCTAAATAAATAACACAATCCAGCTACAGAGGATTTACCTAAAGAGAATCCCAAACAGAAGGATGGAAGTACGTACTAGTTAGGGCGTAGTTGGGGTTCTCCAGCTCCATGCGCTGCAGCTGAGCTCCCAGGTAGACCTGTAGGTAAACCACAGGATGTGACACAATTAGCAAACTGTCAGCGGTTAATGAGACCAGGCTTTTAATAGACTCCAGGTGTCGTAACACACTCGTGTGTTCCCACAGGGAAAGGCGTCACCGTCCCTTTGGTCTAGATTGAAAACAACAACTGAACCACTTGCCATAACTTTATGAAGATATGATAATTTATGCAAATTAGCTGAAACAATTCAAGTGAACAGGACATGTGTGTGTGTAGGAGAAATATTGACCTTCTAGTTCCAAACGGTTTGCTTTGTTTGCTTAAACATTTCAATTTTTCTTGCTGTTGAATGTAATTATTAATATTTGACATCGGTGTACTATTACCACATGATACTAATCACATAGGACCATGTACTTATTGATGCTAATACCCAGAGAACCTCAAACTTATATTTCAGAATAGTTTAACTACAATATAGTCAATAATTTTACACCAAATTAAGGGTTTCTACCATGTAAAATGCTGAAAGGCTTTGCGTATAAAATGGATATTGGGACTCTTTGCTGTACATGAACAACCAAATGCAACGATCCAACACCAATTTACAGTGAAAGATATGTACAGTAGTACCTTCACATACAAGTTTAATGCATTTCCTGACTGCGCTCATAAGAAACAAGTCGTAACTCAAATTTTCAAATAACAAATAGCTTGAATCCATTCCAGCCTTGTAAAAGAGCCCCAAACCTCCTAAATTACATACATAAAACAACATTTTATATAATTCATTATATATACACATTACATACAAATAACTCATATGTGGAGGTACTACTGTAATTATATACTTGTCAAAAAGGGGAGTTACGTGGAAATAAAAGCCTATACTCTTTATCCACTTCATATAAAGGCCAGGTACCTTCTAATTGGTTACTTTTTGAGGAAGGACAGTATGCTTGTAACTGAAAAAATACGCCACTTAGTTGGTTTCCATTGGTCATCAATACCTTGATATCGATGCCTCGGGCTGAAGAAGCGTTGTTGATGAACCTGGAGGGAACTCTGCTGGCTAGGTCAGGTTCTTCTCGGCCAAATCCCAGATTGAAGAGGATTTCCTCGGGGTCTTCCTCGTACAGGTCCAGCAGCTCTGACACACTGTGGGCACAGAGACACAAGAGTCAGCATTTAACAGCAGCAGTGCAGTCTGGGAGCTCAGCTGGTTCTAGTCTGTCTAACTGCAACTCAAATAGGATCTCCTCATGGCAGGTCCAACACCTCTGAAATCTAATGGGCAACTTATAAAGGGGACGGCGCCTTGCTCAAGGGTGCCTCGGCAGTGCTGGGGAGGTGAACACCTCCCACTGCCACACTCAAAAATAATTTTCCCGACACGGGTCTTGAGCAGCTGACCCTCTGGTCCCCAGTTCAAGATTTATCGGACGGAGGCCCCCCCGTCCACATGGAGCCGATCTTTTTGAAAACGCAACTTTTTTTCCCTGCACAGAAAAAAATTTGCGTCCACACAACAGCTTTTTCAAAAAAAATCTCTGCCCACACGTAATAAGTGTGTTGGTCAACACATTTATTAGCAGAACAACTCCGAGAACGACGGGAGAGAGGACTAGACGTGTGGAAATTGGGCTTCTTAGTTAAAGACAAACTTACAGGTGTAGAAGAGACGGAATTCTTACTGACTGACAGGTGATTAAATACTTAAGTCATGCAATAAAATGCAAAGTAATTATTTAAAAATCATTCAATGTGATTTCTATCTCGATTTGTTTTAGAGTCCATCTCACAGTTGAAGTGTACCTCTGATAAAAATTACAGAATTTTACATGCTTGTAAGTGGGAAAACCTGCAAAATCAGCAGAGTATCAAATACTTGTTCTTCCCACTGCATTTATTTAGAGTTCCACTATCCATGTTAGCATTCCATAACTTGTCTTGACTTATAAATATTATAATGCAATATATATTTGCAGTGGTGGGCAGTCAGGGCCAGCTAGGCCTTCTCACCTGGTCTAACATAACCAGAAATCATGGTAATATTAATGATAAAAGGTAGTTGTATTTTAAGACATTTTCCTTAAATATATACATACATATATATCTAAGGAATATATATATATATATATATATATATATATATATATATATATATATACATATATATATATATATATACACACACACACACACACACATATATATACATTTATATACAAACACATTTAAATACACACACACACACATATACAGTATGTGTGTGTGTGTGTGTGTGTGTGTGTGTGTGTGTGTGTGTGTGAAACAGTCAACTGACCTGGACACGGTGCTGCTCTTTCCTGACCCCGTAGAGTTCATGCTTCTTCCCTTTTCTTTAAACTGACTCCTTTTCTGATCCACCGCAAGTCCAAAACTACAAACACACATCAACAGTAAAAAAAAAACTGTGAAAACACTGACAAAAGTTAGAGAGAGGAAATAAAGTGTGGAAGAAAGTGTCAGTGACTTTAATCAATCAAGAGAATTGAAGTGAACTCACCAGGATTGAGTGTTATTGTTACTGGAATGAAGATGGTTAGCTGCAGAGAAAAACAAGGAAAGACTTCTCAGACAAATCAAGACTTTATTAGTCAGTTTGGAGGAATGGTGCATGTACTGTAAGTCATAAAGGAAGTCAAAAATTTCCCTAACAAGCTAATATCCTCTTCTGTTCAATTGGTTTAGCAGCATAGCAGACCATGCTACACCTGCCAGGCTTTGGATTTCTCTACAGGAAGCATTTTGTGAGTCTGCTGCCTTTCCTGGGTTGTAAATTACAATGAAGGAGTTTGATAATCATTGTGTCAGGGAACGGAAAGTGATCACGAACTGGAGGTGTGACTGCTTTTTGGGTTCATGATGACATGTTCGGGCCTGACACCCTTTCACTGTCAGTCTTAAGATCCGTCATTCTTCTCCATTTCATTTCAGCTATATTCTTTCATTGAACCAAGTTTTTATTTTGTGATGAAAAACTGGATTAGAGGAGCAAAAAACGAGGACAAGTCACCTCCAAAAACTGTCACTGACTCACTGCCATCTTTTACAACCCAAATCTTTTAATCAACTAATTCACTTCCCCAAAAACTCATGCATTTACGCCTTAATCCTCTACCACCCTGTTCTAGTGATGAACATCGCTGAAGGCCATCAGAGTCTGTCTTCATAACATCTTCTAAGTATTCTGTGGGCATTACTCAGTCAACATGATTAAAGCACTCAATCTCCAGGCTTAACGTGAGAGATGTCAGCTGATGACAAGCAGTAGACGGGGGCCACTTCGTTAAATGGGTTGTTCGGCTTTTCAAGAAATGCTTAAGTGAAATGGAGAACAGTCGTCACAATTCAAAGGTAATGGTGTGTGACGGTAATATATCAAACAAGGCAGCAGGAGCATAAAGAAACTCAAGACTAGGTACTGAGACGCAGGTTTGGTCCTGGCAGCACGAAAACAGGCTCACAAGCTCAAGTAAGACACTAATTACAATTACAACAAGACAAGCCCTGAAAGCACGTGTTTCCTATATTTCAGCCATTGGATAATTGTGATAATTACTCACACAAGTGATGCAAATGATGTCAACTGATCCTGCATAACTTTCATATATTTAAAGGGAGAATGTATGTTTAGAATGAACACGCCATAAAATATTTCAGTTCATTGTTTTGGTGTTATGATCCACAATCTACTTTTTATTTTAGGCTTTATCCTGATGAATGTTGAAGCTGTAACAGGTTCTGAATGTTTTTTATCGGTACTTTTTTCATTAGTTGTCCACCAATATTTTCAAAATTTTTAAAGAAATCTAATGTGCAAGTAGTTGAGAGGCTTCATGAAAACTGGCAGAGGACTGAGCCAAAGATTTTAGGGTACATTGGAAAAAAAGAAGTTGTCAGAGTCCATTTCAATTTTAATGACTTAGACAGATTGTAATCCTTCAACATTTACAAACTGAACTGGGATTATGCAGCACTTTGTCAAATTGGAAAAGATTGTCCTCATTGATAGGGGGTCGGCTGCCATGTCTATATTTATATGGCAAAGTTAACGTAGTACAGTCGTACCTTGAGATACAAGCTGCTCAAAATATGAGTTATTTGAAATAGAAGCTGTCGTTCTGTTCATATTTTTGTTCGACGCACAAGCATGAAAGGAAAGGACTTGTTGATCAGTTATTAACTTCAACCAATAGTGAAATGTTTAGACAGTCTCATTTCAACAAAGCAGCAGCTGTCGTGGTCTTCCTGATTGTGTACTAAGCTTAATGAACTATTGTGTAACTGCATCGGTGACTGCTGAGGTCTTTGATCAAACCTACAAAAACAGAATCCACTCATTAACGTTACTTCAGGTCCAGATTCCAGAGCCTGACCCCCTGCCACACGCAGACACACACAACATTCCCACGTGTCAGTGCTCCGTGATTCAAAGTGAAGTCATTACAGCCCATTGTTAACAACAATGCAAACAGCCTCTTGCCATTACGGTTGTATTCACAGCCGATCAGAGGTATGGTGAAACACACCACCGTGGTCAGCCGAGCATGCGGGCAGTGTTTCCACACGTATGAGCAAACAGCTCTGTGGGACGAAGGATTGCTGCACCGTAGTTCTGTTGACCCCACTGACACGGTTGTTTGGCAGGCATCTCACCTGTGTGCATTTCCACACAGTTTGAGGATTTCTTTTCACAGGATTAAACAATTACAGTATTTTCCACACTATAAGGCGCACTGGATTATAAAACGCACTGGATTATAAAGCGCACTGGATTATAAGGCGCACTGTCGGTTTTTGAGAAAATTAAAGGCTTTTGCGTGCGCCTTATAATGTGGAAAATGCTATAACTGGTTTTCTAACAAAGACCCGATTTAAAGTCTAGCACGTAGGAGTTAATACAAGATTTTTTAAATTACTAAAAATTAAAAAGGTGTGTGTGTTTATTACAGGGCCTATACACACTATATATGTATGTGATTAACTGTGTGCTAGAATGTGCTACTAATTTCCCTTCGGGATTACTAAAGTATATAAAATAAAAAAATAAGTGACGTTCACATTCTTTTAAGATCATCAAATTAAAAAGTAAATGACCCGATGAACACCTGGAACTATACAGTAATCACAAAACTTCCTAGTACAGAGAAATCCTCTGAGCACCCAGTCATGAAATTTACTAAAAGGTCTTAGAGTTCTGACATTTTCATAGAATTTTACCTCAAAATTGTGATTGTGTCCCAGAGATCCTGGTGAAGATGAGAGTAACTGACAGCATGTAACAGAGATCCTCAACATTCTGAACTAGATGAGACAATTACAGCAACTCTCCCTCCAAACAACCAATGGATTCAACCACTGTTCAGGAAAGTTTCCTGAATCACTTCTGAGCAAGGATGCCTTTCCTTGAGTTCAAAACTCCCATAAAGTATGTGTATGAATACGTACCCTGGTCGTATTTCAGTAATAAAATGTTAAACTCCTCACGAGGCAGTGTCAGCTATAGATGTGACAAAGATTTATGGGGCAAACAATCTTATCTCATCAGAGAAAAATATAGTGCTGTGCATGTTGGGCATCATGTCTGAAAGCCTACAAATGTTTGGCTCTTATGATGCACAATCATTGCAAGACAATGAAAACCTGTCCTACCTTCACCATTTGAGCACAAGCAGCAGTTATGTTAAGACTAAGTCACAGCCTGGGGCAAGTTTTCAAACAACATTATTGTGATGCAAGGGTTCTACCAGGGTGGCGATTACCTTAATATAAGGTACTGCAATGTTACTGCAAACACAGATCTCATCTGTAACGCGTCACTGCCTCACTGCTCAGTGTTTGGAGAATGCTTCTCCTACCTGTTTGTCTTTCTGCCATTTCAATCTCTGCTTAAAAAACTCTTCAGTCCCTTAAAAGCCCTCTCTCCTACTCCTAACAGTTTTTTCTCATGAAGAGTGATCTTAAGGACTAAGTGGCTTTGTGAAGACATTTTATCTTTACTGGGATCTCATCTTGACTTCAAAGGGCGTTTTAGAAAGCGTCATAATTCTAAGAATTTCATCACTGTGACCGGCTCTTTCAACAAGGACTATGGCCCAGCTCCTACCTTAAAATGTACCTTCACTGTTGTAGACAAAGCTCACTGTCGACATACTTTTAATCAGTTTTCACACGTTTTCTGATTTCTGGTGAACGTGTGTATCTGTATGCAGGTAGTGAACATGTGAACATTTATATCACCAACAGAAATGTAGAGGACATCAGGATAGTATAGATAACATGTGTCTAACTCAAGGCCCGGGGGCCAAATGTGGCCCACCACATCATTTTATGAGGCCCACGAGAGCATAAAAGGTCAGAGTGTCTAAAAATAAATAGGTCAAAAGTGTATTTTGAGCAAAAACTACATTTCCCACAATGCAGTCACTGCCCCATTTTAACTTTGACAAAAACATTTTGAAAAAAGGTCATGTCCTAACTTGTGTTTGATGTCATTTTTCTTTATTCATTGATAGTTTGATCCTTGATTGATGGAGTTCTGTGGGTTTAATAACCTGACAAATTAAAAAGATTTATGTTAGAACAGAGAAACAAACATTTTTCTATGTAACTGTAATGTTTGTAACTTAATTAAGTAATAAATTCAGCATTATTTAACATTAAGGAGTAGTTACATTTATTTAACATTTATGTTACATTACATTGAGTTACATTTAGTTACATTTATTAGTTACATCTGGCCCCTTGAGGACAGCCGTTATGCTGATGTGGCCCTTAGTGAAAATGACTTTGACACCCCTGTTATAGATAATATAAACTGAGGCATAATTTCTATTAAAGTTAGCCATTAATGATTCCAATAACAAAATAATTATTAGTTTTCAGGGCTCGAAATTGTGACCATTTTGGTCGCATATGCACCCAAATTTTTATCAGTGCGACTATTAAATATATTTGGGAGCACCGGTGCGACTAGGGGAAAAAATCTGGTGCACCTTTTTTTTCCTCTTTTCTCTCGCTCTTTCTCTCTCTCCATAGAGCAGAGGTCACCAAATGGCGGACCACGGTCCGGATCAGGACCGCGTGATGGTTCTGTCCGGACCCATGACCACTCCATGATAAATTCACCAGAGTAGATTTTCTTGGCGCCTTTTTACTTGCAGTTCGCGGCTACAGCCGGCGGGCGCTGCTCCACCAGTTAGTACGGTAATAGCTCCACCCAGTTCAGCCAATCAGATCGTTTGTCTACCCAGCGCTTTCAGTGCACCAGGAAGTGAGGCAGTTCACTGCCGCTGTGAGTTTACCGCTACAGGAGCACAGAAGAAGGGAGACATCATAGCTCCAAACGAAGGGAGGTGAACGAGGAAAACCGCTGGTTAACAATGAGTGGACGGAATTTATGTTTATTCCTCCGTCAGGCAGTTCAAAACCATTTTACCTCATATGGTCTGAACACATAGCATGAATTGAAAGTGGTAACATGAAGCACCACTACAAAACAAAACACAGATCTTTTGCGCAGAATTATCCCCTGAAGTCCGAGCTGAGGGCCAAATGACCGAGAAAAATGCAAACGAATGTTCACTAAAGGCATGGTGGAGTTTGAAAACATCTTTTAGTGATGTTTTAAAATAGAAAACAATCCAATAATAACCAAAATGGTTCAGTCCAGGTACCGGGCTGGCCTGACAGCGTGCCACAATGCGCTATTTAAGCCACACCCAGGTAGTGCCTCGGTTTGGCCCCTGACCCGGAGGCGGACCAACGCAGCATCCTCAGGTGAGCGTCTCTCATACAGTCAGTCTGAGCGGGACCGCGGTCCTGCCAGGAGACAATGAGAGCACAGCTGCGGCTGCTCTCCTGGGTGAGGGAGAGAGGCGCGGAACGGAGATGGACGGAGCGTCTCTATCGCTCCGTCACTGCCTTGCTTTTGGGTAGGTGCTCCTAAAGTCTTTGCTGGTGCTACTAACTTCTAAACTTGGGAGCACCAGTGCTACCAAGAAAAAAAAGTTAATTTTGAGCCCTGGTTCTTGACTAATATGTTACATAAAGTCTAACATCCATCTTTTTAATTGACCCTGTGTGAGAAGGAGATTTTACGAAAATGTCAACATGTTCCTTTCACTGCTGGCAACATGTTGAATGAATAATTAGCAGAACATGATGAGGAAACTGTTAACAATGAGCAGTAACCTGTAATCGTGTTTGTATTGTGATTTTTTTTCCTGTGTACTCACCCTCTGCTCCCAGTGAAAGGTCATCTTCAAAGCTGCAGCCGTTCCTCGGAGCTCCTGTTCTTACACACACCAGGGCACGCACACACGCGCACACACACACACACACACACACACACACAGTTACAAAAGGTAAATTCAATTATAATATTTCGTTATGATAATTATATGTATCAATAAATAAAAATAACTGCTCGCATTGCGTAAAAACAACACAAAGAATAAATGCTGCTCACCCCTGTTGGGAGAAGCACTCTGATCATCCAGAGAAGCTCCGAGGGGAGTTCTGGGCAGGAGACACAGAGTCACACACAAACATCAATTTTTCCATATATACTGTACATTAATAACAATTTCATCAGAAACTATTTTATCCAAAATGATTCAGTGATGGTGAATTTAACCCTCACCTGTGTCCACTTCTACAACAGGACAGCTTACAATAGTTTGATAGGCATTAATAAACCAGCTACTATTATCAGTGACATAACCGTAGAAACAAACATGAAACACTCAAAGCCCACAGCCATGGGCGTATTTGATGGAAAAAACACAAACACAAATAAAAAAAATAATTTGACTTGTCCCTGTTGGAATTTCTCGCATATCTGAGTAAAACTTCCAGAATTAAAATTATTTAAAAAATATTTAGAACAATTAAGATATATAGACATGCATTTTAAAAAAAGCATGAGAAATGTTTACAGAAAGTTATGTAGAAAAATACTGAGCAGTTTTTGAGTTATGTCCCAGAGACCCTATTCTGGGTCAAGTCTCACCCACAGAATGAGTTCAAATCCAACCTGTAATCATGGAAGTGGGAAAAAAAACAAAATTGGGTCTGTAATGCAAAAGGCACCACTAAAGTCTTTGGAAGTTGTTTGTAGAAAGTCTTGTGAAAAATAATCCAATACAG
Organism: Antennarius maculatus; assembly: GCA_013358685.1. Lineage (NCBI taxonomy): Eukaryota > Metazoa > Chordata > Actinopteri > Lophiiformes > Antennariidae > Antennarius > Antennarius maculatus. Next base: position 674,957 of record CM023618.1, on the reverse strand, counting down.
TTTTTAAGTTATGCTCCACAATACAACAGGATGGAGGGATGCATCCGTCACTTCAAACTATCCAAAGCAAGGCTCAATCCTAATTTTGTAGTTGTTATTGCTGCACGCTAAGAACTAACGTTGCTACACTAACACAATCTGTCAGACTGGGGCAAACTGCCTCTTATTTTATCTTATTTGGCTAAGGATGCCTCTCATTCTGTCTTACGTTAGCTATGCTAACTGCCTGTCAGTCAAAGGTTAACCAATCATCAACACTATCTGCGTGTTCTGTGAAAGCAAACTATATTAGCAACAACGTATGTCAGCCAAAGGTTAAATAATGCAGGAAAACTACACCTCAGGTGAATGCTAACTACTAACAATGCAAAGTATATTCCCCGTTAAAGGCTAACCATCTCAGGATAACTCCTACTCAGTTGTGTCCCAAGTGTTCTACGAACCAGACGAGTTGTCCCACAATAACTAGGTGACAGATCGGGCTAGCTGAAGGAAGAGGTAAGCTAGCTGCTGCTGTTTGTTTGAAGGCGCTGGAAACACTGAGCCGTTACACAACCTGCAGCTCTTATCAATGGGACAAACTTCACGGCACCATTCAACAAACACACACACAGATGGTTGTATAACGCCGTGCAGGCGCAGCGTCTGCCGTCCCGCCCACTTCCAACCTGCAGCCGTGTTCCGGCTGTTGCCATAGTAACCTGTTACTTTGGATTCCTCTTGTCGTGCAACCACAGCGATGCAGTTTTGCAGAGGACATGCCAGTGCACCGTACATTGAGAGATTGGTGAGTGACGACAGCTAATATGGTCTGTACGATAACAATGTTGACTCAGGAGGCGGAGACTCTCCTTTGTTGACTCTCCTTTCTTTTTTCTGGCTTTCCTTCCGTCTTCTGTCTGCTTCTCCCTACGTCTGTCTTTGCTCAGATGACTCTATGCTCCCTATTTCTGGGCGTTGGTCGGGTCTCTCTCTGTGTGCTCTTCTGTAAGCTGTATTTCTAGGACTCGGTTCGACGTCAGCAGCTAAACAAACATTTAGACATCACCACTCTACAGTAATACGCATCAGAAAACCGTAAGCAAGAAAACGAGTTCGCCAGTGAGTCATTAAACCAGTCAGGCGGGACTTGAAAGACTATTAGAGTCTGTTTACTGTACATTCCCGATAATAACTTTATAATCATACATCATTTTGTTAATCATATTAATTCTAGGTTCTGCTGCACTTCATTGGGAACAAGGTCAGTTCAAAGCCACTTCAAAAATAATCTACCAGACATACAGCCAGACCCTGCAAGCTGGGACCAAACTGGTGGCCACTGGGCAAGGACTGACGCCTCCATACATGGGACACTAAACACCATCTGCACTCTGAGAGCTTTATCTTCAGGAACCAGTAAAAGCAGACAATCTATAGAGTCTGATCTGCACACATGTAACAGCTGCTAAACCAACTAAAACAGACCACAAAAAACATTGACATGGCTCTTATATAATGTGTGAGTTTGATACTGTACCCGCATTCAATAAGCCAGCTGGTTATCTTGTTAGGAACTCGCCCTGATGAGACAGAGACAAATGGAAATGTTAAAAGCAATAAGTGAGATGATGTGTTCAACAGTACCTGTAATTAAAAAATGCAATAAAAGTGTCACAGTGGTGCTTTTATAGGATCACGCTATCTCAGTCTACCACTGGGTACATTTAAACAAGTCACATGTGATATCGCTTCAGACCATTGTTACCTACTTACAGCTAAAGATTATTTTCAGTATCACTCATTTTCCTTTTTCTTTTTTTTACATCCGAAACCAAAGGTTCTACACTTGATCAAAGTCTAAATGCAACACTCTTCTTTTAGCTCCGATTTTTCAAGATTCTGTAAAAGTATATAGGATTATTCGCTTCAAATGTTCCACATATATTTAATTCATTCCATGTTGATAAGCTGTAAATAAAAGGCCACTCTACATGAGCAGGTTAATCACACAACAAAATGCCACACACGCTGCCAAAGGAAAGCATTCCAACACTCCTCGGCACAAAGCGACGCCCTTGATGCATGTGACCGACATGAGTCACCAGGGAGCTGATTGGACAGCATCATTACTGCACAGGTGCTTGTTGTTCCACTCTACAATGAGCACACTGAACAACATTAAGGTACTGTCATAATGATCTCACAATACTAGGACAGATACAGCACACGGGTTGTCCTCAAGATACCAACATCAGACTGAGGAACATTTGTAGATACAAACAACCGTGAGTACTGTAGTACCCCTTTCTGCCACAGCCCCCGCCGAGCAGCACCGCTGTGTTCGCGCATTTCCAGTAATCATCTCCGCCATTGTGTTCTTGTATGTGTCTCTGTAAGCATCTCAGCGCGTCGTTTGTCATTGGCTCTTTTACCCTGCTCAAAGAAATTTCACAAAGATGGTTTTTCTTGTTTGTTTTGCTGGATTGGGAGTTTCAATTTAGCAGCAACGTATCCTGTTTTACTCGAGATTGGCCAGAGAATTGGGGCAGCAGGAGCGGTATAGCAGTCGCAAGTGGTTGTTTGTCTCTTATGTTGTGAATGATGAGCTGGCGTGTAATCTGGGGTGTACCCCGCCTCTAACCCATAGCCGATTGGGATAGGCACCAGCAGACTCATGACCTGCAAGTCTGATAAGTGGCTGAAGACAAGATGATTGCGATCGACAGATGGACAGACGGATGGACGGACAGGCTACTTATTTTCCATTTAGTCCTAGTTAACCAAAGACTCTTTTGTTTGCTGTAACTTCTTCCATTGAGGTGAAGGGTGGTCGTGTTCAGTAATTGTAGACTGTTGAGTCCTCCTCTCCTTGTGATGACTCTGATGTGTTTTATATGAAAATAAATAACCAAAAACCTGGTGTATGTGTGTAGTCTCTATCAGCACTAACCCAATGGTAAAGGAAAAGCCACAGAAAACAAATGTGTCAAATGTAAACTGCAATTTCAAGCACATCAGAGGGGGAGTTTTGAAGCCACAGCAAGATTAATATGTCCATCCATCCACTGTCTTATTTTGCTTGATCCACTGTCGCGGGTGGCTGGAGTCTATCCCAGCTGGCTTAGAGCGTGAAGCGGGGGAAACTCCGGGTGTGACGCCAGTGCCCCGCGGAGCCACAAAGACACAGACCAACCCACAGGCACACACTCACATGTTTTTTGGAGTTGGGAGGAAGCCGGAGAACCCACACAGACACAAGGAGAACATGCAAACTCCACACAGAGCGGAACTTGAACCGGGAACCACCTTGCTGTGCGGCGACAGCGCTACCCAATGCGACACCGTGTCACAGATTAATATGCGAGTTTTTAAAAACTGACCCAGTCTGACATAGTCTGAAAACATTTGTTCCAAACTGCCAAGAATAAGAGATGGAGGTCTGTGAAAGCAAACTGTGTGATGACATGATGTTTTCCTGAAAGCTACCTCAAGTACGATAAAACCCTTTGAATATTTTCTTCTTACTTAGCCAGTAACCTTAAATTTGGCACTCAGGTGTGACTTAGCTTATAAGGCAGGAATAGATTTTTTTTCAGCAAACATAAGGTAAATGTGAAATAGTTATCTTTTCAAAAAGGCATATTCCCATTTGCAATAGTGTACCGTATTGGTAAGTTTTAAGCTAACCTGGTTCTTGTGAGGGTTTCTGAGCCTCCTCATCCTTACGGTCCTCTAGGGGCACCTGGGAAGCACAGCTATCCGGTTCCGATTCCTGCCAGATGGAGTCTTTGCTTTGGGCCCAGGCTCGGCGCCGCAGATAGGCTAAGCTGCAGTCCGAGCGCACTCCAGGATCTGAGAATCAACCAGGCGAGTAATGAGATGGGCTGACGTTTGAAGTCATCTGTCAGGTTTATCAGGTGTTCAGCCTAACAAACAGAAACTACAACCACGTATAAATACACACCGTGGGTGAGTCAGCAGGTCAGTCGGTGCCCTACATGTCTAAGTCACAGGACCGTTCTTTTGATTAGGGGCAAAAAAGACGTCTGAAGACCCAGCAAGAATGTACTATCACACTGACAACATACAGAGAAGGGATTGAAAAGTGAAACTCTTATATTATGGATCAATGTGTGAAAACCTGCTCTGTATTATATAATTAGTTACACAGTAGTACTTTGGCTAAAGTCTTTTCGAGTTACTTCCATCTTGATCATACAGTACATCCTTTTTAAAAAACACAGCAAAAGAAAACAGAAATCAAATTTACATCATTTTGCTCCACTTTGTCTGTCCACCACCAATGGAATCATGAGTAGAAAACCGTTAAAAGCAAAGAAAATCATTTTACTATATAATAAGAATAAAAACATACAGTAATTCCTCGCTCATCAACACGCGCAGCTTTACCTCATTGCAGATTTTTATTAGGTGGTCACATGATACCGCGCATTCTATTGGCTGACGGCATCCGGAAGTGCGCTGCGTTCTGTGAGTCTCAGAACACAACGCACTTCCATGAGACACAAAAGTGCTTTAAACACTCTGAGTATGGGAAAAGGTAATACAGATAGAAGCTGGTTTAATATCAGTATGGGGGGGTTCATAAATGTTTAAATTACCAAAAATAATAAAATAAATAGTTTGTTGCTCTATTGTGGAATTTTGTTTTTTCGGGTGGTTCCTGGAATGCATTAACTGGTGGCAACAAGGGATCACTGCATTTCATATTATTAGCTTGTAGCAACCCCTGTGAGACCCACAATGCAGAAGAAGAGGCTGAAGACGAGACGGCTATCTAAACAGAGGAACAAAACTGGGCCCTCCAGTCCCAACCGAGATCCAACTGAAAACCTGTGGGGTTGGTTGAGTGCAAACATCCCCCCCAGACTCAACAGTAACTCTGACTGCTAATACATTTGGATGAAGAGGTGAAAAACATTGCTAGAACCCTCAGGGCAGCCAGCATGATGGTCCATGTGTCACACTGAAATTTAAATTCAGGTTAATTTAATAAAAGAAACTTTTGAGGGAAGTGAGTGCCCTCTAGTTATTTACTCCAGTGTTTTATCCATTATGTTTTTGCAGTCAGTTTTGATTGCTCAGTAAGACGACCCACCGGCAGCAGAGCTGGTTTCCATCCCCAGAGTTACATTCTCCATGGTAATGTGTTTGACTGTTGGTCAGAGTGACAACCAGGGACGTCAACTCTACAGCAACATCAGCAACAGGCGACAAACCTTCAAAAGAGAAAGAGATGAACAGCACTCTAAATAAATAGTGCATTTTGTTGTGGATGGATGCTACAGAATTGAGTTGTTTGATGATGAGAAGACAGGTTCAGGTGTTACCATTATAATGAGTAAACAATGCAGTCACAGATTGCAACATCCCACGACACCCATGAATTCTCAATTTTACCTTGACCTACACATTTTTGTGCCTCTGGCTTCCTGAAAATGTTGCTTTTTGTTTTGTGATTATATCTCATCAGTGAAAGTGAAAATTTGACCTTCACCTAGTTTTTCAAGGTCAAGGTTGTGACCTAATTTTCATCCCCTTGCCTCCCTGAATATAAGGCCTTTTGTTTCCATCTTATCTGGTTCCTGAGATTTGTGCAAAAAAAAAATGTGCAAAAGTTGAAATTTGACCTTGATCTCAAGGTCAACATCTCATTTTTATCCGCTTTTCTGCCCAAGTAATGTGCTTTTTCTTTCATCTTTCTATCTGCAACACGGTTGTGAAGATATTTGGTGGACGGACGGACGAACACAAGAACACTGACATTACATCACCGCTTTGAAGCGGACTGTAATAATAGTTACAGGTAGTCCTCAAAGTACGGACATCTGACTTGTGAACACTCGTAGTTAAGAACAACCGTGCACCGCCACCTCCGACTACTGTGGTTCTTCTTTTCTGCCACAACCCCCACTGAGCAGCGTAACATTAACACCATAGATTCAGATTTCACACGTCATGTCAACATAACTCAGCAAATATCAGAATAACAGTCTGATGTTGGGCTTCATGTGGTCTTTTCAGTGTTCCTTTTGGCACGTTATCTGCAGGGTTTTGTCCTTTTCTCCACATCTCTGTGAACTTGTGAACATGAAATGAACCCACAATGTATTTCTCTTCATGGAGACGTTCACCAACATGGAGACTGAAAACAATTCAGGTCAGGTTGAAAGTTAGAGCGGCAATGTAGACGATAGACTACCTGTAAGAAAACTCTGTCACTACCTGCTATTAGTTCTTTTTTTTTTTTAATATTCATGAGGTTGTCTCCCTGTACAGGACAAATGATGTAGGAACCAATGTTGGCGGGTTAGGTTTCTGTCTGGTAGCATTAACTGAAGCTCACGCTGAACTCTAAATGTTTTGCTATTTGATGTTAACTATTGATCAAGTTAACTGAAAAACTTAATGGAAATAAAATAATAACCAAACAAATAGGGGCGTGTCTGACTTTTGATGACCAGGAAGGGCATCAATGCGTCATTGACATCAGTGTGGTGAAACACCTCAGTGGATTAAAGCTTGGCTTTTTATCCTCTATACACTCGGGATAAAATTCATTCAGCAGAAGTAGAGAAAAACATTATATTACGGTACTACAGTATTTTATTTATGTGTTGTTTTTATGTCCTGTAATTGTTTCTGGTCAGTCTTAGGGAATATAACTTTACTATTTAGAGCAGTAATGGCATTTTCATGATTTACATTATAAACTGAAATTTTAATAAGTAAGGACTTATTAACAATTCAGTTTATGAAAAGCCTCTTGGACCCAAATGTTTTTAAGTTGAGGACTACATATATACTGTATATTTAATAATAGCTAGCTCCTACTATATACGACTGTAACTCTCTGGTACAATACATCAGCCAAGAGTTTGCCTCTTGTTTTCAGCCGCAAACAAGATGTGGTGTGATGTGTGACTTGACGTTACATATTCTACAGTATTCTGTGTTTTATACACGTTGCGATGCTTAAACTACACATTATGACGCTTTAGCTCGGCAGGAAAGAGAATGATCCACATGGAGACACTAAGAAGACAGGATGGATTGATTGAAAAAAGAGCAGCATGTTCAGTCTAAATAAGAATGTGTGAAACAGGAAAAGAGTGTTTAGGATGAATAACAGAACAACTTCCTGTCAGAGAAAGACGTGGGGGAGGAAGAGATCAGTTTATTTTTAGAATTCTCTTCTCAATGTAAAACAAACTGGAACACAAGAGAAAAAAACACACAGTGTTCAGGGTGTGTCGTTGGTAGAACAGTCTATAACACACAGCCTGCTCAGGTGCTGCTCTTCATCCTCATCCTCTTAGGTCATCCTCACCCCAAACGTTCAGAGGAGGAACCAGCCTCCTCCTCAGGGGGGCGGCGGCTGTGTTTAGTCTGCATTCCAAACATCATTAAAAGAATCAATTATTGGGTTTCTAACCACAACACTATTGACCAAATTTGTCCTTGGCACAAGTACAAAGACAGACCAGGATTAAGCTCCGCCCAAGCTGGAGGGGAAAACAGTGAACCTTTACCGACCAGTGCGTGGCTGTTCTTCTGTTACTCCTGTCTGCTTGCTAACAAAACTTAACAAAAAAACTGACATTAGCCTAGCGTTTTCACCAGGGTTTTCTAAAACGCACCACTTTAGCCCAATTTCAGAAAACCATTTCTCTATTTTAACGTTAACTGGATGTTTAGGCAGGTTTTGTGACAACTCTCCACGTGTGAGCTTTGCAGACAACAGATTTTCACCAGCAGTCATGAGTATAGTACAATTACCACAATGGTTTTATGCCACCAACCGCATCAGGGGCATGATGACTACTAACATAAGTATGTCATGAAACGGGTGGGGAAGTCCTCCAGTCTAGACGGGTCCCCACAGAGGAGAATCCTTACCATTACACAACTGTACACCTACGTCAGTATCATGACAGTAAGAGACAAACCTACCCTGGCAAGACAAACCTACCGTAGTGCTGTGACCTAGAACACCTGAGGAACAGGTTCTGATCATGCCACTTAATGAGTGGGAGGTTCGCTGCTGTGATCTAGGTGGATGATGGACAGACCAGTCACTGATTGTGTAAAATGATTTACCACCTAGATGAGTCACCTGAGAAATATATGTAAGAGTCTGGTTTCTACTATGTCTTTTTGTTATTGATGATTATCTGTTAAGAAGTAAGCATTACCAAGTAGCTCCTGTGAGACTTTTCTGGTAGGACCTTAACACAGACGGACTTGAGAAAAGTGTTGAAACAGAAAAACAAGATGAACCGACTGTAAAGTCATCCACAAATAACTGCTATAACATGTCAAAGGACCACCACCTGAGGGAAACATGAACGTCTGGACACAGGATCCATTTGGAGATGTTCAGATTTAATGAGATAGATGCTTTTAGAAGGCATCCATCTGCAAAAACCAATGCAGTCACAGACTGCAACACTCCTGCAACACCCCTGAATTCAAAATTTTACCCTGACCTACTTGCATAGGTCAAACATCAAAGCTAGTGCTCTGACCTACTCTCATGATCAAAGCACCAGCTTTGATCTATGGTCTTACTCACACTGGCCTTCTCCCTCGTCTTTCTATCTTATCCGGTTCCTGAGTGTACAAAAGTTGAAATTTGACCTTGACCTAGTTTTCTCAAGGTCAAGGTCATCATCTCATTTTCATCCCCTTTGCTGCCTGGGTCATGTGCTTTTTGTTTCATCTTTCTATCTGCAACGGTTGTGAAGATATTTGGTGGACTAACAGGCGAGCGAACACACAAACACTGACAATTACAATACATCGCTGCTCCCCGGGATGTAATCACATGATTGATTATAGGCAGTGGGTTCATGCATTGTGTACACACATGCACAATATTTATACATAGTACACAGGTATGGAACACAAAGAAAGACATGATTTAAACTGAGAGTATAAACTACAACTTAACCACATTGTGAGAAATATGAGAGATGTATTGTGTATTTACAGTATGTTTTGTGTATCATTCAATATCTGTATATGGCTTTGGTTGTTCTTTGGCTGTATCATATAAAAGCTTTGTTCAACAGTCTTGCAATTAAGGCGAAAAAAATATGTGCAGTTTTCCGTCTTTTGTCTGTTTGATATCCGTGCGTACTGGAGACTGTCTGAGTGAAGATGACCCACTGACTGGATGAATATACAGTCGGTTTGTTCCGTCGATCCTGACAAAAAGCAGACTCAGAAGCAGACAGAGGTCGCAGTCGGATGAATGAAATTACATTTACGGCCACTTTCCCCCCAGCCTGAACTCCGCAAACACTCCAGCTGAGCCGACGCACGAAGCTCCGGCCGGCTGATAGCGATCAGTGCAAACAGCTCAACAGCGGCGTAGCATAGCCCATTTACGTCATCACACTGTAGACAACACACTAAAATTGAAACAGAACAAAGGTCTTTGTACTTTAGAAGTACTTGTACGATGTACTTAAGTATTTCCATTTGCTACTGTAGGTTCGCTCACATTAATTTGCCCCAACTCAAACTCTCTTAACTGTCCGGACTCAAACTCCTTCCATCCTGATGGAGACCACCTGTTCATGAACTCGCAAAAATGCTCTTAAGATTGGACAGAAGAACCTCAACCTGTCTGAAATACGGCTGGAATGATTCGTTGATCAATCCATTGAAGAAAAAACCTGATAAGCAATCAGTCATTACCGTCATTTCTTAAGCAAACAGATATTCTCTGCTCCCAGATCACAAATCCATGTGACCTTTCATAGACAAGTGAATAACTATACAATGCTGTATAATATACTGTATTATATAATACTGCATAATATACTGTATATACTGTACAATGCATTAAAAGTAAACAAAAAACTGATACATTAAACTTTTTTTTGTCTACTACTGTCAGCAGCCACTTCATTAATCCATTCAATACTTTTTTTACGGCTGAATCCAGTTATTTTAACCAGTAGATATAAATAACCTTTTAAGAGATAATGATATAGCCATACGTCATACAGATAGTATGTATAAAATAAGTACACTGGTCTATCACAGACGACTGATACACAGCAGTGTTCCTTATGAACAAAGCAGTGAAAATGTGGGAACATTACGTGTCTGACTTTATTCGCCTTAGGCCACTGCATGTCCTGCAATGTTGACTGTTGCAAATATAAACATCACATGTTGCTGCTGATATTATCTGCGATAGCTCCAGTGACAATCATGCAATAATGTCACACATGATTATGGAGCTTCAAGGAGAATTTGGGGGTCTTCTTCCAGCTCAGTGACTTAAACAGCCCTGCGGGGTCACTGGGGGCCCGCCTCAGACAGGATGGACATGTGTGCAGGAAGAGGAAGGAAGAGGTGACGTTACAGACTGAACTTAAAAGGCATCTAAAGCAAAGCCAGAGTAAATATTAGAAGAATATTCACATCATACTGTGAGTTAAGGAAAAAGAAGCAACATGAACACACTACAGGCTACTATCAGTCCAACACGTCTTGTATTGGTAAAAACTGCAGTATAAAAACAGGTCTAATTCCTGTGATCACTAATAATTCATGAGTTATAAAGTCAGTATAATACCTTCTCCAGATTTTTTAAAAAAGATAAAAAGTTTAAATCATAAATCTGTGTCCCAACATCCAGATCCAAAAGTACTTTTACAGAGAGCAGTCTCTTGCAGAACAGCCACACTGGCTGCTTTATGATCATTTATTATTACTCACACATTAACATGTGAGCAGTGCTTTTATTGTAGAGGTGCAGCAGTTGTGATTACTTGTTAATTGCTTCATGTCTGACATTAGCAGAGAGGAAACACAATGCAGTGTAAGAGTTAAGTAGCTGAGTCAATGAACTGAGTCCACCTCCGTCCCGTCACACTTCACTGTTTCTGCTGCTGCAGCCCAACATTTCCCAAGAAACCAAAACCACTTCCCTGAAAGTTAAGTCGATGATAAAGGAAATCCACAAAGTCAAAGCAGTTCAATGCTCATCAAATGCACCAACTCAGTTAGGAATTAGTGTCTCAAACTGCTGGGGAATATTTTGTTTACTTTCAGATTCTACACACCATTGTTCGAATTTTTCATTCAAGTTCTGGTACGATTCAATTTTACTAATAAGTGTTAACGGTGCTATTGAAAATAGAAGATGATAAATTTGCAAGTTGAGTCGGGTTTTGTTATTATTTAAGAATGCAGGGTATGGCTGGAGGAGATGACCTAGTATCAACAACATGGTTATTTCAAATTCTGATCAATTATAATGAATGAGCAATTGATAATTTCATGAGCTTGTCTTCATATTTGGCAATGTGATGGTGCTTAACTAATTAAACAATTGTCGTTAGTTACTGGACTTCATTTTTCCTGTAGCGTTCACATTTGACCTCTCTTTGTTCAGTGTCATCTTCACTGAATCCAGCTTTGGTTCAGATCTGAGCTCCTCTGGATGCAACCAATTTTTTGGCTGTTTTCTGTGTCGTCATCCTTACGGCTGGGCATGCAGCTTTGTTTTGAGTGAACACAGAATAACGTTAGCTGGACAGGGTGGAGGCATGACAATGACGTATTATTTTTGCATGTGAATTAGTAAGCATTCATTAAAAAGAGCAGCATTACTAGAGGAGCTTTTATTACTTATTCAATTAATTTCTCAGCCCTAATGCAGAATACGATTACTATTAAGTCCTAAAAAATCATCTTATTTTCAGAATCACTGTCTATAATTTCTATTCCTTTACCAGTAGTTGTCATGCTTTCCTAAGAGTAGTACTGTAGCACAGCACTGACCTTTATGCTCAAAGAGGGACATGGATAGTGATGCAGCCTTCCATCTATTTTGTGAAAGATTCCAGACAGAAAAACTGGAACAGTACAATCGGACATCACTGAAGAAGTCGCCAAAATTTGATCAAGACACACCGAATGTCTACAAAGACGAGGTGTTTAATAGCACCGCAGACCACACGTTTACCATTTGCTTATTGTTGAATGACAAGGTGGAATACCACAACTGCTATGTCAACACTTTTGATGTTGAGGTTTTGACTCTTCACTGCCCTCTTGTGGAGGAACCAGGAACAGAACCGACTCAGGCGCATTAGCGAACCACAACAGCTTTGGACCCCAGAGCGCTACAATTATTTAAAGTGTTTATCTTTATCCACTCTTATCCACTTTGAGTACTTCTTAAATGTTCCTCTGATTTGTTTAATTTAGGATTTAGGATTTATTTTAACCACCGCAATTACTACAAGGAAAAGAAGACAATCCATATAAGTTTGACTTCCTCTGTAATTGATTTTCTTTTTTTTTTACCAAGCGTAATTTAAATGGTCAAAGTTGCTGTAACACAATGCCATGTGGTTTATGAATGATCGCGTAGGGGTGGTGGGGGGGCCACACCTGATGTGCCCGGGGCCCCTGGAGATGCTCGGACCGGCTCTGATCAATAGCGCCGTGAAGGAAGCGTGGAAGGACGTGGGTGTTGACAGACGCATCTTTAGAACAGGACGAAATAATTTCGCATGCAAATGGAGTTTAAATAAGCTTTTGAGGCCAGTGAAAAACACGTCACACATTTAAAGATAACTTTGATTTCAGAAATAAGGCGATTCCTGTCCGGGAATGGCCTCGCTAATATTAAAAGTTTAAGATGTTGAAGTTGAAGAACCTGCAGTCTTCAGCCATGACCCCACAACATTCAGCCCAGTAAGAACACCTTAAACCCCTGTGTCACTTGTCGGGCTCAGACTATATTGTTGATCCTGTTCGGTTCTGTTTCTCACGGATAAAACTGTCAGCAACAGCAGGAATAAAACGTCTCTGTACTCCCAACAGTACCAAAAAGTACCCCCGCCGAACAGTCCGCCGCATTCAGGGACAAAATGAGCAGAATTATCAGCCGTACAGTCACCAACTCACCGTCATGTTCCTTCGCAGTTCGCCTCTCCGCTGCCAAACTGTCAAACTGGTCCAAACTTTTCTGAAAACATTCCTGCTTCCGCTTCCTGAAACCAGCAGCGTTAGAGGCACGAGACAGCAGAGGAGGAGCGTCACTCAGCAGCGCAGCGGGGAGGCAGTGACACCTGCTGGACCAGTCTGGTACTGCAGCCAGCGCAGGGGCGCTGCCTCTGATAGAGCTCTACTAGGGAAAGACCCCATTGCTCAAACTACAGTTGCTGTTTCTCACTGTCTGCTGTGTGTATATTGTGTTTTACAATTAGAGCGTCAAAGTCAACTTTACCGTCAAATAAAGTTGACAATAAACTTGGCGACAGTTGCTCAACTGGTAGAGCGGGTTGTCCAATGTTTCAAGACTGGCGGTTCAATTCCCGCTCCCGCCCAAAAACAACACCCGGAGGTGAGCTGACAGTGGGAGGTGTCAGCTCACCTCCAGACCACTGCCGAGGCGCCCTTGAGCAAGGCGCCGTCCCCCTTACAAGTTGCTTATTTGGGCTGACAAAAAAGAAGCTGCCCGCCACTCTACCTCCTCTGCATGCGTACAGGCCCCCTTTGTGTGTTTGTGTGTTCAGGGCCAGTACACACATTTATATGCAATATTTAAAACTAACTGGTGTGTGCCACTAATTTCCCTGTGGAAATTAGTGGCACACGGTGCAACAGGCAGTACAACACAAAGTATAAAACGAAACACAAAAGGACGGTAAACTGGGTTCACTGGGTAAACCTGTTATTATTGTCACTGAAACAGTGTTTGCCAGTGCATATCAATCACTAGAAAAAACACTTTTTCAACACATTATGAAAGTTCTCAGAAAGAATCGCTGCCCGTTAAAATAGACAACACTAAATGTAAATTCCACCAAGGCTGCTCCGTGTCTCCATTATGCTAGCAGGACAGTCCTGTGATAGAAGAGTTTCAGCTAAAATGAAAGGAAAGGTGTACAAAACTGTGGTGAGACCAGCGATGTTGTTTGGTCTAGAGACAGTGTCACTGAGGAAAAGACAGGAGACAGAGCTGGAGGTAGCAGAGATGAAGATGCTGAGATTCTCTCTGGGAGTGACCAGGAAGGATAGGATCAGGAATGAGTACATCAGAGGGACAGCACATGTTAGAGGTTTTGGAGATAAAGTCAGAGAGGCCAGACTGAGATGGTTTGGACATGTCCAGAGGAGAGATAGTGAATATATTGGTAGAAGGATGCTGAGTTTTGAACTGCCAGGCAGGAGGCCTAGAGGAAGACCAAAGAGGAGGTTTATGGATGTAGTGAAAGAGGACATGAAGGTAGTTGGTGTGAGAGAAGAGGATGCAGAAGACAGGGTTAGATGGAGGCAATTGATTCGCTGTGGTGACCCCTGAAGGGAAAAGCAGAAAGGAAAAGAAGAAGAAGATTCACTTGTTTCTTTGTCACGTGAGGCTGGATGAGGCTCTTGTAAATCTTTTTCCATCGTGGATGACTGTGGTTTCAAGGAGTTTGTGGGATTGCTTGATCCCACATATACTCAACAAAAATGTAAACGCAACACTTTTGTTTTTGCTCCCATTTTTCATGAGATGGACTTAAAGATCTGTAAATCATTCCAGATACACAATATTACCATTTCTCTCAAACATTGTTCACAAATCTGTTTAAATGTGTGATGGTGAGCACTTCTGCTTTGCTGAGATAATCCATCCCACCTCACAGGTGTGCCACATCAAGATGCTGATCTGACATCTTGATTAGTGCACAGGTGTACCTCATACTGGCCACAATAAAAGGCCACCCTGAAATGTGCAGTTTTGTTTTGTTTTTTGCTTTATTGAGGGTCTGGGGACTCAGAACCAGTCAGTATCTGGTGTGACCACCATTTGCCTCATACAGTCCAACACATCTTCTTCGCATAGAGTTTATCAGATTGTCAATTGTGGCCTGTGGAATGTTGGTCCACTCCTCTTCAATGGCTGTGTGAAGTTGCTGGATATTAGTGGGAACTGGTCCACGCTGTCGTATACGCCAGTCAAGCACATCCCAAACATGCTCAATGGGTGACATGTCTGGTGAGGATGCTGGCCATGCAAGAACTGGGACATTTTCAGCTTCCAGAATTGTGTACAGATCCTTCAACATGGGGCAGTGCATTATCTTGCTGAAACATGAGGTGATGTTCATGGATGGCACAACAATGGGCCTCAGGAACTCATCACGGTATCTCTGTTCATTCAACATGCCATCATTAAAATGCGCCCGTGGTCTTCGTCCATAACAGATGCCTGCCCATACCATAACCCCACCACCACCATGGGCCACTCCATCCACAACATTGACATCAGCAAAGCACTCACCCACATGACGCCAAACACGCTGTCTGCCATCTGCCCTGAACAATGTAAACCGACATTCATCCGTGAAGAGAACCCCTCTCTAACGTGCCAGACGCTATCGAATGTGAGCATTTGCCCACTCAAGTCTCTTAAGGTGACAATTTTATCAATAGTTTTTTTTTCCCAATAGATTAAAATGATGATTGTTGTGGTGTTTGACTTTCAGATATTAACCTTTGGGAAACGCTGGACCGAGATGCGTCGGATGCCAGGAGGGCAAGGAATGCTTGTGAATGAGTGTTCTCCACATATGGAGAAATTGTGACCAAGAAATCGTCTAAATCCAAATACTGTCCAAAAAAAAACCATGTACTTCAATAAAAATCTTTGACTGCCCTCATCCCAAATAATCAGCCTTTCCGTAGTTGCACAAGCAAACCCAATTGATACCAGATTTTCCCCACATTCGCTCCTCAACAACGCTCCAAAAGTTTGTCAATCACTATTAGTACATTGAATATGATATTCAGTCTAGTGTAAATCAAAATTTCAAATCAAAGATAGTTTCAGTCCAAGCAAGACGGTGACTGTGCATGTGTGTAATTGAAAGCTTCTAGTCAAACTAACTTGCAATTTACAGAAAACAAATTTATAAATTAATCCCACTCATACAAAAAAGAGATTCACACAAGAAAGAATTTACATACAAAAATAGAGAAAAAACAAACTATATATAAATTAAACCAACCAATAACAGAACACGAGCTTCCCACTGAACACAGAACATAAGACATCTTTGACACACCAAAGGTTTTTAAAAGTAACCAGATCATTCATAACTCTGAAAAAAGACAACTGTTATTCTTGTTTTTACCATTCTTTTTAAAACGAATATATGCATGTCTAATATGTATGAATTAAGTGTAAAAATAATTTTCTCATTGGGGATAATAAAGTGAGTCTCTTCTTTTTCTGCTGCTGCATATCTGAACTTCCACCTTTAAAATATTTTAAAAAGCGACTCTATCTATGCTTATAAAACTGGATCACACACACAGATAAAGACGAAGGTCGTTCTTTCAAACTCTGCCTTCACGTTCACATGATGTCTTCCACCTAAACGGAGCACAACTAAATAAAATCCCCACTCAGCCCCTGGTGCCAGTTTTGTTGCTAAAATTCATTTCTCTGTTCCATTCTCACTTCCAATCAACTTGGACAAATTAAACATCTAACTTTTGTACATTTATCAAACAAAAAACATTTAAAACACAAGTTTGAAAAGGCAGACATAAATTATAGATAGAAACCATTCTTTTTCCATTATCTGTTTTTTTTTAAAATACTTTTACCATTAATTTTTTCAGACATCACAGTCCTCAAACTTTCTCACACTCTCTCCCAGCATGCAACGCTAAAGAAAGAGAGAAACGTATTTCTGCTAAGGGGTCAGAGTTTAAGAAGAGAAAGAAAGGATCCCATCAGATGAGGACGGTGAGCTGTAGTGTCAGCAGAAAACCACTAGATGGAGACACAGCGCCATTAAACTGATGAAACCCCTCACTGGACAGCATGACTGGTCTCTGTAATCATGGATGGTTGTACACTCCCTGCTTTTTTATCACTTTGCTCAGTGCTTGTAATCTTGAAAAAAAAATCATATAAGGAATAAAGAAATAAATACAGTTATATTTATTTATTAAAATAATTCTTCATAACATAAAAATTGGTGAAGCCTGTTTTATGAACAAATAATGAATGACTGACTGTTAAAACAGTTGTCATTTAAAATGTGTCGTCACAGAAGAAATCATCAAAAATCATGCATTAATAATCTGTAATGACTAAATGAGCAAATATACAGGCAAAGATTATAGTGTGTGTGCGTGTATGTGTGTGTGTGTGTGTGTGTGTGTGTGTGTGTGTGTGTGTGTGTGTGTGTGTGTGTGTGTGTGTGTGTGTGTGTGTGTGTGTGTGTGTGTAGAAGGTCAGATTACCCTATTCATACAGTGAATGATGCAAGTAATGAAAATTCAGTGTCCTACACAGCCTGCGGTGTAGGGTAACAGTTCGTATTCAACACTGAGTTTCCGCACTTTGTTCTTTAAATAACAAGACTTCTCTCTCTCACTTCCATATTCCGTCTCTTTATTCTGTATATAAGTTCTAAAACCATCTTAATTTCTGTATGTTTATTGAATTTTAATTGTAATAGTGTGGTTTAACCACTTCCTGCTTTGGTAAGACTGATTGAGTTGAGACCCACTAACTAAAACCTCTTTGCAACCATTAAAAAAACTGTACTTCTTAAAGTTATGTGCGTAAATGAGAACCACGTTTATCTTCCCAAGAAAAGCAAAAATAGAAATATGACTTGCTCTTTGTTTTATATTTGTGCATCCTGGGCTGAGCAGCAGAGCGACAGAGATTGATTCTGTGTTAACCATTAGCGAATGCTTCCCGTTGACCAGCAGACACGCTGTCGAGTTGCCAGGTAACCTCCTGGAAGCTGCTATATTGTCACCATATCAACGTCTTCACTCAAGATCAGGTACAAAGTCCACTGCTTCATGCCCATTGGCTGAGTGGATGTGACTGCTGAGATAAGCTTTTCTAGTTTTTTCCTTCAGATCATCTTCTACGGCTTTTAAAAATTCAGGATTTATACAAATAGGTAGACGTGTGTCTTGTGTAAGCATATGCAATGCTTTGTGTGTAAAATGTGGTACAAAATACATCAAAACAGATGCAATAAATGGCATAAAAACCGTTTACAACACTTTTACAAAGTGTTATATACACTTTGTTATATTAGTTCCATCCATCATTCATCATGCCGTACCACTTCCTCCGCTTTCATGGATCACGGTGTTATATAAATTTTGTAAATTTATATAAGTTATATTTGTTATATAAGTTTTTCAATGAGTCCATACTATCTTACTTTGCACGTTTACTTTGGTAGATAAAGTTCAATAAAAGAATAACCTGTATTTTGTTCCACATTAAATATCTCAAAGGCTTGTGGCAGGGAGGGCATCCACCGAAAAAACTTTTCCAAACAGATATGAGCGTTCATCTAAAACAGAAAAAGGACAAACTGGACACACACTTCTCATCCCTTCAGATATCATTTCCTGCCCAGACCTGCCCAGTAAAAAACTGTATTGTGTGTTTTTCTATATTTACATTTTCTGTGTTAATTAAAGTAGTTCAGCCATAAAAAAACACCCAAGGGCCAGACCTAGGGGCCAGAACCAGGGGCCAGGCCCCATGCATCTCCCCATGAGGTCGACACTATTGATTTCAAATTTTTACATGATCAGAATATATTTTCATCCTTTTCCCTTCTGATAGATCAATGTAGTCCAATCACATCCAATGAGCACACATCCTCGGATGAGCTTGATTTTAGTGTATTTCGCGACAGATGGTCAACTTGGATCACAAAGAGAGAGAGAGAGAGAGAGAGAGAGAGAGAGAGAGAGAGAGAGAGAGGTGAGAGATATATAGAGAGAGACGGGACTCGAGATATAGACGCTCCTCCTCTCTCTCGCTCACGGAGATCTCTCGAACTCCCCCCTCTCGTCTCTCTCTCTCTCTAGATAGCTACCTCGAGATAGCGTGAGAGAGAGAGAGAGAGCGAGTCTTTCGCTGATACAAATGGAAGATTTGTCACGTGATCCCCGGGGCCGTTTTAATGACGTAAGCACCATATGGCGCGTGCCGGGAGGGCGTGGTCTCAAATGCTAATACGTCTCTTTCTGTGTGTGTGTGTGTGTGTGTGTGTGTGTGTGTGTGTGTGTGTGTGTGTGTGTGTGTGTGTGTGTGTGTGTGTGTGTGTGTTGAATATAAAACCAGCATCATCTCACAACACCTCAGAATGCTCAGAACAGTCCCGCACAGTCACGCAAGGACACACACATAGAGCGCGCGGGATGCGTGCAATCTGACGGATTAAATCTCATCACACAGGTGAGTTTGGTTTCATTATTGCTTCATAATAACCAGTAGTTACCTGAATGATGAATTCTTCTTTAGATGTCTGAATAATCATTGATCTTCCCTGTTAAATAATTGATTATTTGTTAAGAGAGAATCAATTCATTGGGGCTAATTTGTCTGAAAAATAAATCAATATAGAATAAATCCAGATGCATTTCATTTATTTATTTAAACTTTTTAAAATTAATTTGTTTATTGCTCGTTTCTGAAAATTCGTTTTACTTTGAATAAATAATTATTAAACATCATTTGGGTGTTTAGGCATAAATTTCATCTTTATCTTTGTGATTTTACTGTGTCAGAGAAATCTTCTCTGTTATTACTTTAAAATAAAAGTCGTATTTGTGTCTCTTGTCGGTCACGTTGATGATGTCCGTCACCGAAATAACGGAATAACGGAATAACGGAATAACGGAATAACGGAACCGCTCAGCGGAAACACGACTGAGAGAAAAGAAGCGAGTTCTGCTGCTTAGATTTATTGATCAGGTTCAGATCAGATTTAACGATCAGGTTATTGTAGTTGTTCAATGGAGTGAGTGGGAATAATTTCATATTCTATTTTATCAACATCATTCTCATTTTACTGTTCACTATAAAGACATCACGAGGAAACTGGCATTTTTACTTACTTAAATAAAATGACCAAATTTGCAAAATTCTTTTCTCAAAATCCAGACATCTTCTCCGACGGAATAATATGTATTTCACGAGAAAGGTCTTATTTTGAGAAGGATTCAGTGTTTTCGAACAGTTAATTATCAAATGAATGTTGTAGATATTTAAACTGAGAGTTTTTTGTAACCATAACTAAAGTTAAATTTGACATCAACCTCCTGAATTTCTCAACAGTCTTCCTCCGGAACAGTTTGATGTTTTATATCTTGGCCTTACTTGCCTTTCAGTTTTAGTGTAATAAACACACTTTGACTCATTTATTTAGTTTCCTGAATCAGACATTGCGCGATATTAAAACACGACCTATAGATTTATTAGATTTTAAGATGACGTTAACCTGAAAAAGGCATGTTATTGAATGTTTTTACATTTTAGAAAAGTTGGAGAAAAAAAAAACTTATTTGAAATCTTTACTTTACGGTCATGTCTTTTTTTTTTTAATTAAAATTAAATTACATCGGAAATCCACTTCATTTTGAATGAAATAAAAATTACAACATCCATTCAACACGCATCTGCATACAATGCTGAATGAGTTTAGCAGAAAAAAATTAAATGCTCTAAATATAATCTGATTAAAATAAAGATTTTCATTATCATTTTCACACGTTTTTTATCTGGTTATTGATGTTAATGTAAATGCAAGATCATCTAAACTAACTTTAATCACATAAAAATTTAGAGGAATTTTTTTCCATTATTGGTTGGCAAAAATATCAATTTTTTTTTTTTACTCCAACAGAATCAGCATCATGACCAGGTCTGTCCACGAGGATCCGGCATCTGTGGACTCAGAGGAACAGCAGGAGCTTCACAGCCCCACCGATGGGGAGACAGAGAGGGGAGAAGTGGGGGAGGAAGTTCACCTTCACCACCTAGAGGAGGGAGAGGAGGATGACGATGAGGAGGATGAAGAGGAAGAGGAGGAGGAGGATGGGGAGATCAAACCCAAGAGGCGAGGACCTAAGAAGAAGAAGATGACCAAAGCTCGTATGCAGAGGTGAAGCCATGACATTTTTCCCTGAATTATAAAAAGTATTTTCATTGGATAAAAAGCAAATAGAAGTTGTTTCCTGTGTGCAGAAGAATTATTCAAACGTACGGTTCATCCTCTGAGGAGCATAAGGATCAGTGAAAATCAAGGAAATTGTTTTTTATTGAGTGTTTTGTGGGGAAATCAAGGAGCAACTGAATCCTGGTCAGTTACCCTCGACTTGCTGTGGATGGGCAGATGAATTTGTCGCATATCTTGGTATGCCCAAATTTAAAAGATATAACATTTGAATCAAAATTCTTCAAATCAAGTTACTAATTGTAATTTTACAAAAACGCAAAACCAGAAGAATCAAAATTCCTGAGAAGAGGATCTAAAAAGTTTGAATTTTTTTTAGTTGATTTAATGAGATGTAAAAGTAAGAGTTCCAATCTGAACAATTACAAAGTGGAACATCAGAATTTCATTACCAGGAAGTCTCAGTAGATCACGTCCAATCAGAAAACAGCAGAGACCATCACCATCTCTCAAAGGCAGGATCTAAAACATTCTCCCTCTCTTGTTCCTAAAGCTTTGCCAGTCGCATAATCCAAGCTTTAAGTTTAACTATATAAATATCTGTCCTTTGCAATATAGTTAAAAAGAAAGTTAAATGAAGTATTTTTGTATTCCATATTCATATGCCACTTTTTAATCATGGGGTCTTTGTTGTTTGGATAAAAGTGTATAGAATGGTTAATACTGATATTGATGACAGAATGACAGCAGATTCAACAAGTAATCAAATAATTCGATTTTTTATTACAGACAGTTGAATATGAGGTTAAATTTTGTTCAGTATTGTCTTCAGCACCATGGATAGCGTGTTCCAGTGGGCACGCGTTTCAAAAATACAGAGAACGCCAAGAGCAACAAGGAGTTTGAAAAGTTTTTACATCAGTAGAAATCTGGAAACTAAAAAGAACTTCCAGTGCAGCAAGAATGATCATATCATAGTAAGAGTAAAAGATGATGCTTATATCAGATGAGTCATTTTTAAATCTCAGGCTTTTGTTCCAATTACATTTGGTATCATGATGACTGACCTTTACGTAGATCCTCAGAAATGTCCTCTGAAAAGGAAGATGTCAAAGAATCTTTGCTAAAGATGAACCTCTATTTGGACCACAAACTGCTGAAGAATAATTGCCACTTTTGGGATTAATAAAGTTTATATTAAAAAAAACAAAAAACAACCTGTATTCCCATAAAAGTGATTCTGATTTGTAAAGATCTGATTATTTTGATTTCACCGTCCTGAAGAAATCAGATTTGTGTCACAATAAGACACCTAATGACTTTAGTCTGGCTGGATGAATGTAGATCCATGTGACACTGGGCACACTTACATTCTGATTAACTGATTAAAATCTCCCTTGAAATGTTTCCCTTCCTTGTTTTTTCTAACAAAAAATCTACTTTTTTTCCAGGTTTAAGGTTCGTCGAATGAAAGCTAATGCCCGTGAGAGAAACCGCATGCACGGGTTGAACGACGCCTTGGAGAGTCTAAGAAAAGTTGTCCCATGTTACTCAAAAACCCAGAAATTATCAAAGATTGAGACACTCCGCCTCGCCAAGAACTACATCTGGGCTTTGGGTGAGATCCTTCGCTCCGGCAAAGCACCAGACCTCATGAGCTTTGTCCAGGCTCTCTGCAAAGGTGAGCATCACCGCTGGATGGAAATGAAAAACAATAGCCACATAGCTGTGTAGGGAAAAATGAAGTGTGTGTGCCAAACTACAGACTTCACCTTCATCTCATTTACAACATGAACAACATCCGGAAAAAAAAGGGCTGATGGGTAGAAGCCTTCTGGTTTGTGTCGTTCCCAGTTGAAACACTTCTGTCATCACAGTGTTTTCAACCAATTTATTCACTTTGACTTATTATTAGAAATAAATTAACAGACAGAAACGAACAATGATTTTTTTTTTTCTAAAAGTTATTCAAAGTTGCTACTAGGTTTGGACTTCTGACATATTCTGACATACTGACATACACAACTCTTACCAGACATCAATATTGAAGATTATTGATCCCCTTTGCATTTAGCAGTACAGTATATATGGATACAGGACTTTATTTAATGATTAATATGTATTAACGTCACATTTATGAGTATGAGATGGTCGTTTTAAATGTTAATAATAACTTTAAGGGTTAATAATTAATACTGGTAGAGTCAGGTGATACCCTTTTAGAGTTCCCATGAATTGTTAGTAGGCAGTCATGTGATACCGTACTCGCATTCTATTGGCTGATGGTATCCTGAAGCGAGCTACGTTCAGTGAGTCTCTGACTTCCGTGAGACACAAAAGTGCTTTAAACAGTCTATCAGAGTGTTTTGAAGGTAATACAGATAGAAGGTGGTTTAATATAAGTATGGGGGGTTCACAAACGTTTAAATTACCATAAATAATAAAAGAAATAATTTGTCGCTATATGGCGGCATTTGTTAATGGCGTGTGTTTCCTGGAACGCATTAACAATGATCTCTTGTCTGCAGGTCTCTCTCAGCCCACCACCAACCTGGTGGCCGGCTGCCTGCAGCTCAACCCACGAACGTTCCTTCCAGAGCAGACCCCCGAGCTGCCGGCTCATCTCCCCCCCACCGCAGCCGTGGCCTATCCGGGACACTTCTACCAGAGCCCCGGGCTGACGGCCGGTCTGCCCAGCCCGCCCTACGGCACCATGGAGCCCTCCCACATCTTCCACCAGGTCAAAGGTCAACCTTATGGCCCGCTTGAACCGTTTTTTGATGGCGTTCTCGTAACGGACGGCCAAGCATTCGACCCGCCGCTCAGCCCCCCCCTGAGCATTAACGGAAACTTCTCCTCCTTCAAGCAAGAAGCCGTCACCGCCACCGAGTACGACAAGAGCTTCTCCTTCAGCGTGCACTACGGAGGAGGAGGACCTGGGGGGCACGCTGCCATGTATGGTGGCGGGGGGCCGAACCCACGTTGCAGTGAGCTGCAGATGGACGGGCTGTTGGGCTTTGATGGACATTCACACCACGAACGGCTGATGAACGCCCAGCTGAACGCCATCTTCCATGACTCCTGAGGGAGGGGGTGATGGACTGGGACTCTGATGCAGACAGAGAGAGGGACGCGTGGAAACAGACTTCTGTTGTTTCACGGCTGTTTTTGCTTTCGTCTTTCCTTCTTTCTGTGTGCATCAGGCTCCATGAACCCTCAGTGAGGTCATGAATACAGATACGTCGATGACAATGTCATGTTGATGATGATGTAACCTTGTTCTAGCGTTTCATCCTGCAGGAGATTCTCTCTGAATGTCTCAATATTATCCATGTAATCACTTAAAAATAATCAAAAAGCAATAATTTGGAGGAAACTATGCAATTTTGTTCAACCCTGAGCTATGCTCATCTGATAATTCCAAATGTTGAATTAATTAAGATTTCTCTATTTTTGGGTGGGCGTGTGAGATGTTGTGGAGCTGGTGTTGGGTTCGGGTGCAGCCAACACTGCGCAGAAGTGTTCATGTTGTTCACGTGGTTTTTAACTTTGCTTTTTATAACATTCCTGTAGCTTTCTGTTGACATTTCATGTGACTCTTCTTTATATTTTATATGATAGATGTTTATAAATGCCTTTCATTAAAAGGAAATTAATGTCAATCACTTGAGACTCACACTACCTCTGTTTGGTCCAGTTTTCTGCAGTCGCTTCTGGTTCATTCTGGTTGTACGAATTCCCTTTAATTCTGCTACATTCATAATGTTTAACAGAACATTTATAGATAAACAGAAGAATATACACACCCATGCAATAAAAACTGAAACTGGTGGATTTGACCAGGTTTCTGTGCAGTTCTGGGCAGATTAAATGATGAGTTCATCATTTGGGAAAATCTCTATTTAACATCTAATACTCATCTTTATAACTCATATCTTGATCCATTTATTAAATGTTTCTATACTGCTTATAAATGTTTAAATAAATATTGGTGAATTTACGTAAAGAGATACTTATCAACAAATATAATCCGGTCTTGTCAGTCTTCTGAGACAGCAAAAAGAATCTTCATAGACACGTCGTGGACTCAACACATAATCCAGATTAGCCAACGGACAGATATAATTATTAATTACAGCCCTATTCTATAAATTTCATCACTAAAAAGTAACATAGTGAATATAAACAGTTAGTATGTGACCACAGAATTATTTAAAGTGGATTTTATTCCTTCAAGTATAAAAACACACACAGAGAAAAATGAATCTCCTTACAGAGAAAACCTTGTTAGTGTGTTAACACAATTATCACACTGGTGAAAGACAAAACCAGGATTACTGCATATGTGTGTGTGTGTGTGTGTGTGTGTGTGTGTGTGTGTGTGTGCGTGTGTGTGTGTGTCTGTGTCTGTGTGTGTGTGTGTGTGTGTGTGTGTGTGTGTGTGTGTGTGTGTGCATGAAGGGCACAGATGTTCATTCTGCAGGCAAAATTTTAATTTATGAAAATGATCTCATTTATGCATGAGAGCCCCCCTCAATATCCACTGATGTCCCGCTGTGTGCATGCGTGTGTGTGTGTGTGTGTGTGTGTGTGTGTGTGTGTGTGTGTGTGTGTGTGTGTGTGTGTCAACAGGAGCAATGTGGTAGCCATATACCACCATTTAGCTTCCTTCTTAAACTGGAAAAACCATGACAGAAAGTCAAACCAGACCTGCGTCTTCTTCAGAGATACTTTTGGATAGTATTTCCATAATATATCATAATAAAACACATTAAATTTCCAAAATATCAAGTTATTTAATAATAGAATAAGATATCCTCATTAAATGTAATGGCTCAACTCTACAGATACAGTCCTGTGTTTCAGTCTGCTGGCTGATCATAACACTGATTAATGCAGCTTAAACTCAGCCATCTGTCGTTAGCACACACACTGTGTGTGTTTCAGGTGTACCTGGGATGTAGTGTTGATGCCACAGCCCACTGGGACCATCCTGTATCCGTGTGTTTGGTGGGTTTCTGTAACAATTGAATAGGAGGGTGATTTCAATGACGAATGCCAATACCAAATAACTTTGACACCAGTGATATGATACATTATATACTGCTACCATCAAGTTATATATTTAACATAATGTATTTTCTGTATATAATGGATCTGGATCCATTTTTCTACATTATGGAACTTTTTCATTTGTTCTTGTTTTTTGATCGTCTCATGTTTGCAGTACATTGACAAATGTTAAAAAGAAAAGTCCTATGTCATAATACAGTAATGAAGAAAGTGAGAAACTGATTAGGAAAAAGAAAATGCAGCTTAGGGATGGAACTGCACAGTGTGAACACAGAAAGTAAATCATCACTTGTTAAGATAATCTGATTTTTTTTTTAATTCTGAGAAAATAAATTCCTATTTTCGAATAAAGAGACAGATTTTTAAATATTTTTTCGGATTTCTGTCATCATTCGGGCCTTATTCCGTATTTGACGGACAGTGGACTGATGGCTACCGCCCATCCGACGTCACACAATCAATCAGGATTCAATCAGGATTGTATTTATCGATCAGAATCGCCACACACAGCACTACACTGGTTAACGCTGGAGCGCGCATCCTTCTTTAGAGGATAGACGGGAGCGCGCATCCTCCAGGGCGAGACACGAGCCGAGCTGCCGCGCGCCCCACCGGGGTGACCGCTAAAGCTATCGCTATGGCAACGATACCCCGGAAATACAAAGTAACCTGCCGCGTGATCAGCTTAGCGCGAGCCCGTCTGACGTGTAGTCAGTAAAGAGAAACAAAATCATCGTCATTGGCTGTTTGTGTTTGTTTGTTTGTTTGTTTGTTTTGTGTGTTTGTTAGTAAACATGTCTGAGGAGGAGCCGAGAGGAGAAAACAGAAACACGAAGAAGAAAGAAAAACTAAGCGGAGTGAAGGAGGAGAAGAAAAAGCGGGAAGTAGATGGTCAACAACAGGCGGAGAGGTGAGTGGTTGTTTGTTTGTTTGTTTGTTTGTTTGTTTCAGTGACATTTCAGTGACTACACTTAGAAAAGTCGTTAAGGGAAAGTGGAAATGAAAGAATGACTCGTGAGTGTTGTGATTGGTCGCGCTGCTGTTACTGCAGCCTCTGATTTCATTCAATTCTAATGTTTAAATGAACTTCTACAACATTATGAAGAAAAATCTCATTATTGTGGCTCCCCATCCTCTGTTGTTATGCAAATATTAGTATTTTGTTGTGACAAGCGCATCCATTCATTGGGGCTACAGTGATAATTTTCATAATCAATTATTTTCTTGGATTAAGTGGTTTGGTCTGTAAAATTGTGAAATTACGATCCAAAAGAACCTAGAAATTATTTAACTTAATCTGCAACAACAAAATAAAATAATTTGGACGTTTATAATTCAAAAATGTAGCCCAATTATTCATTTGTAGGTCAGAATAGTCAGTAATTTATTTAGGAGTCAGCAACTCATCATAGTAATAATTGATGAAGTCGACCTGTTGAATGAGATTTTCTTCTGTCTGAATTAGAATAATGTGATTATTGGTTTTCTTATCAGTATCAGCCATGAGAAGAAAGTGATTATTGATATTGACTGAAAAAAATTAATTTAATCTACTTCCAGTTTTAAGTATTTAATTTGCTTGAGATTCACCGACAGCAGTCAGAATCAGTGTGACAGACATATTGTAGCTTTACTGATCACCAAATTTGATCATATTTACTAAATATGAGAGTACCAGTGTTCTCGTAAGCGTGCGTCCTTCCGTCTTTGATGCACATTTTTTCTATCAATTAATCAAGTTTAATTTATATAGCGCTTAATCCTGGCAACAGACATTTCAAAGCACTTTTTGACAGGGATACATAATTATCAGACAACGTGCGTACTTGGGACGCAAGCTTACAATAAAAAAATCAGTGCTACCTTTTTTGGTGATGTAATATTGGGAAAACATGCACTTCCATTTACTTCCAATCTATCCATTTCTCCACTTAAATTTCGAACCTGGAAATTGCCATTATGTTTTGATCTCGTGCGAGTTTCTCGTCGTGAGACTCACCTGCAGGATTCAGTCTTATTAAAATTGACCAAATGGCAACACGACGTCTGCTCATTTCACACACTGCAGTGAGAGAGCAAGGAGTTAGTCTTATATTATCACCATGCCTTCGAAAAAGATTCAAAAGTTGGAGAAAAACGTGATAATGGGCGCTTTCTTGAACAAAGAACTATCAAAAATCAATGAAAAAATAGAAACAGATATTTCTGTGGATAGTACGGATAAAGACAGAGAAGAAGCCAGGTGAAAACCAGCAAAATTCGAACATTTGTACCGCAGAGGAGGCGATTGTTTGGTACGGCTAAATGTCAGCACCCAAGACAAAATAATTGTACAGTTTACAAAAAATCTGTGTGTGAAGGTTCTGTCAGCTTGGTGCAGTGTCCACAGGAGAATATATGAATCAAAGGCAAAGAAAACTATTGAGTGAGAAACAAAAGTGAAAAAAAAACTGTTTTACATCTTTCTTTATTCTAAAACTGTTTTTTTAAGAATGACTGCCAGGCTTTAACATTTTGATAAAAATAATATGTATGTAATTCTACTCTTTTTTTCTTTGTACTTAATCAGTTATGATGTCATTATTAATAAAATCATACTGCTTTTAATTAAGCTTTTCAATACCCAGTTTCCCCTCCTTGAGTCGTCACCGTATCGTGGTGGAGGGGTTTGTGTGTCCCAATGATCCTAGGAGCTTGTTGTCTGGGGCTTTGTGCCCCTAGCAGGGTCACCCATGACAAACAGGTCCTAGGTGAGGGACCAGACAAAAGACGGTTCAAAAACCCCTAATGATGAGTAGGAACAATGGAACACGTTTTCCCTTGCCCGTACGTGGGTCACCGGGGCCTCCCTCTGGAGCCAGGCCTGGAGGTGGGGCTCGAAGGCAAACGCCTGGTGGCCAGGCCTGCACCCATGGGGCCCGACCGGTCGGGCCCAGCCCGAGAGGACAACGTGGGTCCCCCTTCCCATGGGCTCACCACCTGCGGGAGGGGCCATAGGGATTGGGTGCACTGTGAGCTGGGCGGTGGCTGAAGGTGGGGACGTTGGCGATCCGATCCCCGGCTACAGAAGCTGGCTCTTGGGACGTGGAATGTCACCTCTCTGGCAGGGAAGGAGCCCGAGCTGGTGTGTGAGGTGGAGAAGTTCCGACTAGATATAGTCGGGCTCACCTCCACACACAGCTTGGGCTCTGGTACCAGTCCTCTCGAGAGGGGTTGGACTCTCTTCCACTCTGGAGTTTCTCATGGTGAGAGACGCCGAGCAGGTGTGGGTATACTTATAGCCCCCCGGCTTGGCGCCTGTACATTGGGGTTCACCCCAGTGGACGAGAGGGTAGCCTCCCTCCGCCTTCGGGTGGGGGGACGGGTCCTGACTGTTGTTTGTGCTTATGCACCAAACAGCAGTTCAGAGTACCCACCCTTTTTGGAGTCCTTGGAGGGGGTGCTGGAGAGCGCTCCCACTGGGGACTCCATTGTTCTGCTGGGGGACTTCAACGCTCACGTGGGCAATGACAGTGAGACCTGGAAGGGCGTGATTGGGAGGAACGGCCCCCCTGATCAGAACCCGAGTGGTGTTCAGTTATTGGACTTCTGTGCTCGTCACGGACTGTCCATAATGAACACCATGTTCAGACATAAGGGTGTCCATATGTGCACTTGGCACCAGGACACCCTAGGCCGCAGTTCGATGATCGACTTTGTGGTCGTGTCATCAGACTTGCGGCTGCATGTCTTGGACACTCGGATGGAGAGAGGGGTGGAGCTGTCAACTGATCACCACCTGGTGATGTGTTGGCTCCGATGGTGGGGGAAGATGCCGGTCCGATCTGGCAGACCCAAACGTATTGCGAGGGTCTGCTGGGAACGCCTGGCGGAATCCCCTGTCCGAAGGAGTTTCAACTCCCACCTCCGGCAGAACTTCACCCACATTCCAGGGGAGGTGGGGGACATTGAGTCTGAGTGGGCCATGTTCCGCGCCTCCATTGTAGAAGCGGCCGACCGCAGCTGTGGCCATAAGGTGGTCGGTGCCTGTCGTGGCGGCAACCCCAGAACCCGCTGGTGGACATCGGTGGTAAGGGTGGTAAGCTGAAGAAGGAGTCCTATCGGGCCTTTTTGGCCTGTGGGACTCCTGAGGCAGCTGATAGGTACCGGCTGGCCAAGCGGAATGCAGCTTTGGTGGTTGCTGAGGCAAAAACTCGGGCGTGGGAGGAGTTCGGTGAGGCCTTGGAGGACGACTTCCAGACGGCTTCGAGGAGATTCTGGTCCACCATCAGACGTCTAAGGAGGGGGAAGCAGTGCAACATAAACATTGTGTATAGTGGGGATGGGGCACTGCTGACCTCAACTCGGGATGTTGTGACTCGGTGGGGAGAATACTTCGAAGACCTCCTCAATTCTGGCGACACGCCTTCCCATGAGGAAGCAGAGTCTGGGTTCTCTGAGACGGGCTCTCCTATCTCTGGGGTTGAGGTCACCGAGGTGGTTAAAAAGCTCCTCGGTGGCAGGGCCCCGGGGGCGGATGAGATCCGTCCGGAGTTCCTAAAGGCTCTGGATGTTGTTGACACGCCTCTGCAACATCGCGTGGACGTTGGGGACAGTGCCTCTGGATTGGCAGACTGGGGTGGTGGTCCCCCTTTTTAAGAAGGGGGACCGGAGGGTGTGTTCCAACTACAGGGGGATCACACTCCTCAGCCTTCCTGGCAAGGTCTATTCAGGGGTTCTGGAGAGGAGGGTCCGTCGGGAAGTCGAATCTCGGATTCAGGAGGAACAGTGTGGTTTTCGTCCTGGCCGTGGAACAGTGGACCAGCTCTACACCCTCCGCAGGGTCCTTGAGGGAGCATGGGAGTTCGCCCAACCAGTCTACATGTGTTTTGTGGACTTGGAGAAGGCGTTCGACCGTGTTCCTCGGGGGGTTCTGTGGGGTGTGCTTCGGGAGTATGGGGTACCGAACCCCTTGATAAGGGCTGTTCGGTCCCTGTACGACCGATGTCAGAGTTTGGTCCGCATTGCCGGCAGTAAGTCGGATTCGTCTCCAGTGAGGGTTGGACTCCGCCAAGGCTGCCCTTTGTCACCGATTCTGTTCATAACATTTATGGACAAAATTTCTAGGCGCAGCCGAGGCGTTGAGGGTGTCCGGTTTGGTGGCATCAGTATTGTGTCTCTGCTTTTTGCAGATGACGTGGTGCTGTTGGCTTCATCAAGCCGTGATCTCCAACTCTCACTGGAACGGTTCGCAGCCGAGTGTGAAGCAGCTGGGATGAGAATCAGCACCTCCAAATCTGAGACCATGGTCCTCAGTCGGAAAAGGGTGGAGTGCCCTCTCCGGGTTGGGGTTGAGATCCTGCCCCAAGTGGAGGAGTTCAAGTATCTCGGGGTCTCGTTCACGAGTGAGGGTACGATGGAACGGGAGATCGACAAGCGGATCGGTGCAGCGTCTGCAGTGATGCGGACTCTATCGGTCCGTCGTGGTGAAGAAGTAGCCAAGCCGAAAGGCAAAGCTCTGGATTTACCGGTCGATCTACGTTCCTGCCCTCACCTATGGTCACGAGCTGTGGGTCGTGACCGAAAGAACGACATCCCGGATACAAGCGGCCAAAATGAGTTTCCAGGGTGTCTAGGCTCTCCCTTAGAGATAGGGTGAGAAGTTCGGTCATCCGGGAGGGACTCAGAGTCGAGCTGCTGCTCCTCCGCATCGAGAGGAGCCAGATGAGGTGGCTCGGGCATCTGGTTAGGATACCTCCTGGACGCCTCCCTGGTGAGGTGTTCCGGGCACGTCCTACCGGGAGGAGGCCCCGGGGACGACCCAGGACACACTGGAGAGATTATGTCTCCCGGCTGGCCTGGGAACGCCTTGGGATTCTCCCGGAGGAGCTGGACGAAGTGGCTAGGGAGAGGGAAGTCTGGGCTTCCCTGCTTAAGCTGCTGCCTCCGCGACCCGACCCCGGATAAGCGGAGGAAGATGGACGGATGGATGGATGAATACCCAGTTTGTTTTCTTGCCATCACTTGAGGTTGCCACAAAAATATATGTCATAAGAATGGATTTAAGCAACCCACTGATTCATTGGAATAAAGTCAAATAAAATTACAGACACATCTATTTGTGTCTTAATGATGGGGTAGTGATGTGTAGTGAAATCCATTCATTCATGTTCACATATTTATAATTTTAGCGATGGTCACACAGCATTTTTTACAGTGTAAAAAAAAAAACGGACATCAATAAGGAGCTGAATCATATATTTTTTGAAGTTATTTTTATACAAATGAAAGGAAGTAATTCTTATGACTGAAAAATAAAGGCAGCTAAGAAAACTAAATCAGTGATGAATTGAAAACAGGCTGCTTGATTACTTTGTGAAGTTCTGCTGAACCAGACAAAAATATGTCTTTGTTCTCTTTTTTCTGTTTCTCAGTGAGGGTGTTGTGCTACGTGGGATCTTTAAATTGGGGAAGAAGAGTCATGACGTCCTGCTGACCCGAACCAGACTGACCTGGACCCCAATCAGACCAGAGACACCCACAGGTCAGTTCATGAGAGGTTGTCATGGTAATCAAGTCTGATTTTGGGGGCATCAGTAGCTCAGTACACTTGGGGGACGGAGGGTGGCCGGTTCAACCAAAAAGTATGGAGTGTGAACTGGTAGTTGTAGAGGTGCCAGTTCACCTCCTGAGCACTGCTGAAGTGCCCTGGAGCAAGAAGGCACAGAACCCCCATTGTGTGGCTGCCTACCGCTCTACCTTCATTATCTCCAAATTTGCATGCCTTGTGTGTGTGTGTGGTGTGTGTGTGTTTGTGTGGAAAAATAATTTCTTCATGGGTATTAAAATAGTACTTATATAAATTTGAAAAAAGTAAGAGTGTGCTTCCCACATCAATAATTCTGATGATGTTTGGATTTTGAAAAGCTGTAATTATTTTTAGAATTTTTACATCCCGTGAAGCAGTGATGTATTGTAATTGTCAGTGTTTGCATGTTCATCTGTTAGTCCACCAAATATCTTCACAACCGTTGCAGATAGAAAGATTAAAGAAAGAAAAAAGCACATTACTCGGGCAGCAAAAGGGATGAAAATGAGATGATGACCTTGAGAAAAATAGGTCAAGGTCAAATTTCAACTCTTGTACACTCAGGAACCGGATAAGATAGAAGGACGAAACAAAAGGTGTTATATTCAGGGAGGCAAGGGGATGAAAATCACAACCTTGACCTTGAATAACTAGGTCAAGGTCACATTTTCACTTTTATACCTTTTTAGGTAAACATCTCTGAAGCCTCATGACAAACAGAATTCACCAGTTACATGTTGGATAATGGGTATTTTAATAAATGACCCTGACCTATGGAAGTATGTCAGGGTAAAATGTTGAATTCAGGGGTGTCGTGGGATGTTGCAGTCTTTGACTGCCTTGTTTTTATTATTGTGGTTACCTTACAAATCAGTTCAGGCGGAGCTGTAATGCAGTGAGTGTGTGTGTGTGTGTGTGTGTGTGTATGATTGAAGTCAATCTGTTTTGCTATATTTCATCCAAGTTTTGTGTGTGTGTGTATACATGAGTGTGTGTGGGGTGTGTGTGCTGGTGGCGGTAGGGGCGTTGGCAGTAGTATAGAGCAGTTGGTTCGATCCATAGGGGGTTATTAGAGTCTCTCAGTGTGAAGAGATTAACACAAACACACACACACATACACACACACACTCAGTGAGCCTGTCAGCTACTGTGTGTGTGTGTGTGTGTGTGTGTTGGTGTGATATTTCTTTAGATACATCAGCTGTTGCGGTTTATCTTTGCGCATGAATTCCTTCTCTCACACCAGCAGCCTGTCTCTCTGTTTGTCCAGGAGGCGAGACGTGAACCTAAAGGTGTGAGTGTGTGCGTGAGTGGTTGTTTGTCTTTCATGTGGTTCTGCGATGCACCGGCATCGTACCCTAAGCTCCATCTCTCGCCTGTCAGTCCGCTGGGATAGGCTCCAGCAACCCCTGTGACCCGTAAAAGCAGAAGAAGTGGATAAGATGTATGAATGAATAAATAGCAAATGAAGAAAACAAAACAACCCCCATGTGGGAGAATTAAAGAGAAGCAGGACAAAGTGGCTTATGTAGCTTTGCTCTCACTTATAACTTTTTGAAATGACTATTGAAAATATGTATTCGAGATTGACCTTATAAACATTTCTTTAAACAGATCTTATATTTTTACAAAAGTTATAAATTGCTTTGCTAATATAAATCCAGTATTTCCTACTTATCTACTTGTACAACCCACACGTGTACATTTTTTGTTCCTGTAATTTTTATTTTGATAGGTTCGTATATTGATGAACTATTTGAGATTTCATCTGACTGGTTGTGTTTTTGACTTAACCATTTGGCTGACTGTGTACTGCCTATGACAGTGCTCCTTTGTACAAAAACTAAATGACATGCAGTGGCTGCAATTATTCTATTTTTATCGACCATTGCAGTATTTTTCACACTATAAGGCGCACCTAAAAGCCTTTAATTTTCTCAAAAACTGACAGTGCGCCTCATAATCCAGTGGGCCTGATATATGAAAGGGTTTAAAATAGGTCATTCATTGAAGGTGCACCTTATTGTCCAGTGCGCCTTATGGTGCTTTTACTATATATATATATATATATATATATATATATACAGTATATTTAAATCAGTTAAGCTCATATTTCATTGTACAAAATATAAAAGTCAGCATATTTTTGGGTCACACTAATCATCAACATATGTGTTTTAAAAATGAAACTTTAAATTTCCTCCATTGCTTTTATAAAGATATAAAATTATTAAAATCATACTGGCAGTTCATGTTTAAAAAAACATTCTTTATGATAAATTTTCAAAACATTGACAAAAGTGTGCCGTATTAGAAAAAGCTGTTAACGTCCACAACAGCAAAACAACCTGAAAGACCGAGATAGAAGATTGGTATCTCACATGTCCCAGCTTGAAATAACAATTTTTGCTCTTTCTGCACTCCATCCCTCCCCTGTGACTCCTAAAGGCATTTTACCAAACAGAAAAAAAAATCTCAGAACAATGAAGAAAATGTATTGAAACAAAAAAGACAAAAATGGAATGAATTAAAAAAGCAGAATATAGTATTTATTAATTGTCATCTTAAACCACAGTTTATATAGAGTGTGTGTGTGCATGTGTGTGTATGTGTGAGACAGAGAGAGATTATAATCCGTGGCGTCCCACAGTCTGCCACATGGCTTGATCACCATGGAACAGTACTGCAAGTGTGTGTGTGTGTGTGTGTGTGTGTGTGTGTGTGTGTGTGTGTGTGTGTGTGTGTGTGTGTGTATTTGCTAGCATGTTCTACACGATCTTTGTGTGTTTTCTGTGGTCCATATTTTTTCCCTTAGACACGTTTCAGGGTTAGGTCTAAGTGATTTTATCTATACAACTAATAATAATAATAATCAGTACTTTAATCGTCCCTCTTGGGGAAATTCTTTTTACACTTCACACTTCAGATGTACATATACTGTACAGTATATGTGTTAATTACACACACAGGGGTTACAGGTTACAGGCC
The DNA here is from genome assembly GCA_013358685.1 of Antennarius maculatus. Taxonomy (NCBI): domain Eukaryota; kingdom Metazoa; phylum Chordata; class Actinopteri; order Lophiiformes; family Antennariidae; genus Antennarius; species Antennarius maculatus. The sequence goes on along the minus strand of CM023618.1, from coordinate 639,347 downwards.
CCTGAACACGGCACACACTAGGGGCCTGTAGGCATGCAATTAATATAGAGAGGACATAGTTAATTGTCTGTGTGTGTGACTTTGTGTGTGTTTGAGTAATGTGTTGTAATTCAGCCCAAAAGGAACATTTCGGATGTCTGTTAAAGTAGCAGCCACCGAATGTATATCTTGTGCTATAAACACTGTATGGAGGTTATTTGTGAGGCAAGAAAGTCTAAAGAAACCTCTTATTTCCCCCAAAACAAGTCTGTAACTGTCTGTTTGCTTAGGTAAACATAAGTTAATCAAGTTCAGACTTCCCAAAGGAGTTATTGTGTATTAGTGTTGTATTCTTGTAATTTGAAGCCTAATTTGATTTGACATAAACATTTAATAAATACTTTAACACAAAAGTCAAAGTTGGCTGTAAAAGAATTGGATGAGACAGAAATGGCACATCCTTCCTTCCATCTTGCGTTGACTTTTTGACTTTATGACTTTATGTTTGTTTGTCTGTGATGACATCATCTTGTTATGTTTGTTATCCATTGTGTTGAGAATTACATTAGTGTTTATTTCTTTCGTGACTTTTGATGAGCATCTACTGAGGTAAACATCACTGGTCATTCAGTGGTTAAGCCAAACACCACAGAACTGCTGTCAGCACAGATATCAGGCCAAATCAGAAACGAGATCTCAATAACTTGGAGGTAAATATTTTTCAAACTATGTTTCAAAACTGAAGTAATGAAAACCAAAGATACCAAAAATTAAAAAAAACATTGCATGCAAGTTTGAAAAATATCAGAATGAATCTGTTGTTGGGGAGGTCAGAGTGTGAGCTGAATGTGTGGACATATGGACTGGGTGACAAGGGGATGATGGATCGGATGTTCCGTATTTGTTAACAGCAGGAAACGTTTTCAACAAGGGGTTCATTTCATCACAAGAAACTTTTTCTTGGTGGGTTTTTCCTTTCTGAGCTGTTTCCTCTGTCATACACTTTTGAAAGTCCTCGCCTTTTTTATTTTTGCTGTTATTCTTTGATTACCAAATATTAACAACAACAGCTTAAAATGTCATTTGGTAAATGTCTCATTCACACTGTCCTCTACCTCGTCCCTTTCTTTAACACCGGACGGATAAATAATGAAAATCTGAGTGTTATTTCTGGTAATTACAGTCCATTGATTCACTGGGTAGCCCTGCTGCTTCACAGCAAGAAGGTCCTGGATCCAAATCCACCTGGGACTTCTGTGTGGAACTTGCACATCTCTGCTGTTCCTCCCACCATCATTTAAATTTGCTGCAGTCATGAATGTGATTGGCTGTTTGTTTTTCATATGGCCCTTCAATCAGGTGGTGACTTGTCGAGGTTTAAACCCCACCTCCTAACACTACCTCCTCCCATGAGAATTCATTGCGTTTGTCCCCTCTGAAGGTAGTTTTTCCTCAAAATGTCAAACTACAACTATTATCTGCATTATCAATGAATCTGGTAATTCATTCATTGATAATTGTTTAATAATCAAGAAGTCTATAAATAAGGGAATTGAAGTCAGACCATGACATTCTCTGAGGTGACAATCTCTGGAGAAAAATAACAGAAAAAGAGAAAAGAGAGTTTGAAATTCTCACGTATCTGCCACCGGAAACATTTGAATTCTGTCAGGGAGAAATTTTCAATGTCAACAGAAGGAGTGAGTCCATGACTGAGATGAGTGCTGCAGCGAACTCAGACATGATTATAAAAACAAAATTACAATGTCAGTGGGCCAGACTTTCTTCAGAAGAGAAATTAAAATGAGAAAATTGCTCTTGAAAAGCGTTATAAATATTGTTTTGAGGTCAGTCAGTATCAACTCTTAGTATTAAACGTGTCCTGGATGGAATCCTGTGAGCAGGTTATGTCAGTCATACCTTAGCTGACGTTATCCTTAGAAGATTGAATGAATCATCTCAGATGGGCCAATCAGATTTCAGAATCCCTTCTGATTGAATGTCAGGTGCCGCTGTGTGTTCTGCTGATCGGTGGATTAGTCTGTAATACATCTGATAACATTATGTAACACGAATGCAGGTGAACCAGTAGCAATGTGCTTCTGTTGGGTTTCACTGACTGACCACGTGTGTGAACAAAATCACGAGGATAGCTCCTCTGTTTCAGCTTGTGCATGGTTCACAATGTCAACACTGTTCATGTTGTGTACGCTTTTAAAATGCTCTCACAATATTTGCATGACTTCACACACATGCACTAATAAACTGAGAACAAACTTGAACACGTCTCTCTGAGTCTGGCCCTACCTGTAGTCTGATGTCAGTTTGGAGCAGCGTTGTCCTGGAGACGTGTCTCATCTCACTGTCAATTCATGAAGAAGTCCCGACTCAAAATTATGATTACATAGATTATCTTTAGCAATAGAATTATATTTGTAACCTTTAACATTTACATTTTGTTGGTCTATTTGATAAGTATGACATTACCAGCTGACTGCTGAACAGCAGCGCTAAAGAATATTCTTGGATTCATCTTGTCTTAAACAAAAAGCTCTGTTAATCTCAGCATATATTAAATCAAAAAATCAATGCCAAACTTTTGCATACTGGAGCATTCTTTTTTAAATATAGCAGGTGCCACTATAATACTGTATATAAAACAACAGTGCAAGTAAAAAGTCATGATCCAACTTTGCCTCTACATCCATCCTCAGGTGAAATTTTGAATGTGAATTAAATTTACGAACCAATCAGGTGAAACTAATGACATTTTCTCCAGTTTTGAAATATCTTAAATGGTGACCACCACTCTGTGTCTGCTAAGCATTAGTGTTTTAGCATGTCCTTGCAGGTGCTGCTTGGATTCTAACTCTTGCTGTTTCCGTCCAGGTAACACGTGTGTGCTGCAGCCAGGTGTGATGCTGCTGCAGGACGTGTATGCAGTGAAGGTGAAGCGGCGGCGAGCGGTGGGCCAGCAGTCTGGGGGGGCCGTGCTTGGCGTGACTCTGTTCTGCTGCCGGAGGAGAGGGAAGCGACTGGAGGAGGACACCGTGCACCTCCACAACGCCTCTGCAGAGCACACACACACCTGGTACAACACACTGAAGGAGCTGCTCACAGGTAACATGAACTCAGATGGTCGTGTTGAATGAAGTCTTATTATTTCTGTCTAGTTTTTCTATTTTTAACCAAATGGTGTCCCACAACAGATTAACAGCTCACTAGCAGCTCACTACTGAATGACACTGGTACAATGAGCTGTGACCATCTGTTTTTACCTGTTCATCACATAGAAACATGAATAAAAGGAGGGTTGACTGTTTGCCACAGTGCAGATTATAAATTCATTGTTTTCTATCATCCTCTTCCTCACTTAGTTTAATGAGGTGAGTCACAGTTACATCAGACAATACAGCTAATCTGATAATCCACTGGAACAAAGTGGCAGATTACACACACACGTGCGCACACACACACGCAAACACGCCAGGAGTGGTACACACAGATAGATGTCAGATTTCATCAGCTGCCTAAATGTACATGAGGCAAATTTGCCCAAATTTTCCTCAAACAAAAGTTAGCTCCCGGCCTAAATTGCACGTCACTTTTTTAACACCAAGAGTCTATAGGAATCCTGAGAATTAGCTGTTAACGTTGCAATCCAAGATTTGTGTGGATAACAACGGAATCTGAAACTTTACTCCCCTTCTCTTCAGTGGGAGACTCTGAATCCAGATTTAACTTTGGCTCCAATGGGAGAGACGAGTGGTTTTCTTGGTACTGGGAGGCAAATTTTCAAGGTGGCAGTGGATCAGGTGGTAGAGCAGGTCTTCCACTTAGATTGACAGTTTGAATCCCACGGTTCAACTCCCATTTTATTGTCATTAGACACTTAACCTCCCTCAGCTTGAATTTGCTGATGTGTGATTGTTCCATTGGTGGTCGGAGAGGATGTTGCCACAGATTGGCTGGGGCAGCAGTGGCTCAGTGGTAGAGAGAGCGGTAGAGCGGGTCGTCCAATGCTCTGAGAGAGGCGGTTCAATTCCCGCTCCCGCCCTAAAAAAACACCCGGTGTTGAACTGACAGTAGCAGGTGTCAGCTCACCTCCGGAGCACTGCCGAGGCGCCCTTGAGCAAGGCGCCATCCCCCCTTACAAGCTGCTCATTTGGGCGCTCCACAAAGAGACTGCCCGCCACTCTACCTCCCATTGCATGCTTACCGGCCTGTACACACTAATATGCATGTGTGTGATTGATTAACAAAAACTAGAGTGTACGTTCTTAATTTCCCTTTGGGGAATCTAACAATGTATAAAATTTAAATTTTAAAAAAATGTTTCCATCAGTCTGCCCCAGGGCAGCTGTGGCTACACATGTAGTTTACCATCACCAAGTATGAACGAGGAGTGAATGAATAATGGCACTACTGTGAGCACTTGAGAATGTACAAAAAAAAGATATATAAATCTAATCTAATTATATTATTATTATTATTATTATTACTGATGATGATAATAATAATAATAATAATAATAAGCTTCGTTTCGGCCCATGTTTGTGTAGCATGCCTGTGTGTACCTGTCCGCGTATAGTGGACACACACACACACACACACACACACGGAATGTTTTTATTTTATTTACAGTTGCTTAACAGTACGAGTAAAGTGCAATATTGATACATACTTTATTGAAAAAGGGAAATTGCTTTTAGTTATCGTTGCACTGCTCCAGAACAAAAAACACTGTAAATGTCAGAATAAGAATTTAAGAACGAAGAGCTAAAAAGATTGTTTATTACATTGAGAATAGAATAGTATCCTAGCTTCCATTTGTCTTCTCTTCACTGAGACGTAAGGTTGTGTCAGTCACCGTTCTGAGCACTGAGATATTATTATTATTATTTTTAAAGGGAGAGAATTTTGGGTTTAAATTTGAATACAAACATGATTCCGAACGACTAATTCCTTTGTTTCGTGTCATGTGGATAGATAGGGTAGTCCTCGACTTATGAACATTCAGAGATACAAACAAACGTGAGCAGCCATATCCGACTACTGTACTCAGCACTGCTGACTTTCACACATCTCCGTTTGTTGTTGTCTCTGTGAGCATCTCAGGGCCTCAGCCTTCATACTTTGGATACTTTACTATTTATCATGGTTGATAAAGCAAAGTGAAGACAGTGGTAGTGGTGACCATCTCTCTGATGACAACTCTGCCTCTGACCAAGAATAACCCCCCCTCCTCCTCTTCCTACACACTGAAGGTGAGCTACATGCTACATGCTACATGCCAAAGTACCATGCAGTGGATTGTCAACATCAACAGCTGACTCTGGCTGTTGTTGTTGGGTTCACTTAAAAGCTGGTGAAGAGTTCCTTGAAGGGTTTCTTCTTCTCCTTATGGATTAAATTATAAGGATCAAAATCTCACCATAAACTAATCTAAATTAATAACAGTCGCATGAATTACGAGTCACGCTTAATGGTAGATATTGGAACTATAATTATGAATTTGAATATGATTATAAGTCTTTAATCTTATTTATTGTACAGTAACATAATATTGTAATAACCTGTGTTAATGTTACCCCAGCCTTAGGCTGCTCATGTGTTAGGCTGTGGGAAGTTCACAAGACTTGGGAAAAGAACATGAGAGTTGGTGAGTTAGTCACCAACGGGAGCCTGAATAAAGCCTGATAAAGCCTGTGTCTGCCTTTTCTATTTTTACCACAGTTATAGATAATACAATATTATGTATTACAATATTATGTGCTTTCAACAGTTTCTTGGTAATTTTAAGAGTCCCATATTTGTGGCGGACAGAACAGTTCAGCTTACGACAACCTCTCAGAACCAGTTGTGTTCGTAGGTTGAGGTCTACCTTAATTTAACATAGTTTTTATGAGTATTGTTTTTCCACTTGCCAGAATTTATGACACAATTTCCTGTAAATTGCCTGCATTGTAACTACTTTTCTCACTAACACCATTGAGTCCTAACAGGACCTTTACAATGAACGTCTGGATATTTTACTGGTGACCTAATTTTCCAGTGGTTTACCAGGTGCAATGTAGTGGGCGGGGTCAGGCTGACACTTAACACACAATAGAAATGTTAGCGTGCTGTGTGTGTGGATTTAACTCTCAACAGGAACTCTCCATTTCAGGTTTTCTGTTTGGTCCACGACGTTGAATCAAACTTAGATATTACAAGCGATGCATAAATGATGAGGTCAAAGGTGTCGCACACACACCACCATCGTCCTGTCACCATGGCATCGGTCTGACACATTATCGCTGGTCACCTGTCTGTCTGTCCATCTGTCTGTCTATCAAACCAGATTACTCAAGAGGCCCTGAAGCAAAATCACAACTTCTTTAAGCGTTGGCCTCACACTCACACACACGTGAATAGCTCACAGGTCGCGTGTCAACTCGCGTGGTCACACTGCACATCAAACCATGATGGCTTTTGTGACTTTACGCACCGCGGCAGAGGAGTTTGTGGTGTGTTTGTCGAAGGTAAACGCAGTCGGTTTCTCCACTGCTGTGTGGACATTAAGCCTATTTTCCAGCCAGAGGTCAGCGTGAAAAGCACATTGTTTTGTGAATGGTGGTGTTGCAGGGCAGGCAGTCCCACCACCGCAACTTCTTAACCTTCAGGTCCAAACATTCTGCAGCACAATGGTGAGCAGAGAGCAGACACTTTCTGTTTCCAGAGCCTCATTCTGTCCTGTTTGCTGTGTGAAGCAGCTGCAGAACGCTGTGCAGGGAATGAATGGCAGTCAGACTGACAAAAGGTGTACAGTGGTGGTGTATAGAGTCTGTTTCTATGCGCTTTGGAGAAATGGATTGCAGTTGTTTAACAGTACAACGGACTGACAAACAGACAGACAGACAGACGAGCTCACTGGACGGCTGGACTGAGCTGGGACTGTTTGGAACTCCTCCCCAGTCGATTGTCTTGTCAATCCAGTGTCAGTTTTCTGCTTACAGAGATGTTAGTTTGGGTTTACATGGAGACGTTATACAGTAGAAGCTCACAGCGATCAGATGGTGATGCCATAAGGTCAGAATAAAAGATACGACACATCATTTGACCTGCAGCGATGTGGATGGATAGCATCCTGTTGAATTCAATTCCAAATCTATAGATTGATGAATGAATAACTCTTATAATTCTTTTAATGATGGTGTTTCTGCTCCTGATGTGTCAAAGGTCTGAGGACACCTCTATAAGTCTGAGAAGTCGGTGGTGTATCCATAGTGACCTGATGAGAGGTCATTTTTTACGGTGTACGACACACAGTTGTCTCCTCTCCCACTTCATAACAGGAGGCAATTCAAAATAAAAATTTTAAATTAAAATTATTGTAAAATGAGAAAATAGTAAAAATGTTCTCACCTTTTGATTTTTTGTTGTTGAGAATCTATAATCAATATAACTGGATGTTTAAGATGCTTTCTATTTGCTACAGTTCACTAAACCCATTTGCAGTCTGCATTAATATGTAATTTGTTCTGAACAGTATTCAGCATCAATCTGCAGTCCTCTGTCAGAAACTCAATACTTTTTCCCGACAACACTGGGATTGTTTACCATGGTAACGGTCAGCAATGTGTAGCTGCCTGATGACCTGATGGATACTTGATCTCTACATCTGCCCGCCATTCCACCCTTTTCTGAGAAAAGATAGAAATAAATTAAACAACATGGCTTCTGATGAGATAGAGTTTGTGTGTAAATGAATGCATTTCATTACTTATTATGATTATTTTTTGGTATAAACCATTCATTTGTTTTGCCAGTAGTTGTCAGATGTCCCTGAAGCAAATAATCATTTCCTCTTTTCTGGTTCAGTTCAGAGGTAAACTTTGAATTGAAGTTAGTGTTGGTGTGAGTGCATGCATGCTTGTTTGTCTTATAAGTGGTGCTGCGGTGCGGTGGCGGCACGCCCAGAGTGTACCCTGCCTCACGCTCCCAGTTGGCTGGGTTGGGCTCCAGCACCCTTTAACCTGCGACAGTGGATGAAGCAGTTATGGAAAATGAATGAACGAATGAATGAACAATCGAGTTTCACAGAACTTTGACCCTTAACCCAGGCTGGAGTCTTCCTTCAGCTCTCCCATCAAGTACTGATTTTAAAACCTCCCAGTGAATCAAAATCTTTTTTCTAATAATATAGTATAATAATAATAGAGGTCTTTAACCTTTGTTTTGGGTGTGATAGCTGTAAGGATTAAGGGAGTCTTCTGATGGTTCTGAATCCATCACACCAGAGTTTCTGATGACAGTTTTAATAACAGAAAAATTGTCTTGTTTTATTATGTTTACAAATTGCACTTCACAACTCTTCGTGGTTATTTCATCTGTCATCTATCCATCCATGAACAGGAATATGCACAAGGGAATTCTCGTTCTTGAATGTTGGATCCAGGTTTCTATCTAGAAGCACTGGTTAGTTCCCACTTCCCACCTCGTCTGGCTCATGTGGCGTGGGCTAGCTTGCAGCATTCTTCTCTCCTCCAGCTACACAACAGTATTTTGTAAGGCTCTCGTGGGGACGTGAGTGTGATTGGTCCAGCCGGCTTCAGACACACCCTCAGTCATTTTGTCCTGGAGCTGGGCCCAAGATGTAGACAGGTTTAAGGTTTACAACGGTTCAGTTAGATCGCAAAGGACCCGTGTTGGTCTGAGTGAGGTTGGGCTCTAATTCATAGGGGGGCACCAAAACTGTCTGGAGCTTCTGGTGATGGTGGAGTCCAGTGGAGAGAAGCGGGATGGGGGCTTTGGGGAGCCCCTCTCAGGAACTCCTGACAACCGGGTCATAGCTGTGAGGTGGGGAGATGGCAGGAGGTGCGCTGTGTGTGGGGTCATTAACGGGGCGAGGTCACAGCCTTTTGGGAGCAGATTATAGTAATGAGCTGGATAATGGAGCTGGAGTGTGTGTGTGTATTGATCTGTGCTGGTCTGTGGGGATTTATAATGCAGCCTCTAAATCTGCCTAATGATGGGCAGTACAGGGGGTCAGAGTGTGTGTCGCTGTGTTTGTATGGAGTCGATACAGTCTGAACACACACACATTCACTTGCTGCTGATCTAACCAATATTTTGAATATTTAGAATCAGTCATCCCTCCTCCAGATGTTAGATTCAGTGTTTAAGTCCTTATTTTTTGGTGATTAACAACATGACTGATCAAAACTAGCTTAACTCACTTCACCAGTACCTGACAATATAAAGATATTCCAGACACTTTGTCATATCCTCAACAAATGGCTCAAAGAAGGAAAGCTCTAATGCCGTGACACTCAGAAGAGCCTCTGCCAACGCCTAACGGGTCCTAATGATTAAATTAATCCGAACTCCAGCCTAATGAAGCCATCTGTGTCATCACTGGATTACAGCGTCCACTGAGTGACTGAAATAACAACCATTCATTCAGATCCTTTCTACCACGTTTAGTGAAAACCCATCAAGCAGATTTGTGTGATCCTGCTAACCGGCACACAACTGAAGAGATCAGTTTACCTGATTGGTAAATTGATGAACACGAACGCAAAATTCCATCGCAGGATGTTTATTGGTTGTGGAAATATTTCATTCTGGAACATTTCATTCAGTTACATATCAAGTTATGTCCACTTTACAGAACACAGTTATAGTATTACATTGAAACACAAGTTTAATTGTTGTGTGACTGAGCTAGTAAGTTCAACAATTACAAATAACGAAAATTATATTAATTTGTTCCAGCATTTTTAAAAAAACAGCATTTATGTTGTCTTTACATTATGTTTCTATGATTTTTTTTTACATGATAAAGTATAAAAATAAAAACAAAAGTCAGGAGAACACGCGGGCTGCATCTTTACCCAGCAGACAACACGTGGTATAGAACGAGATGCGGTCTCAGCTGATGTCGTATCCATCCACCTAACAGCGATGGTGTCCCGGAGCACAGCTCCTATCTCAGAATTAGTTTGTATGTCGAACAAAATATGGACAGAGCGACGGTTCATATCTCAAATAACTCGCATGTTGAGCCGGTAGTGATGTAATGAAGCCACACTGATCCCTTTTTGATTTTCACTTGTGGTGAGAAGTCATCAACGCCATCAAGAAAATGGTTTCAATATTCAGAGCTGCTCACTGTGTGTGTGTGTGTGTGTGTGTGTGTGTGTGTGTGTGTGTGTGTGTGTGTGTCTGTGTGTAACAGGGTTCAGCACTCGTCCCAGGTACCTGAAGGTGTTCATCAACCCCAGCAGCCACAAGAAGGAGGCCGTTCACATCTACAGAGAACACGTGGCTCCGCTTTTCAAGATGGCCGACATCCGTACTGACATCACCGGTCAGTCCCTCCACCTGGTTATTGATCCACTGATTATCAGCTGATAGTTGAAGATAATATTTTATACTCCAGAGGAGCAGTGAGCAGTTTCAATTCATTCATCTCATGTGTTGTAATAAAGTCCTGTTGCAGAGAAGAACCTGAGATCTGTGTGTAGAGAAGGTCCAAAGGTCAGAGTTAATGGCAGTCTCTGGTCGCTAAGTAACCTGATACAGGGGGAGGAGCTTAACCCATCTGTTGTGACAGAAGGAGACAACCTTCTCCTCTCCTCTCCTCTCCTCTCCTCTCCTCTCCTCTCCTCTCCTCTCCTCTCCTCTCCTCTCCTCTCCTCTCCTGTCCTCTTTTTCCCACTTTCTTATATTTTCTACACTCCTCTCCTCCTCTCAACAGATGGTGTGATATCCATTGTCCCACTTTTTTTTGGCATCCATCGAACACACACTTGCGTCCATGTGACCACACACATGCATGAACACTATCTCTGTCCGTCTCAGTGTCGCTCCATCTGTTTCCCTCTGTTGTTCTTCCCTCTCCTCCGTCTCTGTTTCTCTCTCCAGTGACAGAGAGGAAGGGACACGCTCTGTCAGTGATGAAGGAATGCAAGATGGATGAATATGACGGGTTAGTCATCTTTTATCTCTTCTCAGTCCCTCTCTATAGTCTCCTGCCTGGGGACATAACATTTATAGTATCTTCCATAATTCCACAAGCAGTACATATTTGAATTCAGATATAATTCAGACAGATTATCAATAGAATGACAAGTAATTCAGCTCACCTTCATTTGTTTGCTTGATAAACCTCCTGTTGAGTTTTATGAATGTTTTCAATGCTTATATTTTAAAATGATACCAGAATTTGTCTAACATTTGTACTTTGTACATCACTTGCAATACATAACTTGCTAATGGAGCCAAAAAATTCATCATTTGACAACAGAATATATACAATAATGCTCTTTTTATATTTTAAAACAAAGCTAGTTAGCGTTAACATTGTATTTTTGAGAAGGGAAAAGTACCACACTTATTGAGGCATTTTGTTTGTGAATTTGGGCCATATAAAATAGAATAAACTTGAATATCAAACAAGTCATTAATTCTGTTGTTAACCTGCTTTGTTTACGCAGACAATCACATAAATGATCATTTCTTTACATTTATGACATACAACACTGATGATATAGTGCCTATGTAGTGTTTTGTGGTAAAATTGAACGTTGATGCAACCATTAAAGCTACAGTTTTTTTCCACAGATTGCAGTATTTCAAGGTTTCTGATTTCTGATACAGAAACTTTTTCAAACTGTTTACAGTCTGTATCACAGGCGATCATCTCAGCCCAACTGTTCACCTCCAGAACTCTGACCATCAAACACATTATACATGTCTCACAACACTGGCAACAGTCAGACAATTATTGTATGACGGTATTATATTTGGAGAAATTTACTTAAATTACATTTCTCTTTGAATCTCTTAGTGATAGTACTACAGTACTTGTGAAAAGTAACAAGTTTGAGTAAACAAACAAAAAACAAAAAGAGTTCCAGGGCTGCAATACGAACAAATCACAGAAGTCAAAGTCAGAGGAACCGTTCAGAACGTCTAATCCAATCACAGACCTCCATGTTTTACAACGCGCTCAATGATTGTGTTCCTGATCTCATCACAGACCACAGTTCTTCCTCTCTTTCCTCTTCTTCCTCACTTTACTGTTCTTCTCTGACAGATAATTTCGGTAACTGTGATCATTGAACACATTTTGTGTGAAAGCAACAGACTTCTGTTTCTTCCTGATTGTGTGAAACGTTCTGTTCATTTTCGACCAATGAATGTCAGCAATTGAAAAGGAAAAGCTGAATAAATGAATTAAAAACAGCCCAGTGTTCATAAAGAGTGGAGGTAGTTTCTAATGTAATGTTAATGTGCTCTGCTGTAATGTGATGCTTCTGGAACAGATGCAGCTGAACCAGATAATTAAATAGCAGTTTACTGTTAGACACTGACACTAAAACACACTGACCCAGACTGATTACACACACACACACACACACACACACACACACACACACACACACACACACACACACACACTGTTAGGTGAGGTCACACTTTGACCCCTGACTTAACCTTAAACCTCACAAATGAAAACAGAAATGACAAAATGACATTTTCTCACAAGATACTGAAACAAATATAAGAATGTCTGCAAAAATATTAAACTCATCAATATGTGTGTGTGTGTGTGTGTGTGTGTGTGTGTGTGTGTCTGTGTGCGCGTGTGTGTGCGTGTGTGTGTGTGTCTGTGTGTGTGTGTGTGTGTGTGTGTGTGTCTGTGTGCGCATGTGTGCGCATGTGTGTGCGTGTGTGTGTGTGTGTGTGTGTGTAAGCAGCTTTTGTGCTCAACCCTCATGAAGCTTAATGTGCTTAGAGAAGATTAGCTTTGTTGCTAAGCTAGCTGCTCAGTGTGCATGTGTGTGAGTGAGTGTGTGTGTGTGATGTTGTTCTCGTGAGGATTTGGTTGAAACCTACATTTGCCAATTAGTCCGACTGTCACCGTGGCGACCACAGTTTCAGGTAATCTCATCCACAGGAGGGGCGGAGCCTCAGTGTGTTTACCTTACATTTCCTGCAAACACAAACTCCGAAGATGAGTCTTCTCACTTTTTATTTAGGAACAGAGCTGAAAAAAAAAAATTAACAGAGCTGATAAATGATAAGTTAAGATTGATCCATCAATATAAACTAATATTACTGCTAAAAGCTGCCCAAAATCAAATCAAACTCAGCCCATAAATCATGACGTGCAACAATGTTTATACCTAGAACTGAAATGTGACGACAGCTATATTTTGTTTAGTGTTTTCTCAACACTCATCTTTTAGTTTTTGTTTATTTTCTATGTTCTGCAGTTATCAAGGTTAGAGTTCGAAATTTGCAGAATCCCATCAATTTTGACAAGTTATGAAACAAACTGCAAATCTTTGTAAAATTATGAAAACTTCAAACTTTCATATTTTATTAGACAATGCATAATTACATAGACTTACAAAGACAGGCCTTTAATCCAAATCATATAACTCAAGATTGAGAGGCAGAGAATAGATCCTGTAGGTGTGTATGACATGTTGTTGCTGACTCCAGGTGGTTTTACCGAGAATCCCAGTGACTACGACTACCAAACTGGCCCCTCTCCTCACCTGGGGCAGGTGATCTGGCTCTAACATAACCTCACCACTGTCACTTCAGGGTGACCCAAACTCCCCTCGTGACAAAAATGATGTGTCTCCTACACAAGATAAGATTATGATGACGATGCAACCCAGTAGTTTTGATTTTAGACCCTACACTTTGCTGCTAACTGAATGAGCCCATTTCTGTTATCACCATAAAAAAAATCCACTGGACTAAAATATTTCAATAAATTTTAGAACCAAAGCCAAAACGAAAGTTCCTTAAAGTTTTACATTCAGAAATCTAAACATATTTTTAGACTAAATATTTTTTTTGGAAGAAGCTGAGGCTACACATTTGATGACGCATTTATGGACCAGAATTACTTACTTGGTGGTTTTCAACAGTACTGTCGGTGCTACAGACATGTTTGTGTAGCTATCAGAAAAATAATGAAGTAACTGATTTATTAGGTGATTTTAGAACCTAGGAACTCCTCAGCTATTGTACGTGGGGAAGCCGCGCCCCCTGCTGGAGGTGTACATACTGAAGGAAACCTGTCCAAGGTGCTAGAAGTTAATTTTGCCTGTCTGGCCGTCCACCTGTTCCCACTCTGTTCTTTTCTACGTGTCTGTCAGAGTGGTGTGTGTCGGCGGGGACGGGTCAGTGACGGAGCTGTGTCACGCAGTCGTCCTCAGAGCTCAGATAGACGCTGGTTCTCCAGACAAACCAGTAAAAGCAGTGCTACCCCTTGGAATCATTCCTGCTGGTGAGTTTGAACCTACCCTCATACAGGCCTAAGCATGTTGAATCTGATTGGACAGAGAACCTGACACATTCTCACAATGAAGAAACAAACTACTGTCTCCTCACCTTCACAGGTTCTACAGATGTGGTTTCCTGTTCTGTTCATGGAGTCAGAGATCCCGTCACTGCAGCCCTGCACATCGTCTTGGGTACGTTGTACCTGTTTTACAGTATATTCTTTGATAGGAGTCAAATCAACTTTTTTTATACAAAGAGAGGAAACCAACTGAACCTCCAAGAGCAATCATGAAGCAACAGTGACCAGGAGAAATTCCCCATTGGGGAGAAACCTTGGGAAACCTTGGAGAAACCAGATCCTGACGTTCTTGGGCCGTCTTCCCCCTTGACCGGTTGGGGTAAAAAAGGAAATTCAAAATTGTAGAGATGGAGAAGGGTATCTGGGGTTATTCTGGGGGAGATTTAGACAAAGAGCACAGCCAGTGGTGACTTCTAACACGGATAATCACATCCTGGCTTAGTCTTTAAATAAATCAGCTTGTCATCTACATACATGACTTAGTGGATCTTTGGTCACGCTATTCTAGGTCAGACCTAACTTTTGCAAATGTCTGTCGTCATGTCTACTTCATGGGTTCTATCTCTGCTCGTATATCATCCTAGTAGGGTTGTTTCTGTCTACGTCTGGATCTATAGCTACATTTAACTGGATGGGCAGTTAAATGTGTTACCTGTACAGGTGGCTTCTGATACTTCTTAAGCTATTACCGTATAGTCATTATTGGTTCTGTTTGTAACTGATCTCTACTCTACTGTGGTTTGGGATTAATACTACCTAATCTGTCTATATTAACTTTCTTTTTGTTAATTTAATTATATTTCCTTTGAGCCAATCAGGAGCCTGTGTTCAAGTGAAGCTTCATTGTGATTGGCTGATGTTAGCTTGATCAAACACCTACATTTACGCCGTGTCCTCAGTGACAGAGTCAGGAGGGGGGATCAGGATCAGTTTCACCGTAAATCACAGGTTTCCACTGCTCAGCCTGCTGTAGCTCCACCCCCTTTACCTCACCTCACCTTTTCCCATGTAAAGCTCACAGCCAATCAGCAGGTAGCAAGGCCCGGCTCCTGTGTCTGAGCTGTGGTGAGATGGTGTTTAATTAACGGTAATTAAGACTGGAGCTGTTTGTGTGTGTGTGTGTGTGTGTGTGTGTGTGTGTGTGTGTGTGTGTGTGTGTGTGTGTGTGTGTGTGTGTGTGTGTGTGTGACAGATGGGAGCATTCAGCCACACAAATAAGACTCATTACAGAACAATAAACAGTTCCCGTGGTGGGGGCTGTTCCCACGGACCTTCAGAACCAAGGTGATCATTCAGAACATTTCCTGAGATCATGCACTAATCTCACCGAGTCACAGGTGATGAGAATTTCATTGATTATTAGTACCAGTAGAAGTTATTTGTTTGTCCAGTGGTGCTGACCGTACACAGATTAAATCTACATGATGTGATGGCTCCCTCCCCCTCGTTCAGGAACTGGAGGAGGACTGAAAGCCCACCTCCACATGAGGAACCGTGTTGTACTCACCATTCCCTTATCTCCAGTGTCTCTGTCGCACGGGGACACCATACATGAGGAGGTCGACCAACAGGAAGGTGACCCACGATTCAAAAGACTAAAAATAAACAAGGAGCTTCAACAGAATTAACTTGTAATAAATAAAACTAATAAATAAATAAAACTAAATAAATGTAACTAAATGTAACTCAGTGTTATGGAAAACAAATGTAACTACTCCTTAATATTAAATAACTGAATTTATTATTTATTCAAGTTATAAACATTACAGTTACACAGAAAAAAACATGTTTGTTTCTCTGTTCTAACATAAATCCTTTTCATTTGTCAGGTTATTAAACCCACAGAACTCCATCAATCAAGGATCAAACTATCAATCAATAAAGAAAAATAACTTCAAACACAAGTTAGGACATTAACTTTGTTCACAATGTTTTTGTCAAAGTTGAAATGGGCTGAATTACTGCATTGTGGGAAATGTAGTTTCCGGTCAAAGCACACTTTTAACCTATTTATTTTTAGACACTCTGACCTTTTATGCTCTCACGGGCCACATAAAATGATGTGGAGGGCAACATTTGGCCCCCGGGCCTTGAGTTTGACACATGCATTGTAGAGGTCATCTCATTATAAACAGAGTGTGATGAAGTTCCTTTGGGCTGTCTTTATGCTCAAGGTGGTTTTGAGAAGCATAGAGGTGTACACGCAAAATAGAAGAAGCCCATGTTTTAAATTAAATCATTCAAAAAATGACATGCGGTGCTTTTTTCATCAAATAAATGTATGATGTTTTCGTTCATGCTCTATGGCGGCACATAGCGCTGCAGGTGTACTCACGCACAGACTGTGACACTTCCTGTCTCAGTGTTAAAGCTGAAATGGCCAGCCTAACTTAGGAACACACACACACACACACACACACACACACGCCATATGGTGAGGAAATCAGATTCTGTCCAGAGAGACAGACAGGCTGGCTGTCAGACAGACAGGTGGGGAGACAGCAGTTCAGTAGGTTACAGCAGGTATGCGGCCAGATGGCACACTGTGTGTGTGTGCGTGCGTGCGTGCGCGTGTGTGCGTGTGCGTGTATGTGTGTGTGTGTGTTATTAAAAGCTTTTGATGGTGAAATGACTTTATTATTGTTGTCCCAGTTCCTTCCACTGTGCTGCGTTCACTGACTGTAGGAAAATAAACAGTCAACAGTCTCTGGTGCAGAAAATATCAAACTTTTGCGAAGCAGACAGTCTGAACAGAGCTAATCTTTGTGTCTGTCTGAGCCGTTGCACAAATCAGCTAACGTGGAGGAGCATGAAACTGAGCCTCACATGATGATGGGGGGGGGATAGACTATCCTAGTCTATCTCTATCCTACAGTACATCTAAAGGAAACAAACATTCACTCTAAAACATTTTACTCAATGTCTAATAAAGAGAGAGAATACAGGTGTCCATTCTCCTAGGAAACAGCTATAACTGAAAATAAATCTGAATCTGATTTATTGATGTGTTTATGGATGGTAATGGAAAGCCTTTCTGGATCATATCAAACCCAGCATGTAAGTGTGACAATCTGGAAGCTGTCACATTTGAAGATCATTTTTCTACTTTGAAAAACACGAACAGGGACAGATTGTCATTTAACCTCAACATACATTGACATTATCATCCGCTGCAAATGGATGCTGCTGCTTTCGAGACACACCGCTCCAGTCCAGCAGCAGAGCCAGAGACTGGAGGAACGGGACTAAAGAACCACCTGGGACTGGCCAAACTGGGGCAGGAACATCCAGACAGGAAATCATACACACATTAATAGATATTAAAACACACACACACACACACACACACACACACACTTCTGACCTCTTTCTGTAACCTCTGGAGTGCCGCTTCTCATGAATATTAATCTCAGTTTAGGATAATTTATCCTTCTTACAAACTATGTGTGTGTTTCTGTTTACTTTTTTTCTATTCTTTTCTGTTCTATAATATATATATGGTATAATATGTGACCGTCAACAGGTCACCTGCTGCAGGTCGACATGTGCAGCTTCTCGTCTCTCGGCCAGTTGGTCCATTTTGGATTTTCCGCCATGTTTGGCTTTGGCGGACAGACGTTAGCACAAGCAGAGAAGAAGAGGTGGATGCCTTCGTCACGGCGACGGGAGTACGCTCTAGTGAAGACACTGGCTAGGCTGAGGTAGCACACACACGTATGTAGATAGACACACACACACACACATAGCTTTGTGGTATTTATTCAGTAGGTTGATCATCAGGGTCATATATACTGTATTTTCTGCACTATAAGGCGCACTGGAGTATAAGGCACCATGTTTTTGAGAAAATTAAAGGCCTTTAGGTGCGCCTTATATTGCGGAAAATACTGTAGTTTAAATTTTAAAGTACTCTATGGCCAAAGTGACTAGTGACCTAAATCTAGTTGGCTTGAACTATCATGAAAAAAAAGATATATTGGCATATTTGACAAAAGTAAATGTGACGTCATTTTGACAGCTTTACGTTGTTAACTTGTTAGCACTAACATTTAGTTGGAGGCACGGCCTCACAGCTCCACCATCGTCTGCAGACTCCACCTCAGGGTCCTCACGTCTGTCTCCTGTGTCCCTCAGACCAGAGGACTGTCAGCTGTCTTTCCTACCAGAGAAGAAGTCACAGAGGAATTTGTCTAAACATGGGTGAGAAACAAACACACATTTACACTAAAATAGATTGGTTTAAGTGTGTTAGATTTTCCCCTGGTATTGTTTCAGTGTTAAGTACCCGTGTGCAATGTGTGAAAGACACAATTCCATGAAAGACAGTTCCGTTGAGTCTTTTATCACTTTACCCTACTGATTTAAGTTCTCTTTTATACTGTTATTCTAGCCTAAAGACTTATTGGATTTTTGACTTATTAAATATTTGGATGCTGTAGATCAGGTGTGCCAAACTTAATTGCACATGAGGGCACATCAGCATAATGGCTGTCCTCAAAGGGCCTATAACTTATAAATATAACTAAATGTAACTCAATGTAATGTAAATTAAATGTAACTACACATTAATGTTAAATAACTCTGAATTTCTGACTTATTCTAGTTCCAAACATTACAGTTAGACAGAAAAAACATGTTTGTTTGTTTCTCTGTTCTAACATAAATCCTTTTCATTTGTCAGGTTATTAAACCCACAGAACTCCATCAATCAAGGATCAAACTATCAATCAATAAAGAAAAATAACATCAAACACAAGTTAGGACGTTAACTTTGTTCACAAGTTGAAATGGGCTGAATTACTGCATTTTGGGAAATGTAGTTTTGGTCAAAGCACACTTTTGACCTATTTATTTTTAGACACTCTGACCTTCTATGCTCTCGCGGGCCACACTAAATAATGTGCGGGCCACATTAGGCCCCCAAGCCTTAAGTTTGACACATGTGCTGTAGATAAAGATATTTGTGATTATACATCATTAATCATAATGAGTCTCTTAAGAATAAACACAACATTTGAAACAAAATGAATTCTCTTCTCCCTCAGAGGACCGGACCAGAAGTCAGAGTCAGAATCAGGTGAGACTTTGACTCGTGTGTCTTTCGATCGAAACCCCTTCAGACTTTCATTCCTGTCAACCAGCTACATTCATTTTCTTTCTGATCGGTCTGTGCAGAGGATGAGGAGTCCTGGACAACCAATCAAGACCTGTATCTGAGCATCAGCATCATGTCCATCCCCTGTCTGAGTCCACATGCACCTCGAGGACTGGCCCCCAATACCAGGTACGTACAGGGCGTGTGTATGACGAATATGTGATGTCATCATTCTGCTCCTGTTTGTGACAGATTGGCAAACGGCAGCGCGGCGCTGATTGCAGTCGGTAACACCTCCAGATCAGAGTTCATCAAACACCTGAAGAGATACAACAGCTCTAGTGGACAGGTGAGAGCAGCGCCCCACCAACACCACACAGTGGACTCCGACACCGGTTGTCTGAATGAATTAATGCAGGCCTTTATCCCTCTGAGAACCACCTGACCCCACACTTAAGGTTTTTTCCTGATTTAAGTTGTTAATATCTCTCAGTGTTGACTTTGCCATTCAGAGGGCTAAAAAAAACCTACTAAAACTAGTTAATGCGTAGATTAACCCGGTTCAGCCCGGCCTGTGAGACATCACACTAACCCACTTTCTAAATATACTGACAGTGTGGCTTTTACTGTCCTGCAGGGCAAACAAGTTGTTTATTCTCTGACCTACAATCCTGCCAGGCTTCACTCTGATGATTCTTGACCAATTTTATTTTATTTTATTAAAGTGAGAAATGCAATAAAATCCTTCCATTGATGCTTTCACGCCCTATTTTTGTAGAGCAACATTAAAAAATGTAAAATTATTCTGTTTTCTGTGAGTCAAGACAATCAAAAGTGGAAAATTGTTGCGTTTGCCATAAAAAAGCCTTTAGTTGTTGGCATTTTGTTCTGAAAATTTCCCTTGGAGATCAGCAGCTTGATTAAAAAGATGACTAATCAATGACTCATTAATGCTTGAAAAAAATTTTCTATAGTAACTTCTTGTACTTTTTTGTATTTTAAAAGCGTTGTCTTGTATTTTGCAGAATCCAAATTTCAAGTAAGTTTTAATTAAAGTATCATACAGTACACACAAGTATAGATACCTCAAACATGTACATTGGAACGGTTCTTGAGTAAATAAATATAATTATACCCAACCAGTGGATTATTGTTGAGAGATAGACAAGATCAGTTTTATTTCTATAGAAAGAAGTCAGTCTGTCCGTCTGTGTCGGTCTCTGCTGCCCCCTGTTGGAGATTTATGGTGCTGCTGTAGAAACCATCACAATCAGATCAGAATCAGAAAAGCCTTACTGCCAAGCAAGTTTGCACAAACAAGGAATTTGTCTTGGTTTTTTTGGTGGTTTAACAATTAATATGCATTGGAACACAAAATTAAAATATAGCTAAAAACAAGAATTAGGTAAATAAAAAATATATAAAATATAATAGCTGAGAAATGTTCATTCATCGTCTACCGCTTCATCCACTGTGGCGGGGAGCTGGAGCTTATCCCAGCTGACTGATGGTGTGAGGCGGGGGAAACTCCGGGCACGGTGCCGGTGCACCGCGGAATGAGAGCAACAAAGAGAACAGGAAGAAACAGAAGTGGAAGAAGAAATACACTTTAATAATCCCCTTGGGGAAATGATCTTATCACTATTTATTCCTATATATTGAACATGCATATGTGTGTGTGTGTGTGTGTATGTGTGTGTGTGTGTGTGTGTGTGTGTGTATACAGGCCCATGAAACAAACACACACACACACCACAGGCCTGTAAGTACATTCAGTAGGAGGCAGACCAACAAGCAGCTGTTTTGAGGTGCACCCCAAATGAGCAACTTGTAGGGGGAGGCGGTGCCTTGCTCATGTGCACCTCGGCAGTTCTCAGGGGGCATTTAAATTGTATTTAAATTGCATGCTTACAGGCTCTCTTGTGTGTGTTTCAGGGGCCTGTACACACATATAAATGCAAGTTTATAATCAGTATATGAGTGGAAAAAATAATTTGTCCAAAGCCAGATTAATACATTTGTTCTTCTCTTTTTCACCTAAACAGTTCAGCCTCCCCTCCCCTGCTGACCTTGGACCTGCAACAAAAAAAACAAACCCTCCTCTGTCTCTGATTGGTTCTTCTGTCTCTCTGACGGTACTGTTGCAGTTCAGTTTCCCGTTTGTGGAGACGCACGCCGTGTCAGCGGTGAGGATCCGTCCACGGTCTCTCGTTGGCTTTTCAGAGGAGAGTGAGGAAGATGGTGACTCCAAAAGCTCCCCGATAATCCAGTCAGATGGAGCAACTTTCCCATGGAACATTGATGGAGAGTTGATCGAGATTGGCAACGAAGTTGTCGTCAGGTATGCTTCTCTGTCACTCAACAAGATACCAGAAACTAATTGATTAGGTGTTCTTACACTGATGGAACTCAAGTAATTGGTATTACTGATCTCCCAATATCACCTTTTTAGATAAATAATGGGGCATCAATCAGTAAATCACATCTACATCAATCAGTAAATCACAGCTACATCTCCAGTGTCAGGCTAAAGATGTGAAACTGCTCATGAGGCTGTTTAAAATAAGAAGATAACAGGATTTAAATTTGCACATATAACTCAAATGTTCCAAGACTGAAATTTGGAAACGTCTCTGACTGTTTGTTTGTGTTCAAACGGTGCGTTCAGGGTCCACCCCCAGCTCATCACTCTGTACGGGGAAGAGGTGGACGAGGCTGAGTCGACCATCTCCTGCAGCTGCATCTGATTCCAGCAGAGGGCGCTGCTGTGGGAATTGCGTGAATGGAATGGAACGCATTGTCATCGTAAACCATGGTGACCCAACACTGCCTTCTACAGGTCAATGCTGTTTACATGGAAACATGGAGGAATGAGCAACTTATAAAGGGGACGATGCTTTGCTCAAGGGCACCTCACTAGTGCTCAGGAGGTGAGCTGGCACTTCTCCACACTCCCAAATTTTTGCCCAACATGGGTTTTTGAACTGACCACCCTCCGGTCCCTCGTCCAAGACTTGGACTGAGCTACTGCCGCCCCAGTTTATTAATCTCTTTATTTACTTACCTATGCCATAAGGTGTTCAGTTATGTGTTGTTCTTTGTAATATGGACATGTTCGTACAATTTTTTTTATTTAAAAACAAATGGATTTCAACAAAAGCACGAAAAAAGGCTCTCTTCAAGTGGACCAAAAAAAATTGGGTTGTTTTCAGTCCCTTGAGAAAATTCTCTTAATTTTCTGTTAGTCCAGAGTTAATTATTGTTAGATCAGTGTAGATTGTCGATGGCCAAGCAGCTCCAGTATCTGTACACGTAATACCTCAGAACTAGACTGAATGAGATAAATGTTCACAAAGACTGGAACGTCTGATCGGATCTATTTTTACCTAATATGACTCTTTATTTTCAGAGGCTCCTTTAAGCTTCAGATTTCAAATGGGAGCATCCACTTTGGTCTTAATGAAAAATGCCAGTAGAAATCACTGTTTAAATAGAAAATCCTTCATTTTAATAGAAACGTGTTGATAAAGGCAGTGAGACTCCAGTGCAGAATGGCTTCACATAAACACAAAGAAGACACTCATTTATTGAAACATTAAAAATATCTCTTCCTGTGTTGTGCATACATAAGCAGAATTAAGAAAAGCAACAGTTTTAAATACCTGCATTCACATAATAAAAACAGAACAATGCTTTTAAATATCTTTAAATTTTAAATCATATTTTCAGATAGTCTTCATTAAACACTGTGGCTCACTGAGCTGCTTCTGTTCCATGTCCTACCACTGACTCTTCTACTGCACTCCTTCTCCGTCCATAGGTGAGGGCTAGCCTACAAACTGGAATGTTGACCACCAAATTATTTAATGTACTTACAATACAACTGCTAAATTAAACTAAAAAAATTTAACATATTATTATATAACTTGGAATGACATTCAGGTGTAGATTATCCATCCCTGATGTCTGATATCGTTCAAGTCTTTCTTTACGTGATATCTGTACCAAGAAGGATAAAGGAAGACAAACACTTTTCTGTCACGCCCACGAGTAACACCAGAAGGCTCAGCATTTATTTAAGTTTTCTCCCCTTTCTCTGAATTTTATTTTATTTTTTCTCCTAATAATAGTGGTTACTAAATAATTATAATTTTCTTATATTATTTATTATATTATTATATACTATATTATTTTCTTATAATTTCTTATAATTTCCTTATATTTTTCTCCTTATATTTTTTTCTCCTAATGCTGGTTACTATATAATTATATTATTTATTACATTATTATATACTATATTATTTTCTTATAATTTCTTATAATTATAATTTCCTTATAATTTTCTCCTTATAATATTTTTTTCTCCTTATAATGGTGGTTTA
The DNA here is from genome assembly GCA_013358685.1 of Antennarius maculatus. Lineage (NCBI taxonomy): Eukaryota > Metazoa > Chordata > Actinopteri > Lophiiformes > Antennariidae > Antennarius > Antennarius maculatus. Next base: position 615,517 of record CM023618.1, on the reverse strand, counting down.
TCCAACTAAACAAGCAGAAGAAACTGGAATAGTTTGAAATCAGACGGGTTAAGACATGGTCGTAACATGAAGCGGCACAACACAGTTCATGTGTGTGTCCTTCGGTTCCAGGTGTGTGTGACTGAGCGGGTTGCGTTTCCTTCATCCTGTGGTACAGATGGATATGAACACAGATCATATCATGCAGTCGTGTTTAGATTTTAGTGAGGCTGTAAATCACATTCACTCATCATATAGAATTATTATCTCTGATGATTCAAATCCTAAAAAAACTATTATTTTCTTTTTATTGAACCAATAAAATGTTATTTCTGTTCCAACTTCACCTTTGTTTATTCAGGAAAACGTTGCACATGGACAGTCCCATAATTAAAATTATTTGTTCTATGATTTTTTTTTCATATGCTCAGCAGCTATAGATTTTTGTCTTTATCGTTATTTTTCATGTATATTCTGCTTTTCATTAATAAATACTTTGTCTCTTGGTGACGTTTCTTCTATAATCAAAAAATCTACTCAAGCAGCGAAGTGCTCTCAATGCGTGAATTTACCAGAAATTATCTCTGATATTTGCTGACAAGCCTGGAGACAGCTGTGTCCTGCTGACTCCAGTCATCACAGTCAAGACCGTTTGCTTTTGGTCAGACGTGCATAAAGCTTAGAGACGTCGAGCAAAAAAGAAAATTTCTGCCTGTGATTAGATCCCTGGCTGGACTTTACAGAGAGAAAAGCTCAAAGAGACGCCAAAGGATAAATACAGTTTGGTGATGACCGTTGGTATCCATTAAAACACCCAAAGAAATTATTCCACCCTGATTGTTTGCAGCATCAGCACCAGAACATCACAGCAGCTGACACTCGACTTCTGTCTGGACAGCATCTGGTTTGTTCAACAGAATCAGCAAACTATCAGTGTGTGTGTGTGTGTGTGTGTGTACTGGTCAACAGGTAAACACAAACGCACAGATTTTCAGACACTTAGAGGCCAGGTTTCCATCCCCTGAGATAGACGTTCATCAGAACTGAGCTCAATAACAGATGAGATCACATCCCAGAGAGGTCACATGATTATGTCAGGTCAACTTCACTTTTTTATCTTCCGTTCTTTTTCAAGTCTTTAAATTATTTGCAAAGGCATACCAGGCAAGTGGTTGAATATTCACAGTCAGAACAGGTGTTGAGACATCCTGCGTCACACTCAGTCCGTGTTGAAGCCAGCTGCACTTGTTACGAGTGTGACACACAGCAGTGCCTGTAACTGTTTTGGACAAATTGGGTAGCCACACTTTCAGATGTGGCGATCCATGAATTCATCCATGAAATCCATCAGCACATGTGCTTCCTTAAAACCGTTCCTCAATCAAAATGTGACCTTTGTCAGAGGTCAAGGCCAGAGGTGACTGTTGGGGTTAGGAAGTGCTCTCTCTCTTGTCGCTTTTAGGTACGTAGTCCCAGCTGTCTCGCCGAAACTCTTCCTTTTTCTTCTGGAAGTCCCTTTTAAAGAAACCAGCCTGAGAGACACAGAGACAGAAACTGTTTGATTACAACTGTCATCGACATTCTGTCCTTTATTGGTAGAATATATAGTTACATGTGTATAAAGTGGTTTAACGTCGGACGATATTTTTTTCTAAGTACAGTAAACTTGAATCCAATGTGTATGCAACTTTATTAGCAGCATCCTCGTAACATCGCGAGTATGATTGTTTTTTGTTCATTTCGCTACCTTAGGAGTTTCAATTTAGCAGTGATGTATTCTATGTTACTGTCTTGAGCGGCCCCTTTAAGAAGGTGGTCATGTGACCGAGGCAAGCATCTTGACACGAGTCAAGAGTGACTCATAGACAGATGTGGAGGAGAAATTCTGGTCATTTTAAAACAAAATATTAGTCAGAATAAATAAATCAATGATAAATAAAACAGAAATAATGTAATTTCTGTATTTGGGGGTTGGGGACCCCTGCTGTAGATGATCAGTATCATCATACGTGTTGACAGCAGACCAGCAGAGGTGTGATGGTTTAATTATACTAAATGCGATACATTATTATTACTGTATTATTTTACAAACAGACTATTGAGATCTGAGGCTTCCTAATGGTCTTGGTTAATTTAATCCACAGATTTTATCTGTAAAATAATCTGAGCCCACCCTTCAAAGAGCATTCACATATTTAATTATCACCCATAAATGTCATCATATAAAATATGATTTAAAAAAAACTTTACCTTCCACATACACCAGATGAGAGCAGCCAGGATTATCAACCCCAAAATTAAACTGATGACGATAATGAACACCTTCACCATTGTGGAAGGTTTCTGGGTAAAAACAGCTTCAATCACGGCCTGGAAATGCATCACATACCAGATTATTAGTGACACCCAGAATATGAATCCAAGTTGTCCTAGTTTGTATTCATGTAGTGTTGTACCTGTGTCACAGGCTGTCTGTAGGGGATGATGGTGTGATGATCTTCTCTGGGATTGGTCATCAGGGCGGTACTCTCCATCCTCATGATACCATGACGACCCTGAGACAGACACAGACATCAGGCTTACATGTGTGTTTCACTAAATGTTACGGGACCTGATTTCAGCAGAACTGACAGAAAGAGAAGAAGCAACTAAGTTGCTCAGCAACCAGTCACACACACACACACACACACACACACACACACACACACACACACATACACACACACACACACACACACTACTGATGAGTGGTCTGTGTTTGTGTTACCGGAGCTTGCAGCAGTACAGCAGGGTTCATTCTCATCTCCATTTGGATGATGGCCTCTCTCCCCACCTCCAGGTTACCGAGGCGACACAACAACTGTTCACACAGCTCATCCCTCTGACCACAGAACTGCACACATAAAGTTCATGCACAGTCAGACAACAGCAGTGAAGACGAGTCAAACTCCTCAGGTGTTCAGTCATAAATTGTTAGCGATGCTAGCAGCGCGATTCATGAACAGCAGCATGTTAACATTGTCCTTGTTAGCATGTTAGCATTTGACTAGCATGGCTTTATATATCTAGACATTTCTCAGAGAGTGTACAGTATGTGTGTGTGTGTGTGTGTGTGTGTGTGTGTGTGTGTGTGTGTGTGTGTGTGTGTGTGTGTACCATTCTGCGGGTGGAGGTGGAAGAGAAGAAGAAGACGAGCTGTTTGATGAAGGAAGCTTGAGGAACGTCACAGTCGTCAATGACTGAAACTGTTTTGTCGCTGATTGAACACACACCATGAGACGACTGCAAAGAGAGACGATATAAAATGTCACACACACTTTTCAAACTACCAAATCATACCTTGACACTGACTGTTCTTCTTATTCTTATTATGATTTTGATTATCATTATTATTACTACTACTACTGTATTCGCTGCAGCTACTACTACACTTCTAACATACAGTATTTAATATATATATATACATATATATATAGAGAGAGAGAATCAGATAATATATCTAAATTAATTATATATATAATTTATTTCTTTTTAATTTATTTTTTGGTGCGACTGCTGCTGGTAGTACGGGACATACCTGCCAGTCCACCACCTGCAGCAGTCTGTGTCGGTACGGTGAGAGGATCTTAGGCAGAGAAATCTTCACCACAGTATCCACAGCCCTGCTGGGTCCAGAGTTTAACACCTTCAACACAGAGTGCAGACACACAACAGAACCAGAACATCCATGGTGAGAATAAAAGAGATTTCTGTTGCATTGATGCACTTCATGAGTTCACTTTGTTCTCACATCTGGAGGAACGTCTGAACCACACTGATGTTTACCTTATAAGTGTAGTTAAACCGTTCAGTGTAACAGTCAACTGGGGTCAAGTCTTCATCTCCAAAGACAAACGAGGTGGGAGTGACAAAACTGTAAGACAGGGCAGACATTCATCAACGACGGCTATGGCTTTTATGATTCGTTGTAGTCGATAGTTGGAGCTGACAATAGCTAGTACAGCATTGTGTTCATCTTGTTTAAAATTATTATTATAATATAATTATTCATTCATTCTTTCTTACATTCATTCATTCATTCGTCCTATTGATCGACTGTCTGACAGCCTTAGCCAAACATTAATCTGCAGCGTTTCCAGATAAAGAGGAAAACATGAGTCACATATTAAATGTTTGCCAGAGCTACTAAATGATATACATTTGCTGTATCTGATTTTATTATTTCTTATTGAATTCCAACATTGAAAGAAAATTTTAAAAATGATATTTAGGTTTCAAAAAGAAAGTTTTATTAATATTAATTTGTAGTAGTAGTTAGCATTATAGTAATTGTAGTTTCTGCCCACTCACCTGTGAATGTTAACGTTGACACCATATTTGAGAGAAAGAGGGAGACTGAGGGAGTTGTCATGGAGATACTCCTCCCTCTCATAGTTGTCACTGCAGAGAAAACACATTCACACATAATTAATCAGCAAACATCTCATCTTTATCTCAGTTGGAACTTCTCACTGTGAAGCAAGAAAGTCAATTTTAAGATTCTTTTTTTCACTGTGCAAATGTGCTGTTAATACTTAATATACATAATACATACATACATAATATTTTTTAGTTAAGTTTAAACTAATCTTTAGTTAAGTTAAACTGAAAAACTAATGCAGACGACAATATAACTGTCTGTATGTTGAGTTTTGGTAGTTTCTGTAGTTCCCGTAGTTTAATTAGTTAAATTGATAACATTGTGTTTTTCTGATTGATAACATACTAAAAAGATATGCATAGCAGATATTGACACGCAGAGAACAAAACCTCTTCTCAAATCTTCAAAGCTAGAGGTAGAGGTAAAGGTAGAGGTAGAGGTAGGGGGAGAGGGAGAGGTAGAGGTGGAGGTAGAGGTAGAGTGAGAGGTAGAAGTAGAGGTAGAGGTACAGGTGGAGGTAGATGTAGAGATAGAGGTAGAGGTAGAGTGAGAGGTATAGGTAGAGATAGAGGTAGAGGTAATGTGGAGGTAGAGACAGAGGTAGAGTGAGAGGTACAGTTAGAGGTAGAGGTGGAGTTGGAGGTGGAGGTAGAGGTAGAGATAGAGGTAGAGGTAATGTGGAGGTAGAGATAGAGGTAGAGTGAGCGGTACAGTTAGAGGTAGAGGTGGAGTTGGAGGTGGAGGTAGAGGTAGAGGTGGATGTGGAGATAGAGTTAGAGGTGGAGGTGGAGATGGAGGTAAAGGTAGAGGTAGAGGTAAAGGTGGAGGTAGAGGTGAGTTGGAGGGTAGAGTTAGAGGTAGAGGTAGAGTTAGAGGTAGAGGTAGAGGCAAAGCTCGGTAGACTTCATGGCCAAAGAAGAAAACAACTTTCAACTTCAATCTTAGAGGATCATATCATCAACCGTGGGCTGACAATGTGAGAGGTTGGACAGAGTGCAGCTCAAACTGTCACCTCTGTCATCTGGAAATTTAGCTTTGTCTACAGTATGTAACCAATTAGTTTACTCTACTGTGAGGAAAATATCTTTAGGCTGAATTGTCCAAGCCATATTTTTTGTTATATTGTTTTTCTAAAGGACTCAGAGAAATAATTCCACATTGACTCTGTATTCTCAAGAGAAACCAAATCAGAATAAAACAATTTATGAGGTGCCTTTTGAGCAGAATCTCTCAAAGACACAAAGAGCTTAGAACATCTTATATGGATATTAGCAGGGTGCAATTTCTCAAATAAACTGAGGGGGGATGTTTTATTTTAATCATGAAAAAATAAGCAATAAATAAGTGACCAGTTTAACATTCATATTTAATACAAACTTTAACACAAACCTTAAACGGCATGAAACATTTAATTTTCTGTGCCAGTCACAATGTGGAAGATGAGGATGATAAAGATGTCCTAATTAGGCTTCAGGACAAGGATTTAGCCCCCTGTAGCCACTGAAAGGTGTAAGAACCAATGTTTAGGTTTCTGCCCAGAAGCATTAACAGTTTTGAGACCATTGAACATGTAAGCTTGCTTCCTAGCTAGTGTATTTTGTTTTCAGATCATACTAGAAATGGTTGCTCATGCAACCGCACAAGTTCGTCTTTACAGATGAGGCTCATCCTGGCAAAGACCAGAAGAAGGGGAAGAAACATCATTGGCCACAGAGCCACCATAGATGTTCCTGGCTAACATAGTGGGACCATTAGAATGTGTGCTGCCATCTCCAATAACCATGGTGTCCTCCATCGCCAAGACGACCTTGGACCATACAACACAGCCCATATTCTCAGATGTTTGGACAGACTCCAGAACACTTTCATACCAGCAGAGCACAAAAATGATGCAGGCCATCAAGAAAAATGTTGTGTTGAAGTATGTGATTGTTTAGCTCTAGTCTGTCACCAAATGTTTTGTAATATGAATGAATTGTGAGCCATGTGGTGCAAACTTTGGTGGTTTTGGTTGCAGCGCTTCACGAGGTATTTATGAGGTATTTTACAGTTAGGGTGTATGATTTGGTGAATTAAAACCAGCCCAGTAAAATTATGCTCTAGAAATTTGAAAATGTCATGAATGACGGACTCTTACCTGCTGGTGTTGATGTGAATCATGATGTCACCAGGGGTGCTGTTCTGGCTAACATCCAGGAGGAAGCTGATATTCAACTACAACAAACAGGAAGTGTGATCTTTTCTGCAGGGGAACTTCAGCACTTCTACATTTATTTCATAATGTTTGCTCCAAATAACAACTGAGATGAAGGAAAGGCAAAAAATATCTGCTGATAAGACAAAATTTATACAACAAAAAGACTGGATGGACTAAGGAGCAACATAAGGTGTACTTTTAGCAGTACTAACAAGATGTTGTTCATGTTGCGATTTCATTTATGCTTTTGTACACTAATAAAATTCTACAAGACACTGATTGTACTTGCTTTATAATGTGATTTAAAATTACTGCTAAAATTCACACCACTAGCATAAGCTAATTTCAATAGCCCTGTTTCACTGGCCGAGGCTCACCTGGGCGTGGGCTGACAGCAGGAGGCTCGTGACGCTGCAGTCAACACCTGCCATCGTACCGTTGACTTCCTGCATGACATCACAACGGACGATGTTGTCTTCCTGCACACAGACATAATTTGTTCGTTCATCAGAAGTGAAAAACAAACTAAAAACTTTTGTTAGACAACAGATCAGTTTAGAATTAATAATAATGTTAAATAGTCATTTATTAATACACTTATATTCCTTTATCAATATTTATTCTTTGTCAAGCAGATTAAGTTTTGCAGAATCAGATTCAGATTGAGTCTCACAACTTGATGGCATTAACGGGCATTTTATTAAAATGCAACTTTGATCTTCTGTTGTAATTGTGACAAAACTGTCTCAGTGTCTGCTTGCTGTGTTTGTTATTTTAAGCCTGATGTGCTCTTATCAGTAACCAAAGGTGCTAGCTCAGACATGATTAAATAAAGAACTTATATTACTTCAACTTTAACATAATTTTCACTTCCTTAAAGGTCCCATGTTACATAAAAAGCACTTTCTGTGGTTTTCCAGCAATAATATTTTGCCCTGACTTCTACAGACACCCCAGACCAGAGAAACAACATCCTGCAGCCATATATATATATATATATATATATATATATATATATATATATATATATATATATATATATATATATATATATATATATATATATATATATATATATATATATATATATATATATATATATATATATATATATATATATATATATATATATATATATATATATATATATATATATATATATGGACATTCAAGCTGTCCTATTAACATGATATAAACTCACATTCTGCAGTACTTTAATGTAGTGGATGTTGTTGGGGAAATTCAGCGTCAGTCGTGGCAAGAAGGCGTCGTCTCCACTGTTTACTAGCAAGGTTTTCAACAGGACAGTCTGTCCTGAGCCGACGGCGAAGTACTCCTGCTGCCTGTCATCAAGGAAACCAGGTTCAAAACAGTCGGAACACTGATAATTCAGTCAGAAACAGTCAAACACAGATGCTTTTAATCGACTTATATAAGTTGATTAAATAAGAATAAGAAACAACATCTTTATTTAATAAGTACATGAACAAAAATGGTTAAAAAAAATTTTTTTGGTAGATGCCTGAAAAATATCCTCTCCTTTCACTTTCAAAAAGAAGACTGAGTCAGCATATTTCCTGCCATATCGTCTAGAGAAAACAACAACAGTGCAGCCCATAAAAACTACAATTAAACCACCGCAGCTGATTGAAGCACTAAATAAATCCGCTTTCATTTCTCAGCTAATTAGCATCATGTGTTCGCTTCTGTTGTAAACAGTTCACACAGTTGGCCCAGTTGGTAGAGCAGGTCGTCCAATGATCGGAGAGGCAGTTGGTGCGGATTGGCTGCCCCATTCCCGTCAGGGCGGGGCACCTGTATGAGGTTTACCATCACCAGGTGTGAATATTGAGTGAATGAATACCGGATCTAATTTGAGTGTCTAGAAAAGCACAATATAAATATAAGCTATTACTGTATCATTATCACATATAGTTTCTTATCTTGTACATTCAACATAATAGAATAGTATTAAAAATGAACAAATAAAAACAACTGGTGTTAATGGCTGTGCGTGTGTGTGTGCGTGTGTGTGTGCGTGTGTGTGTGCGTGTGTGTGTGTGTGTGTGTGTGGGTGTGTGTGTGCTTGTGTGTGTGTGTGCTCGTGTGTGTGTGTGTGTTCTTACTGCGGCAGCACCAGTTGAGCTGACAGCTGCATGTTTGTTGAACAGTTCACCAGAAAGCAGGATCGAGCAAACCGCGTCTGACAGAGTGAAAGTTAGAGTCAAGTTCGTATGAATGAAGAAGTGCACAATAAATAACCTGACCTTTGACCCTAACCCTAGCCTTACAAATGGCAAATAATCTCCTAAATTCTTCCCATATGCTAAATAGGATGACTGATCTTTGTTAATGCGCTGCAGATGGAAATACATCTGGTTCTGCAACAAGTCATTTTGAGTATATGCAATGGACCACACAGATGTTCCCTCCCTTTAAATCAGTTTGGTGATGAACAGACTTTGAAGAAACAGCAAAGTGGTGCTGAGCTGCATTTGATTCAGATTTAGTGTATTGTTAACTATAAATGTGTCTTTAAACAGTTAAATGCATGAATGATGGCTCAGAAGCATTTCCATTCATAGCTTGTTGAAGTGTTGACCTCACTTGAGCTCATGTTGGTTGCATGCAGGTGTCTATGTTGGCATGCTTTGGCAAAATTGCAAGATCGGAACCCATCAGCTATAATCTGACAACAACTTGCAGCTTGCAGCTTTTTAAATTTTGAATTCACATGCAGATATCTGAAAGTGGCACAAGAGGGAGGTAGTCTGGTGCAGATTATTCATTATTTGAATGTCTACAACTTGGACACAAAACCTGAAAAACACTGGGCACCCCAAATAACTGTCAGATAATAGCATTTGGGTTCTGAGATTGACAAATAATAATAAATATTGGATTTTTATTCAGCATTCAAAAAGATTTGTAATATTCAAAAATGTTCATTTGTCTGGTTGTCAGAGATGATGAAAACTAAGTTGCACTATCAGGTATTATTTTCTTCATTTATTGGTTTATTTAACAGAACATTTCTGTAAATGTGTCAGAGTTCACCCAGGAGCTATTTTTCGTTTGGACAGGGTTGGTCTTAGCACTAGTTTGTAACTAGCTAGAGATGTTGCAAGTTGCTACCTGGTTGATGATATCTCTAGCTTGTATCTCATTGGTGATATCTCTAGCTTCTACCTGGTTGGTGATATCTCTAGATTGTACCTGGTTGGTGATATCTCTACATGGTACCTGGTTGGTGATATCTCTACATGGTACCTGGTTGGTGATATCTCTAGCTTGTACCTGGTTGGTGATATCTCTAGCTTGAACCTGGTTGGTGATATCTCTAGCTTTTACCTGGTTGGTGATATCTCTACATGGTACCTGGTTGGTGATATCTCTAGCTTTTACCTGGTTGGTGATATCTCTAGCTTTTACCTGGTTGGTGATATCTCTAGCTTGAACCTGGTTGGTGATATCTCTAGATTGTACCTGGTTGGTGATATCTCTACATGGTACCTGGTTGGTGATATCTTTATCTTGTACCTGGTTGGTGATATCTCTAGCTTGAACCTGGTTGGTGATATCTCTACATTGTACCTGGTTGGTGATATCTCTACATTGTACCTGGTTGGTGATATCTCTAGCTTGTACCTGGTTGGTGATATCTCTACATTGTACCTGGTTGGTGATATCTCTAGCTTGTACCTGGTTGGTGATATCTCTACATTGTACCTGGTTGGTGATATCTCTACATTGAACCTGGTTGGTGATATCTCTACATTGAACCTGGTTGGTGATATCTCTACATTGAACCTGTTTGGTGATATCTCTACATTGAAACTGGTTGGTGATATCTCTACATTGAACCTGGTTGGTGATATCTCTACATTGAACCTGTTTGGTGATATCTGTAGCTTTTACCTGGTTGGTGATATCTCTACATTGAACCTGGTTGGTGATATCTCTACATTGAACCTGGTTGGTGATATCTCTACATTGAACCTGGTTGGTGATATCTCTACATTGAACCTGGTTGGTGATATCTCTACATTGAACCTGTTTGGTGATATCTCTACATTGAACCTGGTTGGTGATATCTCTACATTGAACCTGGTTGGTGATATCTCTACATTGAACCTGGTTGGTGATATCTCTACATTGAACCTGGTTGGTAATATCTCTACATTGAACCTGTTTGGTGATATCTCTACATTGAACCTGGTTGGTGATATCTCTACATTGAACCTGGTTGGTGATATCTCTACATTGAACCTGGTTGGTGATATCTCTACATTGAACCTGTTTGGTGATATCTCTACATTGAAACTGGTTGGTGATATCTCTACATTGAACCTGGTTGGTGATATCTCTACATTGAACCTGTTTGGTGATATCTGTAGCTTTTACCTGGTTGGTGATAGTGTTCTGGTGCCCTCCACTCTGCTGCAGAATGGGTTTTAACGGGGGGAAGGTTTTAGATGAGCCTCTTTGGGTGTGTGTTTCTTTGTGGCTGTAGGAAACTTCAAACTGGATTGGAGTAAAAATGTCCCTCACGTCTTTCTGTAGAAACAGGAAACAGTTACATACATATCAGTTAATATTGTTGACAGCACTATAGCTAATCTAACTGTTTAAATGTACTCATTCTGAGTATATTTACTTATACTTATTTATATCATACTTTACTTATACTGAGTGTCTTACCCTTTGGTAGGCAACATGTGTCATACATGTGACCTGACCAGGACGTGCTCTCACACGCCCTCTTGTGCTATTGGATGATCCATTGCCATGGAAATAGAAACGATGAGGGAATGATGGTTTGTGGAGAAGGTCAGCTGTTAAATTATACTGGAGATCTGAAGACAAGAAGAAAAAAATGTAAATATAATAATAATATAAATTAAAATTTACTACAGCCTACCTAACAACAGCAATTGTCCAAACATAGCAACCATTATGAGATGCAGTGGGCCTGTCAAGTTTTGCATTTCAAAACAAAATTGTTATGTTACAATTTTAACGTTACAATTACGTTAAAATTGTAACGTTCTGTTGGAAATGTTCTGTATTAATAAGCACACAACTCAATGACGTACGTTACATAGGTCTACTGGATTTAAAGCAAAGATGTCATCTATGAAAACTTTAACTGCCGCCAGTGGATAAGTGTATGGAAATGACGACTAATCAAGTCTTGCTTTCTCCCAGAAAGGGGTAATGTGATAGGAACACAAAGAATCAGGTGCACAACCAATGAGATTCATTCAGGAAGTGAGCACATTTACTTTACCTATAGCCCCTTTGAACTGTCTGGACCTGACGCTGAAGCAGACTGTAACATTGAAGCAGACTGTTGGCGTCTTGTGTTCTTGACACAGCGCCATCTGGTGGTCAATCTGATCAGGCAGAGGAAGAGACGCCTTCACCTGAACCACGGGTCTGGTCCTACAACACACAGGACACATTCAGAGAAGTCGTTAGTATATGCTGTCTGTACAGAAGAAGAACACAACAATAGTGTCTACCACGTTTTGGGATGTCCTGCTCCTCATGTAGCAGAGTTTCCTCCTAAATCAGCTACAATAAGGAATCCATGCACTTCAGTGACAATGTGCAGAACTAGTGCTGAAACGTCTGTAGGTCTTTGAACAGCTGAGGGCCTCGGTCTTACCTGAGAACAACAGCTGTGTCTGAGAGAAACGCACCAATCGCCACATCTGCAGGACAAAAGAGAATTTATTCTGGCTTAAAGGAGATCTAACATGAAGATTAATAAAAACTACGGTTATGTTTCAGTATGTGGTCGTTGAGACAGTCACAGTTACCCTGGTAGCCATTCTGATCAATGTCAATGCCAGAGCTCAGCGACTGGCCAAACATTCTGAGGTCATAACCTAGGGTCGATCCAGTAATCCTCTGAAAACACACACACACACACACACACACACACACACACACACACACACACACACACACACACACACGATGTTAGTCCTCACAGAGCAGATCTTAATGTATGTCTCTTTCTGTTTTTCTGCAAGATATGGACAAGAGCTGTTGATGGATTTTGATGACTCTTGGTGCGGGAATGGATGATGAGCCAAAAAAAAGAACATCTAAAGTAAATCGGGGTAGAAATATAGATTCAGGATTACTTTCTCAACATTGTAGGATGGGTCTTCTCTTGCATCTTAACGTTGTATAAAATAGATCAATCAAAATAAAAATACCCCAGCATGACTGACTCATGATGTTCCCCCACTGTATACAACAAGGTGGAGACGAATCTATGATATTATGATATTAATCTATGATATTGATACATCTATGCATCTATTGATACATCAATGATGTATCAATACATCTATGATGTATCAATGATAAAATGACTGAATGCACATATATCTAAAGAAAGATTAAAACGTACATTAGGAATCCTAAAATGGAGAAAACCGTGTCTTTGAGATATTTTTAACTTTTCTTTTTCCATGTTAGACTTTTACTTTTAATCATTGGTGGTACAAAATGTATAAACAATACAGTAGTGCCTTGACATACAAGCAACTTGACGTATGAGTTTTTCGAGATACGAGCTGTCACTCTGTCCACATTTTTGTTCGAGATACAACACCGTTATTATTGTTTACGTAACATATATAATTAAATAGTAATAATAGGATAAATATGTTTTTTATATAATTTAGGAGGTCAGAGGCTTTCTTACAAGGCTGGAATGGACTACAATGATTTTAATTATTTTAAATGGGGAAAATTTGACTTATGAGCTCAGTCATGGAAGGAATTAAGCCCATATCTCAAGGCACTGCTGTAGTTACAGGAAGGTTTGCGTTCCCTGAGTGTCGGATCATGTTAGTGTTTGAACCTGAGACGGAGCTGCTGAGATGCCGTCCTCTCTTCCATTGTAAATGTAGACGGCTCCTTTCAAGTCATCTTCCTGTGGAGCACCAACCGCAACATCTACACACACACACACACACACACACACACACACACACACACACACACACACACACACACATTTAAATAGCTGTATTTATGAGGACTCTTTTCTGAAGATAACATACAAATTTATGTTCTTTCATACAGCTTTGCTTTATGTTAATTTGTCTTTTGCACATTTAGAGACGTTAAACTTGCTGCAGTTCATCAGGTCAGTTTTTGTGAATGTAGCCACTGGAAAGCCAAATTCAAACTTCCTAAGGCAGGTTTTTGATTAGGTTTTGTTGGAAAATGGTCAGCAGGATGAAAGCCTGAGGATCCGTACATTAACCTGAGAAAATGCCAACCTGGTCCTTTAATATTTAACCCCAGTCTCTTTGAAGACGTTGAGGATTCTTTACAAATAGAGCTCTGCTGGAGCGCACACACACACACACGCACACACTAACACACACACACGCACATATGCATGCACACACGCACACGCAAATCCTCATATTACTGTGGCAGATTAGAAGGCAGTTTCAGTTTAGAGGGGTAATAGTTTGTCATTACAGTTTTAATGAACTTAATAACACACTCCACCCTTTTTACATACACACACACACACACTCTCACACACACACACACACACACACACACACACATATGGTGAGGGGCCTGGGCGTGTGAGGCAGTTGTGTCAACGACCTTCCTCTGTTATCAGGAAGTGGCAGTTACTGTTGTTGATGCTGGGGATGGCGGGTGGGTTTTGTCCCCTTGATAAGACACCTAAACATACCAGCACTGTGTTTCTGTTCTAACACAGTAGTATAGTATAGTATAGTAGTAAAGTATAGCGGCAGATCAGGGCAGAAAGTGGAAAAAAACACCAAAAACACTTTAATCACCCCTCCTGAGCTGCCCTAAGGCGAGGCAGTGACACCCACTGCTGCAGTGGAGCTGCTCTGTACTTCACTAATGATGGTACGAGTACTCATATTCACTTTTAAAGTAATCTTTAGTGGTAATCTAAGTCATAGTAGAAGTATATTTCTGTAGTAGTAGAAGTACTAACAAGGTAGGAGCAGTATTTGAATTCCCAGTTTAAGTATTTCCAGCAGTATTAGCAGCAGGAGTATTAGCATTGCTATTAATAATCAGGATGTTGATTGGTCTGGCTGTGATGCTTGCTCGTTACCAGGGTAACCATCGTCATCAAGGTCTCCCAGATCAGCGATGGTCTCTCCAAAGCGGGCGGCGTAGGCATTGCTGCCCGTCAGCTGAAAGTCTGCTTCCAGCAGCTTCGACTGATCCAGTCAGAGAGGAAACAGAGAGAATATACGTCACGCTGTGAGACGGGCAAACGCTGACGCCACAATCACTCCCACTTCGCTCGTACAGTTCAAATGACGTTGTTCTTTTTATGAAATGACCCTGACCGATGAAAGTATGTCAGGTTAAAATTTTGAATTCAGGGGTGTCGCGGGATGTTGCAGTCTGTGACTGCCTTGTTTTACAGATGGACCGTTGATCAAACATGTTCTACTGCACAACAGGAACGTGTCAGTTTTTTCCAACAACATATATGACAACAGTTAGAGGAGCATGTGTTATGTGTGTGCGTGTGTGTGTGTGTGTGTGTGTGTGTTTTAGTGTGTGTGTGTGTGTGTGTGTGTGCGCACCTGCCCTTGGTTGATGTACACATGGACTCTTCCCTCTTCCCTCGTACTTCCTGTTGCCATAGGAGCCCCGACCAACAGATCCGATAAACCATCAGAGTTCAGGTCCACGGCACACACACTGGAGCCGAAGTAAGAGCCCAGCTACACACACACACACACACACACACACACACACAAAAACCTCATGAGTGCTTCATATTCCTTTGGTTTGAATGGAGGATGCTGATGCTAATTAGCTTCTCACCTCTTTTCCAGACACTTCAGAGACGACCCTCAGCATGTTTTTATCTACGGTGAAGATGAAGGCCTGCACATCACAGACAATCACACAAAAACTTCAACATTGCAATGATATAACACTACACACAATATTAACAAAACATATCACACACACAAAATTAACTACACACAATAGTGTGTCTGTGTGTGTGTGTGTGTGGGGGGGGGGGGCCCGACCCTACCTTGCCCTTCTGGTTGTATTGCGGAGCTCCACCCACCACTTCCACAGTAGTAGGACTCAGAAAGTGGCCGGCTCCGACAGAGTAACCTGAACAACAGCAGGACACCTTCAGATTAATTCAGGGACTGAAACTAAATACTGTACATGTTTCAGGTACATTTGAGGATTTCCATTTTATACCAGCAATGAATGACTGTACAAATTACCCTATCGCGGTATGATAAAGGATTAAAAACATCATGTTGTTGAACTGATACCAGAGACTTATCCCATAGTTTTATTTAAATTAATTTTAAAAAATAAAGAAAAGTCTAATTTAAATATGAGCAACACTTTGTTTTAGATGAGTTTTTTTTAACAGGACAAATATATATATTTCTAATTTTTAAAATTTATTTATTTTTAATTTTCATCTTTCTATGACTACGCAGTACAAATGATTGATTTACTTCTTCATACTTCAGCAAGTATTTTGTAATGAGTATTTTTTGAGAATAAGGGGAATTTAACAAGTGTACATTCTTCCTACTCCTTTTCGGATAGTGCTCACACCATTTGGTGTATTTATTATTGATTGTTATTGTTATTTTGTTTTGTTATTCGAAATAAATGAATTCATTCATTCATTCATACATTTACTGTTGAACTATAAGCATTTCATTGGTGATATTGAGTCCATCATTGATTCTCAGCAAAGTGTGTGAGAATCGGTCTGTGCTTCCACACAAACTAGCTGTGACTCAGAATCTTTTCAAAAACACCCAAACCTGGTTTCTCTCCCCTTCCTTTCTCCAGCTGATTAATTAAATGAGCAATCTGTGTTAACATTAGTAACCTTTAGAGGATTAAGGTAAGTGGATTCTCTGGTTCTGATCAGATCCAGCTACCTCTAACTATTTCCAGTCATCTGAGCGAACTTGACCTGTTGCTTTCTGTTTTCTGAGAGTGGTAGCATCTCATTTTATCTCTTTATCTTCCTATGCTAAAAGATGTTATTACTATTGTCAAATCACACTCTGTCTGCACGATACTGCTGCTGTCTTTGTGCCTCTGTTCCACAGGTGGAGAACGCGGATGGAAGACAGGATATCCAAAGGCCTGGAAATCCCGCCCCCAATTCAGCGACAGCTCACAATGGACATTAAACTCAAACTGGCCAATCTGCCTCTCTCTCTCCCTCCGTCTCTTTTCCTTGACCTATTTCTATCCCCAGTGTATTTCTCTTTCCAAACAACAGGTCAAGGCGGATGACCGCCCTCCAGAGCCTGGGTCCTGCCCGGAGTTTCTTCCTCAATGAGGGAGTTTTTCCCCGCCACCGTCGCTTATGCTGCTCTGGAGGGCATTGTTGGCTTTCTGTCTGTAAAGCGCTTTGAAATGTCTTCAGATGTGATTAAGCGCTATATAAATAAAAGTTGTCACATAAAAACAGCCACAGCTTTCATATGCACACATAAGCTGGCATGCGTGCAGCATGACACAGACAAGTGTGTGTGTGTGTGTGTGTGTGTGTGTGTGTGTGTGTGTGTGTGTGTGTGTGTGTGTGTGTGTGTGTGTGTGTGTGTGTGTGTGTATGTGTGTGTGTATGTGTGTGTGCACTCCTGATGCAGGCACCCACAGACACATGCACACACACACACACACACACACACACACACACACATGCATTTGCACATTTAAGTCATGAAAGTGTTTGCCGCTGTGTGTATCTGATCCGCAACTCAACAGTGTTGTGGTGAAAAACATGAGTTGTTAGATGGAAACGTGTGAAGGAGGAACCTCACACCTTCATGTTCGCCATCCGGTGTGTGCACTCAAGAAAAATGTGTTTGTCTTTCTAATTTAAACATCTGGAAGACACACACACACACACACACACACACACACACACACACACACACACACACACACACACACACACACACACACACACACACACACACACACATAAATACATGTGTAAAGGTTTAATGCAAAATATCAGTTTCTGAGTTAAACGGCTGCCCTCAGGTTTCTTGAAGCGATACAGAAATAGCAAAAAAAAAGAAGGAAAATAATTCCTCATACCATCTTTATCTTGATCTACTCCAGAATTCAACGGCTCATTTCTTAAAAACAGCCAGTTTCATGGTAACCCTTTAAGTATCATAAAAAACAAAAACCTTCTCTTAAAGGGTTAAAAAAAAAACCCGATCCAGACTCAATACCATCATGTTTATAAATTTCACAATTTAATGTTTTCTTCCTCGCCAAGCCATCCACAGAGTTTCAGAATACCCCCTGAGCAGAGGCAACTAGAGAGGACTCCATCGCCAAGAATTTCTACTGTTCTTAATTATTTGTCAATGCTTTCCAACAATACTGCTTTATGTCGTCCAATCAAATGAGTCCTTGGAGAGATGATGTCCCAACCATGCTTCATCAGGATTGGTTGAAGATGTAGTCAAAAGCTGCTGACTAAACGACTTCTGATGCAACTGTGTGTTACATAGAAGAGTTCTTTCACAACCTGTCACCAGGCAGGGCTTCATGAAGCAAGCAGCGTATAAAAAGTGCTTACCACTGTTATCACACAGGAAACATTCATCTGCACAGCTGTGGGCTCGGTGAGAATCACACACTGCAGTACCCACAACCACATAAAGAATCCCTGTACTGACATGACTGAACGGACTACAGAGACACATCTGTGGTCACGTCTGTTCATGACCTTCAGTCCATCGACGGATCGCTGTACAGAATGAAACACACCTGCGCCAACATTCTCTGACAGGAGAAGGATGACTGAAAACCATCCTGTGTGGATCAGGTGTCAGATATGTTCAAGGTTCTATTAACTTTTTCAACTAAAAGTTCATAACACACCTGTCTTACACTAATATGGTGCAATTCAGCTGTGCTCAAGTACAAACAAGGCAGTCAGAGACTGCAGCATCCCGTGACACCCCTGAATTCAACATTTTACCCTGACCTACACATTTTTGTGCTTCTGTTGCTTTTTGTTTCGTGATTATATCTCATCAGGTTTCAGAGATATGTACCTAAAAAGACATAAAAGTGAAAATTTGACCTTGACCTAGTTTTTCAAGGTCAAGGTTGTGCTCTAATATTCATCCCCTAGCCTGAATATAACGCCTTTTGTTTCGTTATTCTATCTAGTCCGGTTCCTGACATATGTGCTAAAAAAATTACAAAAGTTGAAATGTGACCTTGACCTAGTTTTCTCAAGGTCAATGTCATCATCTCATTTTCATCCCCTTTGCTGCCTGAGTCATGTGCTTTTTGTTTCATCCTTCTGTCTGCAACGGCCGTGAAGATATTTGGTGGAAGGACGAACATACGAACACTGACATTACAACACATCACTGCTTCACGGGATGTAATTAAGAATTTTTGCAACGCTGGCCTACGAGACATTACATTTAGTCTAAATTCCTCATGATAAAAAGCATCTTACTCATTTCCACCGAGAAAAAAATTATATAAAGCAGGAGCAAAAGCAGGAAATGTTTGCACCAGCAGTACTCTTAATGACCTAATGGCAAAGCCTGCAGTATACAGGGAGACTTGGCTTACATCATTTCAAGTTACAAAAACAAAAAATACACCAAAAAATATCAAGTTTATGTCTTTTTACTCGACTTAACTTCTGTCCGCAGGAAACTATTGCCCGTAGCAACCCCTGTTACCTGCAACGTGGAAAAGGCAGCTGAAGACAAGATGTTTTTTTCTGTATTTTACGTCTGACCGCTACAAATATTGAAATTTTGAAATCACTAGTTAATCGTTCTAACCACATAATATCATGTTACTGTGCAATAAGTAAAAATAAAAATATATAATATATTGTTACCCCGATGCAACCCCCGTGATTCACAATGTGGAAGAAGCAGCTGAAGATGAGATGGAATTGTTTCTCTGTACTATAATAAAAAAATCAAATCGTTTGTAAAATAGATTTGTGTTAACCAAATATAACTGAAAGTGCATTCATAATTGAAGTTCATCAAAGAACTATGAATGCTTATCTCAATTCGACTTGAATTCGTTGAGATTAACAGCAAAAGCTGAGGTTTACCTTCGCCGCTCTCAGCAGAATTACATCACAAGTACAGGTACGGTTTCAGGTGTGTCGGTTACCGAGGTAGCTTCCAAAGCTGACAGCACCGTTGTCTTCATCCAGGTACACTGACATCCCTCCACTGGATGTGTTGAAGACCAGAACCGAACCCGTCCAGTAAGACGTACCCGGCGCTCCCATGATGATCAGATCCTGAGAGAGACGACCAGAGGTCAGGGTCCGTGTGACACGACATCGAGTCCCTGGACTCGGTGTCCAAGGACTCGGGACTAAGACAGCAGTGATGGATCGCAGCCCGCCTGGAAGCAACAAACAGGATTTTAAAGCAGCCTGTTGCCTCCGTGTCACTGACCTCCGTCAGGAAGTTGGAAATCCCAGCTTGACACGACCCATAATCCTCCCCAAACTTCCTCTGGTGGTCTGCAGACAGACAGACACACACTGACACGCTGAGGGTGGAGGTGAACCCACAAACGAGTTCAAACACAGTGGTGTTTGCTCCAGCAGCAAAAGGGCAGAACAGGTTTGTACCTCTGTAGCATGGGATGATGGGCTGGGCGTGTCTCAGGTCGTTACCATAGCGATAACAGACTCCATTAGGCAACTTGTGGTTCTGACTGTCTTTCTTTGAGTAGAAGACGTTCTTCCAGCGGTGAGCACACGCCTGAAAACACACACACACACACACGCACGCACGCACGCACGCACACACACACACACACACGCAGCATGCAACACAAAAACAGCATGTGACACGGCCTTATTAAAGACAATAACACAAGTTAGGAGCAGCGCTGTTATTCCCATGACCCGCGTCACTAAGAGACAGATTATGACGGAGTGTGTGGAACATTATCAGGCCTGTTGTGTTTTCATTTTATTTTCAAACTGAATTCTTCTTGATGGCAAGAGATGATCCAGTAAGTAGAAGCTAGTATCTCAGTCAAGTTTCATGACATTTTTATTTGTAATAAACACAGAAAACAAAATAGAGACGACAGTAATGAAGGCTTCTTATTCTATCTTACTTACTACTTGAGGAGGACCCAGTCCACAACTTAATCATAATTATTTCAACTTTTAAAACTAGAAGAATACTATTTTTCTGAAAAGGTTCTGTCTAATGTCTAAAAGTTGGTCCAATATTTAATGTGTGTTTGTTTCTATTAGTCTGTGTTTGTGTGTATTTATGTGTGCTTGTGTGTATATGTGTGTGTGTTAAAGTAAGAGTGTGTGTTACCAGGATGTGTCCTCCGTTGTCTCCTGGTTGTCTGGAAAGACTGACCCCCAGCCACTGGTGATTACTGTCTGCTTCACACGTCTTCCCACAGCTCAGCACGTCTACACACAGACACACACACACGGAGCCATCACAGGAAATTCAGTGTTGTTCTACAAATAATTAACACAGCTGACCAGCCCACAGCGTCCACATATTAGAACAAGGCAGTCAGAGACTGCAGCATCCTGCGACACCCCTGAATTCAAAACTTGACCCTGACCGCAGTAATGAATTTTATATTGTACTATCGAGTATTTGTCTTTTCACCAAAAGTGAAGGTCATCATCACATTTTTGTGCCTCTGGCTTCCTGAAAATGTTGCTTTTTGTTTTGTGATTATATCTCATCAGCTTTCAGAGATGTGTACCTAAAAAGGTATAAAAGTGAAAATGTGACCTTGACCTAGTTTTTCAAGGTCAAGGTTGTGATCTAATTTTCATTGTGTGTGTGTGTGTGTGTGTGTGTGTGTGTGTGTGTGTGTGTTACAGGGCCTGTACTACAGTGCTATTAATTTCCCTTTGGGGATTATTCCAGTATATATAGTAGAAAAGTAAAAAATTTAAAAAATAATGGAAGCTAACGAGAGAAATGGAAGCTAATGCTTGCTTGCTATTTTAGCTGTAAAAACAATAGAATAAAGTTCAAGTGTTTCTAAAACAAAATTCTACGACAGTGCATGTTAACAGTTAACAATCTATTTACATCTGAAATGTGCAAAAGGTTGCATTTTTTTTTGGAGGATTTTGCAAAATCCTCAAAAACTCACACATACAAACAAAATGAATTAGGCAAAACTAACATGTAGCTACGTTAATGTTTAAACACAGGATCTCAGCAGGGGTTCTAATTAAAATACTGATGAAGCTCATTCTGTTACAGCTAGCTGCCTTCTAGAGGGACCGTCCCTCGCATGCTGCTGCTCATCTTTAGCTCTACTTTATACAATCTGTGTAACAAAGTTTGTGTGAAGAACAAGTGAGGCATAAACACAAACACACAGAAACGCACCAGAATGCATGTGGTGGCAGCGGCGGTGTTCAGCGGTAATGTCACAGCGGTAAACCGCCCCAGGAGAATGAACCAGGGGGTGGGAGGAAGAGTTCGCTAATGGAGCTCCAACCACTAACCTGTAAGAGGGAGAGAGGGAGATGTTGAGATTTTTAACATTTTAATTTTCACATTTATTCATAAAAGTCAAATTACAAAATAGTCACGTTGACACAAAATCCAAAAGAGATTCACGTAAAGAGGATTTTCATTAGTACTGTGCGGTCCTGAACAACGAAACATCTGATCTTTATATATATATATATATACATACACACACACACACTATCGAGTATATATATATACTATCGAGTATATATATATAAAAAAAAAAAAAAATGTCCCTCTCACCCTTGTAGGGTGGTATCTGTATGTCATCCTCAAGCTCGGGTCCTCTACCAGACCCCTGGGAGTCTGAGGGTTCTGTCAGTATCTTAGCTGTTCCTAGGACTGCGCTCTTCTGGACTGAGGCTTCAGATGTTGTTCCAGGAATCTGCTGGAGCCACTCTTCCAGTTTGGGGGTCACTGCCCCAAGTGCTCCTACTACCACAGGGACCACATTAACCTTGAACTTCCACATGTGTTCCAGCTGCTCTTTTAACCCTTGATACTTCTCAATCTTTTCGTGTTCCTTCTTCCTGATGTTGGCATCAGCTGGAATCGCCACATCTATCACCACTGCTCTCTTCTGCTCTTTGTCCACCACCACTATGTCCGGTTTGTTAGCTAGCAGCTGTTTGTCAGTCTGGAAGCTGAAGTCCCACAGGATCTTAGCCTTGTTGTTCTCAACCACCTTTGGTGGTATGTCCCATTGGGATTTGGGTACTTCTAGTCCATACTGGGTACAGATGTTCCTGTACACTATCACAGCTACTTGGTTGTGCCTCTCCATGTATGCTGACCCAGCTAGCATCTTGCACCCTGCTACCACATGCTGGACTGTCTCTGGGGCTTCTTTACATAGCCTGCACCTTGGGTCAGATCTACTGTGGTAGATATTGGCCTCTATTGCTCTTGTACTTAGGGCCTGT
This sequence comes from Antennarius maculatus, assembly GCA_013358685.1. NCBI lineage: Eukaryota > Metazoa > Chordata > Actinopteri > Lophiiformes > Antennariidae > Antennarius > Antennarius maculatus. The sequence goes on along the minus strand of CM023618.1, from coordinate 592,399 downwards.
TCTTGTGCTGCTATGATCAGTGCCTCAGTGCTGTCTGTCAGTCCAGCTTTATTCAGCCATTGGTAGGTCTTCTTGATATCAGCCACTTCCTCTATCTGACGGTGGTACATGCCGTGTAGGGGCTTGTCCCTCCATGTTGTCTCCTCCTCCTCCTCCTCTTCCTCCTCAGGTTTCTGCTGTCTAAGGCATTCACCAAGCAGTTCGTCTGTTGGGGCCATCTTCCTGATATATTCCTGAGATATATATATATATATATATATATATATATATATATATATATATATATATATATATATATATATATATATATATATATATATATATATATATATATATACTGGTTTGATCCCCGAAGGGAAATTAAGATTTTAACATTTATCAAACTAAAAAAATTTTTTAAAAATTTAAAAAAGCAGACTAAATTAAGAAAATAAACAATTTTCCTTTCTCCACAATCATCTCTTCTACAATCATGTCTTTTACTTTTTTCCTTAGTTTTTTGTCTGTAAAAACTGCTTCACTACTTCTTGTTTTACTTTTCATATAAAAGCTTACGCTATCCAGAAACATGTTGAGGTCAAAAATTATTCTATTTTTGCCCTCGAACCTTTTGTGTCTTGCAGAATTTTTAAAAAAATATTTTGCAAATCATATTTTTCTGTTACGGCCTCATGAGAGAAACAGACAGAGAGGATCCGACTATTTATGACTCCTCAGTGCCTGAATGGCGTCTGTGTGTGAAGCTTGAATGAACTTCTCTCAGTGACAATAAATGGCTAATTAGCATGTGCCGCGCACACACACACACACACACACACACACACACACACACGCATACACAAGAAAAAGATCAAACATCCACAACTAAAAATACATTTTTCCCATAAATCCATTTCACCAGCAGACTGACAGAAGATCAATGACTGATCAGATTAGTTGACTATCATGTGAACAGAACATTTGCAGCAGGTTAGGATTATATAAAAGCACAGCATCAAATCAATACATAAGCAGAGTATTAATAACAGATCAGTCTAATTTATACAGAACGGATGCAGACCAGTTGTGAGCTCCATGGCGATGCAACAGGACCGAGTATCCAAACATGGCGGATGGGGGGCCAGTGAACTCCAGACTGTTGTCCTGATCCAAGTTGTACCCTGTTGCTGGATGGACGAGGACCAGGACCTGCATCAGGACCAGACTGAAGCTGCCTACTAGAGGAGGCATGATGGAACACACACTGCAGAACACAAAGATACCAGAAGCATCGTCAGCGTCCATCGCTACAAAGTCACATGACCATTTGAAATTCTAATTTTCATTTCAAGAACTATCAGGAACCATTCTTAGATGTCGATGCTACTACAGGATGTTAGGTTACTGCATATTCAGATAGAAAAATAACCTCAACATATTCCATTGTTGCTCATCAATTGATCCATCAGTGACGTGCGGTGGGGTTCATGGCTGGGGGGGCACTGATTTCATCATAATTAGATTTACAAAAATATGAACCTATAGTTTAGCTTATTCACCATTTAATTATCAACAGGTCATTTTTAAAGTCTCAGAGCAGAATTATTTACACGTACAAACTAACACACAATTAACACGTTAGATGAAAAACAACGTTGTGTTGTTTCCTACGTGTTTGTTTATATGTAACGTTTACTGATAAATGAAGTCCACGAGCCGCTCCCTCTGAACAAAAACAGCTAAAAAATTTAAACTGAGATGTGTAATCCTGCATTTTTATAGTAAGGCAGGGCGAGCAGAAAAAACAAATGAATGGCTGTACTTGACTCACTGATAGATTATAATTTACTGTCACTTCTTCTCTCCCTGGGATCACCAGCGCCCCCTACCGTGAGGCAGGAGAACTGCGTGCCTCACTTCATGCCTTTTCCCAGCGGTTTCAGGACCGCTGATCTCCAGAAAGACGTTACACACATACAGTTGTTGATAGAAAAACACTACATTATATACATTAGCTCAATTATGGAAATTTAGTTCACAGATCAAACGTGTCCGAACATTTTAATAGCGACATATAGAGAGATAGCATTACGGTCTCACTGTTTAGCTACCAGCACAGCTAGTCGAGTCATTGATCAATCCATGATCAATCCATTGATCAATCCATGGTGAGGCTCGGCTGGCTGGTGTCCCACCGCAGGTCTCTAATCAATATTTCAGCAGTAAATGTGAAAATTAAGCAATTTTGAGTAAAAATAACCTAAAGTTGGTGACGCTGAACTGAAAATAACTATATAATACACATCACTGGATAAATATAACCATTTAATTTATTTCTTCCATTTTTCTGCCTCCCCTAACCGCACGTCACTGATTTATAATTGGCACATTTTTTTTCCCATTATATTGGTAAAATGTTTTAAAGAGCTCGGTCTCACAAAGCTGAACTTCACTGAAATGCAAATAATTCCAGGACTCAAACCAGCTTTTGTCCCTGGCTCAACCCTCACATGAAATGTCATCACAGCAGGTCCACAAAGCTGAAATGAACACCTGATGACCTCCCCCAACTGTCATTAACTACACTAATGATTTAAGTCTTATTGTCAGTTTAAATGAGACTGAAATCAGTAAAGGTTCAAATGAAACCCAACAATTTCTCAGTTGTTTTGGATGTTTAGATATCTGGACGAATAAAATCAAATAGTAGAGATATAATCAAGCAAAAAACCCCAGTCCGACACACAGCATGGATCTAAACTACAGAAATACTTCTGATCCCTGTCTGGAAAGCTGTCTTCATGTTCACTGTGATCAGTTTTCTGTTAATCTGATGATAATCTGATTAGAATCGTTAGGTTCTAGTTAAAGCGGGTTCTGTACCGGTCACACCGCTGATGTCCCCTCGGTACCGGCAGGTATTGAAGCTCCTGAAGGGCCCCCGGGTTGTCCCAAACGCCTCCGCGTGGAACCTCCTGTTGCTCCTCCGTCCGGTGCGTAACCGGCTCTCCGGTGCGTCCGAGGAACCCCACGAGGAGCGGGGATGACGGACAGGAAAGGAAACTGAAAAACACCTGATGGAATGAAACCGAAAAGGAAAATTACCTCAAACTAAAGCTCATCTGAGTTTGACAAGAACTCAATGGAGCTGAGAGCGGAGCGCGGAGACCCTCCCTCACCGTGCGCGCCAGCGCGAGTGCGCGCGTCTGTGTGTTTCCTCTCCACCCCCGCTATGTCCGCCAAGACGTGTGTGTGTGTGTGTGTGTGTGTGTGTGTGTGTGTGTGTGTGTGTGTGTGTGTGTGTGTGTGTGTGTGTGTGTGTGTGTGTGTGTGTGTGTGTGTGTGTGTGTGTGTGTGTGTGTTCGGGGTGTTTCCTTTTCAGTTAGGACATCACCACAGTGTGAATGGAGTCAGTGGGGCTGTAATCTTATTTCTGAGTCTGAGGGTGAAATACACTAACAGTCAGATGTTTACAGCTGAAGCTGTCAGATGCAGCTGGTTGTTCACACATGAAATAGAACCGAACAATTAACTTCACCTCGGCAAACCAAGTTATTTCTGTTATTTGCTAAACCTGCTGTCTGATAATTACCTCTGCAAAGAGGTTTATATGCATTTATTTATTTGTCTGCAACATATCTGTCAATAAATGTTGGCGAGGTTTGATAGAAATTCATATAACAGGACCAAATTCTGAGATGGTTCCAGATTCCAAGTTCAACTTTTTAATTTCTTCCACATTGTGATAGGATCCATGTAACATTTTATAAATATCATTAAAAGCATAATGAATTCTCAGGTTTTACTTTGTAACCACAGGTGATTCACTTTACTCAAACTTTATTCTACCGTGCAGGAAAAAAGCGTCATTAAGGTTTAAAAATTTTCACAAGCATGTCCTGGAAAAAAAACACGCATCGGCAACATACAAATCTACTGTACATGAAAAAATAATGAAGTGCTTAAATTTGCCAGATACCAAAAGTTTAAGGTGTACGTCTCTCTGCAGATGTCTGTGGACCCTGAACAGTTTTTGAGATGTGCAAAAGGAAGTTTTATTTATGACCGATCCATCTCACAAAATGAACCTCAAATCAATTTGTAACCATGGGAATTAAAATAAAAATCAGTTCAATATTTGATTGTCAATATTTGATTGTCACGTAGTTAAAAGGTTTTTGTCACAGTTTTTGGATAACAGCATGGAAGCTAAACAAGATACTGAAATGGACAGAATCCATTCTTATATCCTCCTCATATCATCCATGGCAGGGAATTATATGAGACATCCATCCATCCATCCATCCATCCATCCATCCATCCATCCATCCATCCATCCATCCATCCATCCATCCATCCATCCATCCATCCATCCATCCATCCATCCATCCATCCATCCATGTTTTTGTCGACGACTGCTGTCATGCCATTCATCTGCTTTAAATGTCTGCTGGAGCCTCTCTGAGTTGGCAATGGGTGAGAGGCAGGGTATACCCCAGATGCGACGCCAACTCATCGTGGGGCCACAGGAAAGACAGGACAAACACACAACCATGCACACTCACACTCACACTCACACTCACACTCACACTCACACTCACACTCACATCTACTGACCGATTCATTCAGCTGAATGTTTCTGGAGGAGGGGGGGAAGCAGGAGAACCCAAAGGAACCCACAGACACACGGGGAGAACATTCACAAACAGAAAGGAATTGAACCCAGAATAGTTTTGCTGTGAGGAAACAGCGCCACCCACTGGTGATCCATGAACTCAAAATAAACCCATGGTTGCCAATGTGGGGAGTCGGGTTCTAGGGTCGGTGGGCAGAGAGGGCCGGCACTTCCTTGTTTACGTTCCTGTTCATTTCTCAGGATGCTTCAGGAAGCATCCAAATCAACAACATTCAGCTGGAAATGGGATGGGCCCCATTTATGGGGGAGTTGATGGTGCTCTGTATAGTTTTAGATTTAAGTGTCATTTTAAAAAGGGTCCCCAACAAATTGCCTGGTGTTCTGACAGTGTCAGGGTCATTTAATGACACGGTTTAGGCTGCGTCTCTGCATTGGGCCCAGTGATACAACAGATAACCTCTTCACGTTCACACTCATGAGCACTATTACTTTGTTCAGACATCAGAGCGGAGATGGACGTCACAGAGAGGGATCTTCTGAGGGCAAACTGTTTACTGATCTTCAGCTTCAGCTGCAGCAGCCTTTCTAGTTTAACTGTGTCGAATGAAGTAAACAGACTTCTAGGGCGATCTTGAAGAGGTTTTGCCTCTCATCCATCAGACTTGTTCAGTTCCCACCTCTGGAATGAGAGGAGAAACAACTTCAAGCTTTAAAGTCCAGTTGACTAATGAACAGTGATCTACCGTCGCCTGGACGACGTCCTTCTAGTTGTATGTTTGGTGTTTTTCATCGTATTTCTCTAAGACGAGACGTCTCATTGACAGTTGGTCGGTTTTAGTAAACTCTGTGGTCCAACTTAAAACATCATCATAAAACTAAAACTAAACAAATCTTTTTTCTACATTTAAGTTGTGTTACAAACAAGCGTTGTGATAGGATGTGATTGAAGCGTTGAAGTAGCGTGTGCTCCGTCATGTGGTCTGTGATCCGAAGATAAACTAACACTTCCAGCATTACACAGAATAATTCCAGCATTCTTCTGAACAAACACATCACTGCCTGTAAACTCCTCTGATTAGAAATAAAACCACAAAAATGTTCTTGACATTTTGAGGCTGTCTGAGGGTTGGTGAGTATCCTAGTATTACTGCTGCCACTGCTAAGGAGTATTAATACTAGTGTCACTTTTAAGAAAGAGAGTAGAGCACTTCTTCATGAACGACATACTGCGTGTTTTACTTCTGCAAAACTTTAGTGGTTGTTGTGTTGTAGAGAGAAAGGACAAAATGTCTGATCTTATTTACTTCCTTCTAAATAGTAATATTGTTAACAGGGGTGTACTGGTGGTAAAACCTACAGTAATATTAGTATAAGACAAACTTGACAGCAGTAGAAGAAACTATAGGTGTCTGGTAGCAGATATCTAAAGTTAAAAAGGACTAGCAAAGTTAGCAGGACCCAAATGGACCAATCAGAAGAGAGGACTGAGCTGGCAGGAAGTCTAATTGGATAATTAATATCAGCTGTTGTGTCAACATTCAAATGAGAGCTAAGGAGGCGGTTGGGACGGAAATCCTTTCACTGTCTGGAGCTTTCTATTTGTTTTCTGTCAAAACTAGAAGCGACACAAATCTTTTCTACCATTTTATGTAAATTTCTAGAATCTAGAATTCAAATTAAGAAGTGAGCTCAATTGGCAATTTTGTTATAGATATGAAATAAGGTAGAAATTCACCCAGAGATTAAGCATAATTTGACAAAAAGCCTTGCTAGACGTCCAAATATCCATCGGCCATGATGATGACGATGATGAAAGTGTGTTTAGTTATTGTGAAGAAACATGAACCCCAAAGAGTAGCTTTTCCATGAGAACTTAAGTGAAAATTTTTGCTTTTCTATGATGTTTTTCTGACAACATTTTTGTGAATTGATAACAAAAGATGTGTGTTTTGTGTGTGTGTGTGCAAGAAATTCTGCTGGATTGAAGTAACAGTGAAAACCAGCACACGTCTGACACAGACAATAGGCAGATGTGGGGTAAGTATGTGGGTTTTCTGCTGCTCAGATGATGAAATCTGCTCCAAGAGGTCCAGTTTGAGTAACTGCCTGTATCTGTGACGGCGAACATGTAAAATATTACAAACAGCAGCAGGTCGGAGCCGTCAGACACATGGCCTGTATGTCCTCACGGAGCTTCCAGTAGTATTGCTTCATGTTTGTTACCACGACAACAACGACAATAAAAAGAATCTCGAGCGTTAAAAAGGAAATGAGATAATATTATACACAAGAGATGTGAGGAGTCGTCCCCTCAGCGCTGCTGCTGTGTGTAAATATTCATTTTAAGTCAATTCTACAGTCGAGCTTCTTGGTGGGACTGAAGCAGTTTGAATCCACTGGAGCTGGACTGGTGAGCTGGAATCCGTAGTGATTAATAGTTAGTATATTCAGTTGACGTTCAAGGAATGAATATTTGTCCCCAGAAGAGGACCGACAAACTCAAACCAGTCCGTGATTGGTTCCAGACGCTCATCAGTAAATAAACCAGAGGGCGAATAAAGGAGAGGAGATTTTACAATCCTGTTTATTTGTCTGAATTTATATCTTCTGTATGTCATGAACAGATTAATCCTTTAATTTTTTAAGGTTGAAAGATCAATTTGCTCATTCCAAGAGTGAAAATTACTTTTATATTCACCTCGAGTCAAGCCTGACATCGACTATCAGCCTGATTTTAACCAGTCTGATAAAAATAGTTCCAGACAAGAAGACAGTGTTGGAGCAGACAGACAGGAACTACACACACACACACACACACACACACACACACACACACACACACACACACACACACACACACACACACACACACACACAAAGTGTGTTTGTCGGTATTTCCTGTTAATGACCCAGCAGTTACTATGTTGAATCTAAAAAGCTAATGTTCCCACCCTCCCACCCAGTCAGAGGACAGAAAAAAGACGTTAAGCGGAGTCATAATTTCCCCTGTGGAGTCCGCTAGAAAACCAGTTCACATTCACTGGACCAAAGGAACATTTTATGTGTTAAAATCCTCATCCATGTTTGTTTCTTTCATGCAAACAGAAGCCTGTCACACATCGATCTGTAGCGGCTGTGAAGTGAAGGTGAAGCTGCAGGAGCGGTTATCAATGAGCTGAAGGGAGATTAAAAACGAGACGATAAATAAACACGAGGTGAACCTTCCTGTTACAGGAAAACTTTGCTATTCAGAAAAGGAATCACAATCAGAAACAGAATCAAAACTGTTTATTGAAATTTGAGAGATGTTGTTTTACTTATTTACGGAGTACTACTAGAGAGGACTACTAAACTACTACATGCGTGGTTTAACCCTTACAGCCCTGACCCATGTTGGCCGTTTTTTGGTACCTTTGACATTTCTCTATATATACCACATTAAAAATGATTTAACATACCCATGCTTGATATGTTTATCTTCAGCACAACTTCAGCTATATGAACATATAGTTTTATTTCCCTATAAATTATTATATTGACATATTGGGGCAAAATAGACACAGTCAAATTCGGAATTGGAAAAATTGTATTTTATTGTGTCTGTTTATGCTACTCTTCAAAGGAGTTTTTTAGGCCAAAATAGACACACAATCAAATTCGAAAATGAAACAAATTATATTTTGTTGCACATAAAAACCAAAAACATGCTCATCAATTTGATTTTGAACTCAAAAAATGTTGCCATAGGCTTCTAACATAACTCTATACAGTTTGTGTCACTTGTGAAGTTTTTCAAAATAAGACTATGCGCACGATTTGCGCATGAAATTGCGTAAATCATGCGCATAGTCGTTCGTGTCACATGACAAAATGCACCAATCACGATACATGTTTGCATCAGATTGTTTTGGTAGCTCGGAAATTTTAGTAGTAATGTATTCTGAGTTAGCGGGCGGAGCGGCTCCTGTAAGAAGGTAGTCATGTGACCGAGGCAAGCATCTCCACAAGCGTCAAGAGTGACTCACAGATTTGATTTTGTTTCAGTTAATTTTCTTTGTTGTTCTAAAGTTAAATATTTTTTTTCCTGTGTGGTAAAAATGCCTTTAGGATGTGGAGGAGAGAATCCGGCTGTTTTCCAATCCAAATATCATTCTGAATCAGATAATAAATACAATGGAAAAAATGTAAATTCTATATTCCTTTCCTTCGTACCGTACCTTCGTAACGATTGACCGCACTTCACACCTTTTTTGCTGTGGAATGCAGCATCTCTATATTCCACAGCCGTTTCATAGCACCAGTCGAGTCATCACACACAGGAATGTATTGAATGTATTATTTATTACAATTTCCTTATTGAATAGATAATCACACAGCCAAGCTAAAAAACTGACACAAAGCTCTCAGTTCTTTGAATGAAGCGAGCCTGCTTTAACCAATAGAGACACACCGAGCTGAAATGACATCATTTGATAGGACAGTCAGTGTGAGGGGAGGGGCTTGTTGGGTGGAGAGGAACCTGAAATGAACCTCCATCAGCTGCTGGTCAGCAGAGACAAACCCGTCTGCCTTCCTGTTGCCATGGCGGACGTGACGGATCAGTCTAAACGCTGGCTGTTAACCTGCTCATTCAGCCGTCAGAGCTCCTGATAGCTGGGAGACGCTTCACTGAGGTCATCATGAACCAGCCTGTAATTAGGAGGTCAGAGGTCACGGGTAGATAGTGAATGAACAAGAGGACAGAAGACATGAAGCAGCTGACCCACTGGAGGACAGTTTATGGCGTCTCTGTTTACTCAAGGCACTGAAACACAACTAATACTGTTGTAGTAATATCTGTCAGTCACACAGCCATCATGTGCTGTGTGTGTGTGTGTGTGTGTGTGTGTGTGTGTGTGTGTGTGTGTGTGTGTGTGTGTGTGTTTTCAGATGGTATCAAGTAGCTTACACTTCCTTCGTTCTCTTTCATTTCCCTCTAACTTTTCCTCACATGTCCCAGCTTGAAACAACAATTTTTTGCTATTTGTGCACTCCATCCATCCCCTGTTATTCCTAAAGGCATTTTTTTACCAAACAGGAAAAAAAAAATAATTTAAGGACAATGAAGAAAATTAATTGAAACAAAATCAAATCTGTAATAAAATTGCAAAAAAAGACAAAAATGGAATCGATAAACAAAGGAGAACATAGGATTGAATGAGTTTGTCAGCTCACACAGTTTGTATGTGAGAGAATGTGTGTGTGTGTGTGTGTGTGTGTGTGTGTGTGTGTGTGTGTGTGTGTGTGTGTGTGTGTGTGTGTGTGTTATCTTGTTGTCTGTGGTATGCTAACAGACAGCTGATCCCTGCTGTGTTAAGATCTGTGATCACCTATCAGTCTAATCTGACACAACGCTTTCATCTCAGAGCATGTGTGTGTGTTGTGTGTGTGTGTGTGTGTGTGTGTGTGTGTGTGTGTGTGTGTGTGTGTGTGTGTGTGTGTGTGTGTGTGTGTGTGTGTGTGTGTGTGAGTGTGTGTGTACGAGAGGATGGAGGACGATGGCAGGGCTGCTGTCATTTTTGATAATGGGAGGAAATTACTGTTTATATTTCTATATACACACACACACACACACACACACACACACACACACACACTGAGTGACCCATTTATCATGAGTTCCTACTGATAACGTAACAGCACCAAACTGACATGTTTAACAGTGTATTTTTACATGTGGAAGGCCGACATCCTCACACACACGTCTGATGAGTGACTGAACATTAAGATTCACTGATTATTCAGAAAACACACACACACACGATCCGTGTCATTGATCCGTGTCGTCGATCCGTGTCGTCGGGCGGTTTGTGGTCTGACAGAAAATAAGTTGAAGAGAAGTTGGTGACATAACAAAACCAACAGGTCATCATTCTGTCCTCCGTGTGGTCTCAGTTCCCTCCATAGCGATCAGTCAGGACAGGGCGTTGTTAGCCGACACAGCAAACTGGGGTCAGAGGTCATGAGAACTGAACTCTGGACCTGAGTTCAGTTTGGAACTAAACTGGATTCAGATTGTGGTATGAACAGTGCTTCAAACATGAACTGGATTCACACCAACCATGAACCAGGAGGTCAGAGGTCAGTCCCAAGGGGAACGGTGGGGGGAACCTGATCAGTGGTGTTAATCTGGTTACGCCTAACATTATTAATACATAGATTATCTATATTCATTGGGAGTAAATTTTAGCGTGTGATCACTGAAAATAGTGTAGTGAATAAAAACAGTAGAGTGACAACAGATAAAATAAAAATAAATAAATCCTTTAATCATCCCTGTAGGAAATGACTTTTTTCCACCCTAAATGTACAGTATATCTTTATGTCGTTCTGTTCATTTTTTATAATCATTTTAACTCAGGCATTGCATTCTGATTGTTGTTCCTGTTTTATTCTCAGAAACAACAATCAAAGTGCAACGTTCCATTGTTCCTGTTTATGTTGCCTCTTTTTTGCTCACTGAGCCTGAGAAACGGATTTTCACTCCACTATTTGTTTTTTTTTTATTTCTTCATGTGGCTTAACTCACACGCTCTTACACCTCATGCCCATAAGTCAGCTGGGATAGGCTCCAGCAAGATCTGTGGCCCCCGAAAGTGGAAGAAGCAGTTCAGAAAATGAATGAATGAATGTAACTTGAATGACCAATAACACATAAATGGAACAAAAAACTGAAGCTATAAACTGCCACCCTGAATATTTTTAAATTTATTTTTTTTAATGTAAGTTTAAATTTTTAAATTAATTTAAAAAAAAAATTTTTTTAATATGAGGAAATACTTAATATATTAAGTATTTCCTGACACTTTGTCAGTGCATCGCGGAACCACACAAAAGACGAATAACCACTCACACACTCACTCACACTCACAATTTGGAACTGACCAGTCAACCTGAAGTGTGTGTTTGGACTCGAACCCGAAACCTTCTGGCTGTGAGACGACAGCGTTACCCACTGCACCACCGCGCTGCCATACTTAATACATCTGAATCCTAAAATGTGAACCAAAATGTGTGTGTGAATAACCTGAGGCACGACTATTACATTATTGTAGAGAAAAATGCTGCAGCAGGAAGCAGCGCTGTAAACAGTTATGAATGTTCATAACACACAGGAGTGTGTTTATATCACTCTTCATCTTAGTTTATTTTATCTAGTTTCTTTTGTATACTAGAGGTTTGTGTAAAATTGTCTTCTTGTGTTTCTTGATGCTATCAGCTGTGAAGTAGGTCATTACGCTGACGCCAGTAATGGATGAGAGCATCACCGTAAACTACAATCATCCTTTAAATGATGTCACATTTTCATTTTCTAGAATGACTTTCTCTCATCATATCACACTCACTGTGTTCACGTGTCACGTGTCACGTGTTCACAGCACCGTTCTCAGCTGAGCTGCCGTACATTACGAACGAGGGTAACGGTTTGCAGCGATCGCCGTAAACAGATGCAGAACACAGAGATCAGAAGCCAGAGAGAAAACAGTTTGATTTCAAACATGTGTACACACACACACACACACACACACACACACACACACACACACACACACACACACACACACACACAATGCTTCGCAGCGTTGTGTGTTTACACCCATACATGGACGTGTTCCTATCACTGAGGTCAGTTAGCCATGACATCACACACACAGATGAATGTAGGTCAGTAATATAAACCGTTAAACACTGAAGACTGTAAATATTTTAGCAGTGATGTATGTGCAGTGACACACACACACACACACACACACACACACACCCTGGGGGGGGAGTACAGGGAGGGGGTCTCCCAGCAGCTTGTGACGTCTCCAGGACATGATAGCGTCTGCTAATTGGTTCCATCAGGCTACAGAGTGTGTGTGTGTGTGTGTGTGTGTGTGTGTGTGTGTGTGTGTGTGTGTGTGTGTGTGTGTGTGTGTGTGTGTGTGTGTGTGTGTGTGTGTGTGTGTGTGTGTGTGTGTGTGTGTCTCCTCTTCTGTGTCTTTATTAACTAGTCAAACCTCACAGTCACAGTTCCTCAATGCCTGTTACAAGGATTTTCGTGGGACAAAAATTTACAATTTCTTTCTCCTGATTTCAGTAAAAGCTGCAGTTCTGTTTTGGACTGAGTGAACAAACTATGTTAATTTAATTTTAATAATGCCTCCACTGTATTGACATGGTACCACCGTTCTCCAGTTGAGCTTCTGTGTGTGTGTGCTGAATGAAATGTGCTTTGGGTTAGGGTTAGGGTCTAGTTCAGTGGTTCAGTGATAACCTTGAAGGCTCATGTCACACAACAGCATTGGCCTCCAGTCTGATAACACACGTGTCGAGTGATGCTTGTAAAGAATGAATAAACAGAACAGAAAGACTAATTTACCTTCCGTTACTCCTAATGCAGAGTAGATCATTTAAACATCACAGGTTTTCTTGCCTTTTATTTTTAGTCTTTACACGGATGTGAAATCTGTCTGTTCCTCCTCTGCATTCGACACAGAGGTGGAACAACACACACCTCCATCATGCCGTCATTGCTTTCCTACAGAACGTAGGCAGAATGCAGGTATTCTAGTGCCCCTGGAAGAGGCTGGTGAACAGGGGGGGGGATTATCTCAACTTCATCTACAACACGTGTCAAACTCATGACCCGGGGGCCAAATGTGGCCCACCACATCATTTTCTGTGGCCCGCGAGAGCATAAAAGGTTTGCTTTGACCAAAAACTTCATTTCCCACAATGCAGTAATTCAGCCTATTTTAACTTTGGCAATCTCGTTTTGAACAAAGTTAATGTCCTAACTTGTGTCTGATGTTATTTTTCTTTATTGATTGATAGTTTGATCCTTGATTGATGGAGTTCTGTGGGTTTAATAACCTGACAAATGAAAAGGATTTATGTTAGAACAGAGAAACAAACAAACATGATTTTGCTGTCTAACTGTAATGTTTGGAACTTGAATAAGTAATAAATTCAGTTATTTAACATTAAAAATTAGTTACATTTATGTAACATTACATTGAGTTACATTTAGTTACATTTATTCATCTGGTCCTTTGATGACAGACATTATGCTGATGTGGCCTTCAGTGAAAATTAGTTTTTTACAATAAAACAGCACATCTGGCAGCCTTTGATAGTTTCTGATACTCTAACCTGAATACCTGAATCTGCACAGATGAAAGAAACAGTCTCCATGGTGACGTGTCGACAGAAAACAGACTGAACTGAACTGAACGACACCAATCC